>CM040244.1:246320991-246413098 GCA_022545495.1 Chrysanthemum lavandulifolium
GTGCATGTGCTTGAGACTAAGGGTGGAATCATCGTCTGCATGTTTGTCGAAAGAAAGTATCCATTGCCCAAGAGACTTATGGAAAGGATGCTTAGTCGAAATTGGAAATTCCTCCAGAACCAGTGGGCAATGAAAGACTGTCTGCTTCAACATTGGTGGGTTTGATCAAGACTCAACTTCTACAAAAGCAATAGGCCTCATCCTCATCCTAATCATGGTACTGGGTACTCTCTACATTACCTTGTTTTATTGCTTTTAGTTTGTGTTATTTGTCAATTTCTGTGTTATTTTTTCAATTTCTTAGTTAAAAAAAAAAAAAAAAAAAAAAAACTAACTTTTATGCGTGTTTGTTTGTTGTACAATTTCATGGTTTTAACTCACCGATGTACCTTGTGTATGTCAAAGAGTTGGCTAGTCCAAAGGGTGGTACTTTGGTAAAGACACAACAAATCATTAATAGTTGTAATGGTTTGCTCAAAATCATAGGGTCTACAACCACCCATGCTTAATCGCCGAGGGTTGTATGGTCATCAATTCACCATGGTCTATTCCTTTTGGAATCCAAGAATTGGCTAGCCCACATGTATATGGTATGTGGTAAAGGCAATCGAATCCATAATTGGTTCTCAATTCACCAATTCTAAGAATTGACTAGTCCCGAGCAAACGGCTACATGTAAAGACAAGTCAAACCGTTTATATGGTTACCGGTTTGCCAATAAATCGATGGTTATCAATGTACCATAGTTTTGAACTCAAACATATGGCTACTCCAAAGAGTGATGGCTATTGGAAAGAGACATCAAACCCATTATTTTCAATGATTCACCTCTCACAGGAGTTAACACACCGGAAGTGATGAGAATAGTATGAAACTTATATGTTTTGATGTACATGATGTCATATGTTGCCGCAAAGATCCGTGTATACGATTCACCATCATAGAGATGTTCTTCTTCGAATCTTGTCGCCGATGTTCGAATGCAATCCTCTTAATGTGAAATAATTGTGCTCAAGAACTGGATCTTCCTAGTCGAGAAGTGTTTACGAAATGGGAGGATATTGTTTGAAATTTTCTCATAAGATGGTACAATCCTCAACAAGATTAACGATCTATCAAGGAAACGGAACTTAACCTAGTCAAATTCCGTTTAGGGAGGATTGTTGGGAATTACTAGAACCATGGATCTCGTCAAGTATCTGCCAAGAGTTTCAGCCAAGAAGAATGGATTCATGAAGTTATACTTCACAGGTTGTTAAAGGTAAATCGTGATTCTCACCGAAAGTGCGAATCCACGTGGGAGAGATAAGCGCCGTATGTAGGTCAGAGCAGGAAAAGTCACTGTATGAAGAATAGGTTGGCGCCAGATAGTATAGAGCTTACTCAGAATAAACAATATGATTAGCAAAACAATATGATTAGTTGCATGCTTGTCTAGATGCATGCTTTGTCTATGTTTGTATTAGGAGCGTACGTTGTAAACGCTCGTGAGTCATTAGGGTTTCTTGTCTATAAAAGAAACCATAATAGTGAGTATTAGATAAGTTTTTCTAAGTCTTTCAAGTCTTGTAAAATATCCGAAACATAGAGTTTCAATAATCAAAAGATCCATAGAGGATCAAAGAGTTCTTAGTTATTATAACTTGTATTTACATTCCGCTATAGAATACGAGTTGTAGAGATCTTCTATTAGTTTGCTTGTGATTACATTGGCAACACTAACGATCTCCGAGTGCTTAAGATCTATCAAGGTCTTTGTGTTTACAACAGGTTGTGGCTCACAGATGCATAATTGTGTCATAGATTATATGCGACTTACTAGGTTAGTTCTCACTTTAATAAACCACCCTGGATTATGTTATTACATGTCGCAACGGGTAAAAGGACAAGCTTTGATATCTTATTTGTTTCTCACATTACACACTTACATGTCGCAACGGGTAAAAGAACAAGCTTTAATAACCAATTTGGTTCTCACATTACACACTTACATTTCTTATTTGTTTCAAGTTCCAGATTCATGGATTTGGACCGGTGAAAGGAAAAATTCGACAAGTGTTAATTAAGAAAAAATAGCGAATCACTATGTTATGAGTTTTTTTTCACAAGTTATTAGCGGTTGTTATTATTACAGCTTATTAATACTATGTGATATGAGTATTTAACAAAAGAGAAGACATTAGTTTATGAAAAGTGGTTTATGTTAGGTTTAAGAAATGAGCATGTAATGGTGTTTGATGAATGTGACACTGTAGATCATAGAGGTACTTATAATTCTAATTACTTACAGTGGCAACATATGTGATTTAGTTAGAACACATTATGCTATGCGTGAGAACTAACCGATTTAAATTAACATCTCACTTTTGGGAGGAAAGGGAAAGGAAACGAAGTCAACATTTTTATAAGCTCTAAAAATGTCTTGTCTCGAAGATTTTGTTGCTAATTCGTGTTAAAACTAAAAAAAATTCAGGCTTTCGCTTTCTGGGAAAATGATATTCAGATTGTTGTAAAAATGGAGTTTGGCCAAAAATCAAGTCGTTTTGATGACAGTTAGCGCTTGCCAAATTCTGATTTATACCTTCTTCACATAAGCTCACAAATAAGTTATATCTTTGTGAGCCATTAGAGACGTAATGACTGATTCGTCTACTTTGTTTGGTTTTTAATTTCATATTCATTTGAAGCTAGTGACGGAGCTAGGATTTTAGTTTGGGTGAGCCAAATTGCAAAGTACCAGTTAACAAAATGTAGCATTATTAAATAATAACTTTATTCGAATCACTACTAGACAACTTTAGAAAAACAAAATCATATATTTCAATTACGGTTTAAAGCTATACACTTACGCTCAGTTCTCGAGTTGAAAAGGAAGAGGAAAGTAAAGGAAACGGAAAGTTTTTTGTGTTCTTGAGTCTTTTTTAAAGGAGGAAAGGAAACGGAAAGAAAATAGAGAAAGATTTGATAAGTAAATCTTCCTCCCACTTTTGGGAGGAAAGAGAAAGGAAACGAAACCATATATTATGAAAGACTAATATACCCTTTTTAAAACATTTGACATTAATAATTAAAGGCATATATGTAATTTGACCAACTTATTTTCCTTTTCCTCTCACTCAAGAACATGATTATGATTACTTTCCTTTTCCTTTCCTCTATCTCAAGAACATAACAACTAACATTTATTTTCCTTTTTCATTTCTTTTCCCTTTCCTATTCTTTTCCATTTTCTTTCCCTAAAAACTCGATAACTGAGCGTTAAAGTAACTTGAATGATAAATAGATTAATTTTAATAGAAGAATTCTATGATATGAAACATTGGTATGCGCCTAATTAAGAAAAAGAACATGTTCTTATTGATCAATAATGACACATAATTAACTTTTATACAAGTTGGAAGATATGTAACATTCCTATCTATGTTTAGCTTCAACGAGTGTGGAAACCCGCTGACGCAATGGACGGGCTTCAAAGGACTTACTTTGTAGCGACACTTAAACCTTAGGGACTAATTTTGCCAAGTTTCTATAGATAGCAATTAATTCTACAGACTTACCTTGCAACGCCTTAAACCTTAGGGACTTTTGCCAAGTTGTGAAACTTTCAGATTTAATGTTTGACTTACTGAAAGTTCACTGAACCTCGGCGACTGCTTTCGCCAACTTAGGAAACTTCAGATTTAATGCCTTGGGGGTCTTGTGCTTTCTTCCCCGCTAAATAGTATATATAGTAATATATAAATCTAAACAAGTTTACTAATGAGATTTTGGGTGGGCCAAAGACATCAAAATTGGTCAAGTAATCCAATTGTGCATAGGAATATTGGGTATCCTGGGAAAATGTAGGAGCTTTTGGTTGGCTATGGCCTACCGCCCTACCCTACCACATACATGGCTCCGTCCATGTTTGAATTTGTTTGCATTTTAGGTTGTAATTGTTTATTTGGAATGATGATTGGGTTTGATAGATGAAATAAAGGTAAAGTATTAACTTTTGTCATATAAATTTATATTGTTAATTCATATGAGATAAATTTTACATTTACTTGACAATATGACATCAAATGGATATGCTTTAGCTATTTGAAAACGATGATTATTTCATGAGTTTGTAGCATGTTCAAGTATAAGAATAACGAGTTTGTTGCGATTACTTCGTTATGATTAATTTACCCTAATCGATCAAAGGTCGTTATGTTATAAAAGTGCACTACAAATGTCGCAGACTTAAGAAGTTTTTACGCGATTTAAAGAACGAATATTGTTATTATTATCCCATAATTGACGAATGTTTTATTTTCCGCTTCACTAAATGTTTTATATGTTATGTGATACATGTTAAAAAGCTTTCTTGAGTTGAATTATCATATATTACAACCGTCATAATTATATTTTGATATTTTCACGCTAAACACTTACCATAATATCGTATATCATTAATCGTCTGTCGCTAAAATTTCCGTCAGAATGCATTTTACTGCGTAATTATTATAGAGATCTCTATCATCTTCATTTTAAATTGTCTTTCTAAATTACCTTAAAAGCAACCAATTTTAAATCACTTTATAAATGAAGGTGTATTTATTTATTTAGCAAATGAATTAATTTCAAACATCGCCCAAATCAGCTTGAGCATTTTCTTTCACATATCTTTTTGTCTTTTTGGTTGAGTTATGCCGAAGATCAATATTGACAAGTACTGTATGACATTGTATCTAGAAAATAAAGTATAGAATAAATTTGTCATTTTGAATAAAAATGAAAACACTTTTATTAAAAATTTCTCCAATTCACCTCGTACCTACTACCACAAGACCAGTAGTTGAGACAAGGAGGTAGGTGAGATAACAAGCTCTCAAGCTTAATTGCATGACTGCTACAATTTTTAGGTAGCGTTTCAAATGGCATATTAAATTATCCAAAATAAATCTACCTTCTTTTTTTATAGTATAACCCAAGACTTTGGATCTTTAAACTAACACGTCAAACCACGATATTGTCATAATGCAAATATACAACTTGGTAATAAAGAATTAGTCACCGTTTTAAAAAAAAGCAAGTACCCATTTTAGAGTAAGAATAATCAACAGAACACCTTAATATATATACAAGCTTAAACCATTCATACACAACTCAAAAAACCCAAAAGTACCCATAAAAGATTTGATCATATTTTCATGCAAACTTGATCATTTCTTATTGCTCAAAGATGATAGGAATACCAGAAAAAGCCAAGACTTTTGTGAACAATAGATGGCTAGTTTTTGTAGCATCTATGTGGGTACAATCATGTTCTGGTATTGGATACATGTATGGAAGTATATCACCAGTGATCAAGAGTACTATGGGTTATAATCAGAGGCAGATTGCTATGTTGGGTGTGGCTAAAGATATTGGTGATGCTATTGGGTTCATAGCTGGTAGCTTGTGTGAAGTTGTGCCTATTTGGGTTGTTCTTTTATTGGTGTTGCTCAGAATTTTTGGGTATGGTCTTGTTTGGCTTACTGTTAATGGGACTTTGCCTCACTTGCCTTTGTGGGTGGTTAGTATCTCTCTTTACATAGCATCTATTCTTTCTATATTAAGTAATATTGTGTTCATGTTCATTTGATTTAGGGGTCAGAAACTAATTTGATCATGATCACTTTGTTAATTGACTATCAAGATTGCAACTAGCTGTATGCATGTTTATCTATGGGTGTCTTGAGTTTTGTTTTTTTAGGAAGAATCTGGATTACTATTAGATTTGATACCAATTTGTTTCTGGATTACTATTAGATTTGATACCAATTTGTTTTTTTCTTTGACTTTTACAAGTCAAAGGGATATAGTTGGAGTTACAAATTTGAGAGCTACTAGTATGGTTACTAGTCTAATACTGAAAAGTTTATTGACTAATGAGAGATTGTTACGGTTGGTAAAAACTTTGAGTTCAAAACAGTAAATTCTAGATGTAAATTTTGAATCTTAGAAGTACTAGCCTTGACTTGATAAAAATGGAAAGTGTAACTCTTTTGGAACAGAATCAGCATTAGCATCTGTTTCTACCCAAATGCATGTATTGTAAAGTTGCTTGTTAGCATGTTAAAGTTCCAAAATCACGTATTTTCTAAAGCTCAATTCGAACTTTATTTGCAGCTATGCGTTTGCATATTTGTGGGAACAAATGGCGAAACCTATTTCAATACAGGATCACTTGTTTCAGGAGTCCAAAACTTCCCCAGAAGCCGTGGTCCAGTAGTAGGAATACTGAAGGGTTTTGCTGGTCTAAGTGGTGCAATACTGACACAAGTTTACATGATGTTCAATTTCCCCAATGAAGCATCGATCATTTTTGTTGTGGCAGTAGGTCCCACTATTGTGATTACTTCACTAATGTTCATAGTTAGACCTGTTGGTGGCCATAGACAAGCTAGACAAACGGATAACATAAGTTTCTTAGCTCTTTATGGTGTTTGCCTCATTCTTGCTGCTTATCTTTTAGCTGTTTTAATACTACAAGATTTAGTTGCTTTAAACCAAACAACACTCACCGCGCCACAATCGGGCTCGTGATTCTTGTCGATTCGGTTGTGATTCCAATCACACTGGTCTTTTTTCACCTAAACCTGATTCAGAGGAGAGTCTTTTGACTGAAGAAGAGAAGCAAGAAGCGGTTAAACATGAAAACAGGAAGTTATTTTCAGCGAAGTAGAAGACGAGACACCTTCTTCAGGAACTGATTCACTTCCAGATGATGAACAAAAAGAAAGCATCTCATTTGCAAGCGAGACTTGTGCAAGCAGCTGCTGACGGGCGGTTAAGAAGAAGAGGGGCCCACGAAGAGGGAGGATTTTACTTTGATGCAGGTATTAGTGAAAGCCGATTTCTTGCTAATGTTCTTCTCATTAGTTTTGGCATCGGGTTCTGGTTTGACCATTATTGATAACCTGGGTCAAATATGTCAGTCTCTAGGCTATGAAAATCCTCATATATTCGTTTCCATGATCAGTATTTGGAACTTTCTTGGTCGTGTTGCTGGCGGATATTTCTCTGAGCTGGTTGTAAGGTATACATTCTTTATATTGGATCTCAAAAGATTCAACTTATATATCTGTTAATATGTGGAGGTCATGTATGTATCATATATTGAACCGTTATACTTTTTGGCCAACAGGAAGTATGCATACCCGAGACCAGTGGCAATGGCTGCAGTTCAAGTAGTAATGGCGTGCTCACTTTTCTACTATGCCACAGGTGCACCTGGTGCAATATATATTCTGTCAGTAGTAATGGGATCTTGCTATGGTGCCCACTGGGCCATTGTGCCCTCAGCTGCCTCAGAACTATTTGGGTTAAAGAGTTTTGGTGCATTATACAACTTTCTTACACTAGCCAGTCCAGCTGGTTCCATGATCTTCTCGGGTATAATTGCTAGTGGTATTTACGACTATGAAGCCAAGATTCAGAGCGATCACGCGGTCATAGATGGTGAAGCACTCACTTGTTATGGAACCATATGTTACTCCATCACTTGTGGGATATTGTCGGTTCTTTGTCTCATTGCGTTTTTCTTGAGTATGATTGTTGTTTATAGGACTAAGAGAGTCTACGCACAGCTTTACGGGAATTCGAGGACTTAACTTTGACATCATGGTATCAAAATATAGGACTCCAGAAAGATTCAAATCCCATTGAGATGGACCCTTTTTGGCTTTTTCTATTCATTCTTTTGTATACTACTTGATTTTGTTTGTATGTTGTGCTGCAATAGTACATTATGTAGGATGGATAATTTGTAACAGTTTCATCACATTATTAATGTCATAATGTTTTGTGATCAAAATTTTATGCAAATAGTATCTTGCTTAGAAGGCCAAAAAAAAAAAAAAAAAAAAAAAAAAAAAACTATGGCATTGTCAAGTAAGAAATGATATAAACATCACTACAAAACTAGTTAATTCTCCACATTTTAAAGCGCCAAATTACCACGCTTAAAATATGTAAATTATTGATTCCACACTTTCTCATGTGCGGTAATAATAGGTGTCACAAATTTTTCTACATATATAAGTGTGGAGATATTATCTAAATTTCTATAGTTAAAAGTGTGGAAATTTTTTTTGAATGTCCACACGTAAAAGTGTGGCAAAATTGCAAAAAATATTTATAATAAAAAGTGTGAAAACATTTGCTACACATATAAGTATAGCTTTATTGTAATTGTACACACTTATATATGTGGATTAATTTTTAAACTATTTGTGACACATATTAGTGTAGCAAAATTATTATCTATATAAAAAAATGTCCACACTTGAGCATACCGTAGCAAACTAAGTGTGAAGAATAGAGATATTTTTTGTAGTGCATGTTTGTCATGGCGCGTGCCACAACGGACCGTGGTCCTGAGTGCATGCTGCATGAACCCTCATGGATTTCTCGCAGCACGTAATTTGCTTGTAGGGGGCCCACACAACGGAGCCATGGTTGGAGGAAGGAGCGTGAGACAAGATGTTGTTTCAAGTTCGAATCTCGTCAGGCGCCGTATCCCGCGAGCTTCCTTCATTCTTGGGGTAACGTTCCCTTGCTTAGAATTTCAGAATCGGTGTCATCCATGTAGGACCTTCCTCCTCTATTATTGTGGAGACTTCCATCTCGATATTGATTTGCTTTTCGGTGTTTCCACCAAGACTTGCTTTGATAGGTGTGCAAAGCTTGTCGAGGCGATCTTGCTTAGTGCATCCGCCTTGCGATTTTCCCCCAGAACTTGCTTGATGGTGAATCACAAAGCCTTTGATCGGTGTCTTGGTCTTATCGAGATATTGAATCATATTTTCTTCTTTAGCCACGATTCGCCCAACACGTGGTTGGCCACTAGTCGGAGTCCACATTTGCTTCTAGGTTACGACACCCATCCGAGCCGCAATGCGTAGTCCGGTGATTAGAGCTTCATATTCGCCTCATTGTTTGTCGTCAGAATTCAAACGCAATGCGTAAGTGAATTCCATTCCTCCGGGTTTGTGAGAATGAGGCTCGCTCCCGAACCATCAACGCACGAGGATCCATCGTAAACAAGATCCATGGATCATGCGCCCGCCCTACTTGGTGTGGGTATCTCCCGGCTGCACGGCTTTTCGATGATGAAGTCCGCTGAATCGCCCTTTGATTGCGGTACGTGGTCTCGTAAGAGATGTTGTGCTCACCTAGCAATACACTCCACTTCGCACCCTACCGATGCGTCAGTTTAGAGATGATCCGCTTGATCGGTTGGTCCGTGATTATCGCTATTGGGTGCGCTGAAATACTGCGTAGCCGCTTAGCAAGAAACACCAACGCCAAAACTAATTTTTCCATGGCGTTATAGTTCATCTCCGCCTTCTTGAGCGCCTTGCTTACAAAGTAGACATGTGTTTGTACTTGAATCCCTATCTCGTTAGTAGCATCGCACCGATCGCCCATCGCCATGGAGATACATAATTAACTCTTCCTGGTGGGGTGCGACAAGTGTAGGGAGCTTTGCGGATGTTGTTTAAGTTGTGTGAAGGCTTCTTCCGCCTCCGTAGTCCACCGAAAATCTCCCTTTTGATACACTTATTGAGTGTTTGAAGAGAGGTAGAGACTTGTCTGCCGACTTAGAGGAACTGTTAAGACCAAATTAGCTTTCCATTGAGAGATTGGACCTCCTTCAACGCGTGGTGAAGGAAGTTCAATGACGCCTTTGTCTTTCTCGGACATGGTTTTATACCGTCGAGCTCTATTAGGTATCCGAGGAACATACCTTCAAGGGCGCCAAGGTACATTTTTGGGATTTAGCTTCATATTGATCTCGTAGAGTTTTTAACGCTTCCTCAATATCGCGCACTAACTCATCTTCAAGATGGCTCTTTATGACCGTGTCATCAACATAGACCTCCGATTGCGGCCCACCTGCTTTTTCGAAAGCATTATCTACTAACCACCGGTAGGTGGCGCTGATTCTTCAAGCCAAAGGGCATTTTGTGTAACAAGAGACGCCTTGGCTCGTGTGAAAGGCGTTTTTCCTCATCCTCCTTAGCCATCCGGATTTGATGATATCCTTTATACGCATCGAGAAACACTTCAATGGATACCCGCACGAGACTCTATTTTCCGTCTATCTCGGTAATGGGTAGCGATCTTGTGGACAAGCTTTATTAAGATCGGTGAAGTCCACGCACATTCGCCACTACCGTCGCTCTTTTTGACCATTATCGGGTTAGAAAGCCACCATGGTAGTAGACTTCCGCATAATTCCCGCATCCACCGTTTGTGTACTTCGCTGAATTGCTTGCGACGCCCGGGCTTCGCGCGCTTCTTCGGGCGATTGGTGAGTACCCTTGCCGGATTCTCGGTTTATGCCACGTGATTGAGCGTGGTACCCCGGTCATGTGTTTTGGCTCCCATGCAAAATGTCCAAGTTCTTTTGCAAGAGCGCGACATACCGCTTTGCCGTTGTCCGACAAAGTGACCTCGATGGATATTTCTGTTCCGGTATTCGGGTGAATCGCAACCTTCGATTTGGAACTTTGGTTACACGCTGCGGGATCGGTGTCGTTTCGCATGTAATCGTGTTACATTCTCTATGCGGCACGGTGGCATTATAAAGAGTAACAATGCCCCTTCCACCGGAATTTAAGCATCCTGCTTGCCGTTGATGGCATCGCGCATAACCGATATCCGTGTCTCCGATAATGCCGTTGTATGGCGAGGAGATTTGATCACCATAAATTCCATCCAAGCCGTCAGAGTGTTTTTCGCTTCCGGCGTCGATCGGTAATCGATTTACCCCATAGGCCATATCTTTTCACCAGAAACCGGTCAACACCGCTCGACCGGCTTAAGCGATGCGTATTTCGAGCCACATCGCTGAAGCAATGCTCATACATGATGTCGCCGATGCTCCACCATCAACATACATGCGATGGATGTCGTGACCACCGCACTAATCTCAATGGTGAGTGGTTCGACCATGCGTTGTCCGCAGCTAAGGCGGGAAAGAGATTTCGCCTTGGGAAAACTCTGTCGACCTTCCGGCTAGTGACCCACCGCCATGATTGTATCATGTAGATGGTGTCGGCCTTTTCTTGGGTGTCTCCTTCTTGTTTCCACTCTTCATCTATCCTTTCCTCCTTGATATTTTTGACCAAATGGTCCAATCGCCTTCTTTAACCATTTTGTCAATGAGTCATGCAGATTGGACACATTCGTTAGTGGTGTGGCCCTTCCGTGCGTGGTAGTCACAGATCCACTCCCCACTCGCCGATCCTCAGAGTGCGCATTTGTGGCGGTCTTGGAAAGTTTGCGCCTACATTGCAGTATTTCCTTGGCGTTTTAGTCGATGGGGTGTACTTGTCGTTATCGCGCCCACTTCCTTGGTTGCGATAGTTCCGTTACGGTTATTATTCCGGTCCGTGGATTGTCTCCGGTTGTTCCCGTGTTGGTAGTTTGAATAGCTTTTCTTGCTATCCGCCGCAGAGCTTCTCCTCGACGAAGGACCGTGTGCGTTTCATGACTTCATCAAAGGATTGGGAAACTTGTCATTCAATCTTTTGATAAGTTCTCGTTCTTGATCCCATTCATAAACCCCAAATTTTGAGTACCGGGACATGCTTTAACTTGCATACATTCGCCCTGAAGCGCTCCATAAAAACGCCGTGGACTCCCTGGCTGTTTGACCTAGCGAGTTCAATGGGGTTTTTCGCACACTTTTTCCGTTGAGTAAAATTTAGATTTTAACGCCTTTCTCAATTCTTGAAACCATTGATGCTTCTGCGTGGAAGCTTATTGAACCGCCCCCGCGCTTCCTACTAGTGTGGAATTAAACATATGGCACCACACTGCTTGTGGCCAGTTCTCAATACTTGCGGCTGATTCGAAAATTTTTAGGTGATCGTCAGGGTTACCTGTTCCGTCATAGGTTTTGACATTAGGAGGCATGTGCCTCTTCTTGTTTTCTGAGAAATCACTGATACATCTAGTGAACGCATCCACCTTCTGGCGACGCCACGGGAGAGACATGTCTTCCTCCTCTTGGTCCCGGTATTTCCTTCTGGACTTCCAGTGTCCAGTCTCGCTATCCTCGTTGTCCAAGGAATTATCAGAGGATGAATCTTCCTCCAAGCGCCATACCGACTATCCTCGAATTTGTGATTCAAGGACTTTACTTGGGAGTATCGTCGCCCAAGTCTGTCCTGGACTCTGCGACTACCAAGTCTGGCATGTACATTGGTGCGCCTTTCATCCTCCTCACTTTCTTCCACATGCTGTGAGTCTGATGTATCATCTTCCTCGACTCTCCTTCCGATTCTGTTGAACACTGGGGGTCGGCGACTATCCCTCCCGCGCTTCTCCTTCTGACGACGCGGTGGGGATGTCTCAAACTCCGGGCCAAAGTCGAGTCGAGCATGCAGGCTCCGACCTGACCTTTTCTTTGCTTCCTCTTGCATGAGAGTAGCTAAGGCTTCGTAGTTTTGAGAGACAAAACTACTTGGCTCTAATTCCGGTACGACCCCTTCTAGAACAGGGGTATCTGTTTCTATCAATATGCCCTTGTTCTTATTGGGTGCGTCAGGTGCTTTTGTGAAGTTAGCTTCTAGCACCGATTAAAGTGGAGTAAAAGGAGTGCGCAGTGGATCTCTAGTGCTGGTGGTGGTGGTGGTTGCATGGGTTGTCCCCGAGCGCGGTTCCACCAGAGGGAAGACCGAGTCCGGCTCGATCCTCGATTTTTAGCGGTACTGGTTGTCCTGTAAGTCTCGCTTAGGAGTTGATCCGTTGCGTCTTTTTCCCGTGAGGTCTGTTTGCGATCACGACTTCCATGCTTCGTCATTCTAGTTCTTGGTTCTTAGTGAATGGTCCCACGGATGGCGCCACTTGTTGATACAAAAGTTGGGCGTTGCCTTGTTTGGAGCTCCGCTCTCGTACCAATTGAGAATCGTTGCTTGAGACCGCGCACTAAGAGATGTAAAACACCGTTAGGCTTACAGTGGGATTGTCTCCCACGATTATCCTCCGGCGTGAGAGTAAGTAATCGGTTTAGGGTTAAAGGAGAGTTAGGGTTTTGTAGATCGTACCTTTAACGAGGATGTGATTCCTTTATATACACACGGAGTCCTTGTTGGTTCCGTGTTCCTCAACCTTCGCGATCCCGCCTAAGTCGGTTGGGGAATGATTATCTCCTTGATTAAGAGATATCCGATATCTATTCCGTAAATAGATTCGTATTTGGGCCTTCGTGGGCCTAAACGCTTATCAGCGTAGCCCAGCTCGTGTTGGGCTTATCAGTATTGGGTTTTGGGCGGGTCCATGACCCGGATATAGACTATACGTCATCAGAAGTTGCCCAAATAGTTGTCTTAAATTCTTAAAAGACCTTTGTACCAATGACATCCTTCAACAACAAAATGACTCGTTCTTTCATATATATGCCTCCATAATATGCTAAACCACAACTTTGTTATTTTGAATACATTTACAGTCAACTTTAAAACTTAATCTCGATATGATACATTTTGCTAACTTATAAACACTTTGATAATTACTAAAATACACCACGGTATGTGAATCAGATGTGAGTGACTGTTAACCCAAAAGTTGTAGGTTAAAGTTTCGTTGGAGATATGTAAGATAGGTGGTTTAAGTTGTAAATTGCCGCCTAAAAAAAAAAAAAAAAAAAAAACTTGACTCCACAAAATACCTCGTAAGTAATTTAACAATTATCAAAATTCGCCTCAAATTCTATGCAAATTTGTAAAGCAAGTTACATGGCTTTAATCACATAAGTTCAATGCTTTATAGTTTATATCTTAACCATAGTTCTAAAAGGCTCGCAAAGGCGCGAGTCTTGGTAATGCCGCCACGCTGCATTATGCCACGTCTTTTTGTAAACTTAATATATATGAAATATGATATAAATATATAAATATTTTCATATTTTATGCTGCCTTATATCACACCTTATAAACGCAAAAGCTTCGCATTAGCCGCAAAAGCGTAAGACTTGATCGTGCCGCCAGGCCACGCCTCGCCTCACGCTATTTATAACTTTGATCTTAACGCATCACTCTAAAAGGTTACTCACTGTTTAAAATAATATCCCTAACAAAAAAAGACGACATTTAATTTTTTTTCTTACTTTTACAGAATGCTAGTTTTACCCATAACTAATAAATTAATGTTGTTTTCGAAACTTGCTGACAGTAAATCTAATTAAAATAATTAACATGATAAAGTCAATCAAGCTTCTTTTATATTTTTAGTGACAAACAATTATTTATCCATAGAAAACTAAAATTTCGTATTGAGTGAGTAGTAAATTATATAATATTACTGTTGTTAATGCTTAGGTCCGTTTAAATAAGAAATAAAGTTAAAATGGAAATAATGAGAACTAATCACAATACATCTCCTCATTTGAAAGGTGTAGTTGAAAGTAGATTTTGATCTTTCTCATTTTTATTTAGTCAACTTTATGTTTCCACTTCTACACTGCCTTTTAAATATTCATTGCTTTGATCATACCGATTAGTTTACAAGTACTAGAAGCAAAGTTTTTTTCGACCGGCGCATTTAGGAGATTTGAAATTTTCCGAAAATTAGTACTAGGAAGCAAAATTCCATCGACCCCGTAGTTCCACCCTCTGGTTAGCAAGCTTCTGTTCGCGATCTTATTATGATCATTGTGTAAGTGTCCTATTATATCATGCGGTCTAGTGCCATTTGTCTATTATGGACTTATTACATAAGCTTATCGGTTTTAAAAGTTATATAAGCCAAAAATAAGCTAAACCAAACACCTCATGAGGCATGTCCTATTAAACACTATATTCTTCAGTTTTTATGTAACCTTAATGCTTCAGCTAGCTGTCAAACACATGTATACATTTTTCTCTTATAGTTTAGATTGATCTTTAAATCAACAGGTCAATTAAGCGAATTTTGTTGATCACAAGTCATGCATTTGAGTTCACTGTATATAAGTTACCGTGGATGAAACTAAAAGTTATTAAACAGGTTACAAACATTTGATTCTGCTTTTGTATTGTATAGAAGTATGACATATTGCATGTAAATTCTCACGATCCATGTAATGACTAGTGAGTCACATTTCTAATCCGTTAACCACTAAGAAGCACCTCAAAGTCCTTAACTTTGCCGAGGTTAGAATTGGTCGTTATTATGCTGTTTGGGTCAATATAAATTGGATTGCTATACTTTTCTATCGATGCCGGTGTTCAATTTTTTAAATCAATATCTTTTATTTATCGGACACTCCTTATTTGTTTGTTGTTAGTGTTAATGTTAATCAATGTTAATGGCATTTTAAGAAAGTTATCGCCTTTTAGCTCCTTTAATGTATCGCTGTATAATTTGGTGCATTTATATTAACTATGTATATGAAGATATTAGGCCCAGGAAGAACTTTACACCTAAGATAACTTCAAAAAAGTCACACTACTCGTCTTAGGTGATTGATGACCGTCTCCATGACTCATGTTAGCCTGTATGCGAGCTTATAGTTTCTCAAACATACTTACATACACCCATTATATGTGATAGTAGGATTTACAAAAATAGAATTTTGTGACCAAGTTAAATGTTGTTTATATGACGTTGACTTTGTTAGAATATAAAAAAGGAATTTTTAATCTCAATCCAACAATGTAGTCATGCGTTAAGAATCTCAAAAAAGTTAGTTTCTTACATTTCGAACATCTCATGTTAATACTGAGGGGTTACACAAGACTCAACCTCAAAAGAAGGTGGTAGGGGATGTGTCTGGGAACAAGTATGGTGTTTTGGAGAACTTGGAAGATGAAGAATCGGTGAAAAGTTCAAGCAGACACGATCACATAATAATAAAGGAAAAGAGCATATGCAAATTTCAGGTCTGCACTCTAAGGTGGTCAAGTACAAGCTAAGAATGACAAAGTACAGAGAGAATAGTATGGAAGAATCGGATAAAATGTTACAATGGAAGTAGAAGGTGGATTTTCTTGATAAGCTTGTAGAGGATAAGAGGATTACTCTTGTTGAAGAATCAAAACTATGGTTTGAAAGTGTAAATCAGCTCCTGTACTACAAGAAAAAGTGGGAAGTAAGGTGGAAAACTGGTAGTCCCTTATGAGATAGAAGTTTCTATTAATTCTGGAACTTCATTAATGATTTTAGTAGTGAATTGGAGGTCCGGTCTCATTGTTATAAGTATAGTGCTAATTGTTTGAGTTCTTTGGTTTGTATGTTGTCCGATTGCATGGTATGTAGTCTTTGGATAGTATGTTGTATGTTTGTTGTAGCTCCAAAGTCGTTGTTGTGGTATGTCACTAGCAATGATTTGAATGCTTATGAATGTATCATGTTTTCTTGAGTTAATATATTTTCACCGTTGTTGCACCAAAAAAAAAAAAACATCTCATGTTAAATTAAAAGATGTTGTTAGTGATCGTAGTGTAACCAGGGGATTTTGGTGAATACGTAAAAGGGTTAGGAGGTGTGGAGTGCACATCCGGTTAGGTCAATGTAAATCCAAACTCATAATGATATTGGACTTGGTCTTGGTAACCGTCGGTAGTCGTGACCAAAAAAACCGAAACAGAAAAAAAAACCGAAACCGAAACCGGTCAACACCGGTTTTTGACATAACCGGTTCGGTTAGGATAATAACCGGCAGTTAGGAACCGGTTTTTAGTTCTAGGCTTTGACGTATTATGAGTTTATTTAATAAAAGTTGAAGGTATTTGAGTTATTAATGCCGTTAGCTTTTTGAAAATAACCGGTTTTTATTAATGCCGTTATGGGAAGTGCCCTAACCTCTTGATAACCCACTTGTGAAAGTATGAAATAAATGAACAGATTCTGGTACGTCCATATATAAAGGATTAATGTTCTTTTTCTTCTAATTGCCTAGCCAAGGAAATCACCTCTGAGAATTATCCCAAAGCAAATTGAGTGTTACCTGGGCAATAATGGGTTGAATTGTTGTTTTTGGAAAGTGTGGATAATTACACAATTCAAAGAGATATTCGCACTACAAGAATAATTAGAGCAGGCTACGCATATATTGCCGACGACACAATGTCGTCGGCAATATGCACTAAACGACAAAAAATCCGCTTGACCAAGTCTTTGTTGAGTTTAAGATATATGATATACAAATAATAACATATAGACATCACAGAGTACACAACGGAAGACTTAAAATAAGCTTAGCCAAACACTTGGTTTGGGCTTATGAGCTTATATAAGCTAATAAGCTTATAAGCCCACTAAATAAGCTTAGCCAAACACCCTCTAAGTGGATCTTTATCCCATGGATTCTGGGTGATATTGGTCCTTGTAAGTATCTTTTGAGATAGACAGTATAAAACCATTTTAAGTCTTTGTTGAATTTCTCTCTAAAACAGTCCCACTCTTGACTTATAATATTTTCATTTTGTAATAAATCAAGAAATGAAACATAGTCATTAAAGGAAGTAATTTGGGTTGGATGATGTACACCTTTCACATAGATGAAGTCTTCCTCATGTGGTATGGTATCACTCAGTTTCTTTTCTTCCTTTTGGTCAGAACTTTCATCAAGTAAATTGAAAAATCTTCCATGTATCCTGCTCGCATGTGTCTCATCTTGTTTACGTCAAATTGGCAATCGATGGATCCTTGAACATGGGAACAAGTTTGCATTTATTCCCTTTAAATGTCAAGTCAAGACCTTGAGACTCCAATTGGGTTGCAGAAAGAATATTGAGACTCACATCCGGTGTATAGAGTGCACCAAGAATGATTAAAATCTCGGATCCTATCCTTATTTGCACTTCACCAATGCCATGAGTAAATAGCGGTTTGTCTTTGGTCTTTGATCTTTTCAACATTAAACTTCTCCTTCATCTTTGCAAATAGATTCATGTTTGTGCAAACATGCCTATCAATCTTGTTGCTTATGTACCATATCTTGTCCCATTCTTCCTCATCTGTGCCTTCTACCATAAAGTCGTGAGATGATGAATATATTCGGGTATGAGATTTGAATATATGGTGTTTCTGTGTCCTTCTCCAAGTCTGCAGTTTCTTTGTTCTTCCCTTTGCTTGGATAGTTTGCAGCAATATGTCCTCTGATCCCACATCCATATCATATATATCTTTTGTGTCTTTCAATATTTGTTTGTGATTGTGGAAGTGTGTGATTGAACCTTTCAATATCCTGCAATCTCTTCTTCAACATCTCTTTACAATCCTTTGAAATCTGCTTAATGCATCTTCCTTGTATCACTTTCTCTCTTAACTTGCCTTTGTATGAATTCCCTTTGAAATATGTTGTTCATGAATCTCCTAGGCTTTTGGCTCTGATGCCACATTTTAGAAGTGCCAACAGATTTCCTAGAGTGATTAGCCCATTTGCTTTCTAACTGTGAATTAGTATTCACCATTGTAGTGTAGTAAGTTTGCTTTGAGATAAGTGCAGGGATTGTGCAGGATGCTTCTATGCAGTGTATAAGAAATATGGAGGGAAGAATAACAATAAAATAACTCTAATTTGATATTGATAACTGTTAATTACAAGGTCTATATATAGCAAATGAAAAGGTATGACAGAAAAGGGATGTGTTGGTTCATTTGAACCAACAGACACAACCTTTAATATGTAACTGTCATAACTGCCTTTCAAACTATAATAACTGTCTAATAATTCGACCAACTATGATAAATCTAAAGTTGTTTGGGCTATTTACCCATTCTAAGACTTATGCAGTCATATAATCAAATATAGGATCATGGCTGCTTAAATAAATAAGTACATATACTAAGTAATAATTGTCTGATATAAAACATGAAATAAGAAGAGCATTGATCTTATAAAATCCAACAGTATGGACATACATGTGACCTTAAATAGACTTGGTGATAATTTTCGACAGCCCACAGATTCTTGAATTAAAATGAAAAAGGTTAAAGAATGTGAACACAAAAATAATATGCCAACACATTAATGAGAATTCTATTTTTAGCTCAGGATTAATCAGGTAGTTGTCCATTGTTTAATGTGTTGAGGTAACAATGCAAAGCTCTTTTTGTACTGATATATGCATTAACAAAACTTATGCAACACAAAATCTGTAAGGAAATTAATACTAGTATAATTTTCAAAACTTTCATAATAACTTTATCATTTAAGATTTCTCTATTGACCAATGTTAGAAAATTTATTTGGTTCAAGAACCACAACTATATAGTATTATACATCTTAGATGTTTTGCGAAAAAGTGGTTGAGGTAAAAGCCAAGTAAATAGTTACATTTCTTATTTAGCTCTTTATTTTTTCATTTACTTTTTTTAGTTGTTGTTATTTAGCTCTTAAATTTGTTAAGGCTGTGCTACATTGGGATTTTTCTGGGTTCTTAAGACTTCAAAATTGGTTGTGAAGAGCATTTCAGGTATTTTATTGATTTATAAAATTCGAGTTACACAGCTTCTATAAATTTATTATGGTTTGGAGAGGTTTTTGGCCCCTTTTTTTGTTAGGTATATGGATCTATTAAAGAATTTCTCTTTTCCTTGTACAATTTCTGTGTTTATTCATGTAGCCAGATTTTCAAAACTCCATTTGAATGTGGTCATTTGGTATTTCTTTTTTTATTTATCTATTATTTTTTTTTACCTGTTGTGAGTTTCTAAGGATTTTATCTATTGTTTGCCTATAAACTGTTAGTCAGAAGTGCTATATTTTTTTTAGATTGGATTGACCAGAAGGGAGTGTGTGACTGTGTGGTATCTGATTCGAAGAGTCTAGCTTTACCGGGTTTGGAGTATAAAAAAGTGGATTGCTTTGTCTCTGGATTTTATGTTATATTGGTTTCAGATGATAAAAAATTGTACATGAAACCACTGAATCTAATGCAATTAGAGTCAAACAACGAGAAAATATTTTGGAAACTAAAAGAAGGTAGTTAAATGATTTCCGTAAGTGAAAGATGATCCAATGCAATTTTGCTACTGCAATTGGACGTGTGCTCCGTCTTAGATTTTTACTAAGGTTGGAAAGTGGGATTAATTGACTAGTTAATTCTGAAAGCGGATTTCAGAATTATTTGCTCTTTTCTTCGATAAGATAATTGAGGGATCTTGGATGTAGTCTCCATACACATTTAACTAATATGTTCACTGTTTTTTTTTTAGTTATTGTAACTACCCGATTCTCACTATAGCTATAATTTAGACACATTTGGTCCACTTAGTTGATAAAGATCGTGCATGTTTATTAAAACATAGTTCTATTTTCATAAATCGATATCACATTGTGCAAGACACAAGATATATAAGTTGGTGAAACATAGAACTATATTTTATCTTTTTAATTTAATGGGGACGTGTTAGTAATTAACATTTGAGGTACCTAAAAATAGTTCATGTATCCCTCAAATATAATGGTACGTCTAAGCTTATTATAGATACTCAATTATCTCCACATACTAACTACAAACATGTTACATGTTTAGCCTAATCTATTATTTGAGTGTTGAGCTAGTATAATTCTGTCATAAAAGAAGTCAGCCCATCTCTTCTACTTTTAACTGGCAAGAGGCTCTAGCTAAAAGATTAAAAAATACATGAAAAGAATAATTGGAAAGGAATGGCTATGGCACAAGTATGTAAGCATGATGTTTGCTCAGCATCAACAACAATTATGTTTGAGCTATGCATTAATACTCGATGTCACTTTTCCCTATTAGATTTTATTTTGGTAGGCATGCATTTTTACAAGATTAAATCGATAAACTACAGCAGTTAAACTCATTTGTTTTGTGAGCATCCTAACAATTATCATCGCTTTTATATCTATGTACAAATAATGGACTATTTCAAGGACATGGGTATTAGGTACATCGAGTTAACCGAGACACAATTTGCAGAGCACAATTATTTTGGAGCTAAAAAACTTCCTCAAAAAGCAAATGATTGTTCCCCGGGCTGAAATTATTATTAACATTCATTACTGTTATCGACATTTATCTCTTTAGAGAGAAAATAGTCGATGGCCAGCCAGACTGGTACGGGATTCTTGGGCTGAAAAAATCAGCTACACCCAAGAAAATATTTGAAAGATGTGACAAACTGTACAATGATATCAAGCTTGGGGAAGATTCGGTGATTGGTGTAGAAGGAGCCACGGAAATTTTAACAGAGGCTTATGCCGCTCTGACTGGAATATCTTCTTGGAATGAATGTCCATGGTGTCTGCGTAACTGTAAAAACTATCAATCTCAACACAGATCACAACCACAACACATGCAAATCACCCAGCCAACCACCCCTTGGTGAATTTCTTTATTACTCAAAGATTCAAGAAGATAAGTCCACAACTGTGTGCTTACCAACAGATACAACCAAATCAGATAGTCCTCTTCACAAGAGTGCTATCTATCACACTACAACAATGAATACAATAATCCTCACTACAAACACTCAAATACTACCTAACAATGATCAAGATGATCAATGAATACCAGACTTAAACTATCAGAACTTGAAAGAACAGACTTGTGAATGAGAGTGAATGACTCAGTTGATGAAACTCTAGATCCGTCTTTAGCTTATATAATATAGACTATAGTTCCACTTTGGACCGTGCAATATCATTAACCTGACAAACAGAAACTAAACACGTTAATAGAATAAAACTTGTCATAACTAGCCCTTGTAGTTATAACAAGTATGAGTTTGCAAAGTCAACAAAGTCAAACATGTTATTTCAACAGTAACTTTAGCTATTACAAGGAAAGAATGAACAAGGAATTTTTTTTGCACGGGATGTGGTGTGTTCTTTCATGTTGTTTCACGTACTGAGTACCTGAAGCAAAATGCAAGCAGCGGTTCCAGTAAGGATCATACGAGTTCAAGTATTGTGAATACGTTGAAGGGCATGCTCACAAGCTCAGAAAGAGTTCAAGGACTATTAAGCAACCGTCAAAGTATAAGGACTTCATTTTACCATATATATGCTATGCATAAAACCTGAATCAAATGACGAAGCAACTTTGTGAAGTGTTTCTTTGGTATTGTATCTTGAATCTTTATCTGGTTAGCTGACAATTAACATATGGTGACTTTGCATATGTGTTTAGTTGTGTCTTACAGATGCTATTCTGCTGTTACATTTTGTTCAATTTTTTGAGGCTGTTATATTTTGGTCAATTTTTTTAGGCTTAATTTAGTGTTAATTGTATGCATCTTTTGATATAAAAGGAAAACAAGTGTTATTTGAATATGCCCCAACATGTGGCCGTTTGATAGATTGAGTTAGGTTAACGATGGTAATATATGGTTATTGGTATATTGTCTAACACGTGAAATTACTCTTGATGACTATTTTCCCTAAGAATGTGATGTTAGTCTTAGAAGAGGATGGTGATTTCATCACTCTTCACTATTGCAAATTAAGGAAGTTGTGTTTGATGGCGGAATTTTATGAAATTCAGATGGCGATCAGAAAGTGGCAGATGAACACACTCATATTTTGCGATGCCCTGAAGTGCATTCCACATCGTTAATGGACGCAGATTGATGTTTTTGTTTTTTCTAATTTGCAAGGATATCGATCTGTTTTACATTTTTATATTTCTAGATGTGACTTATCGGTCTAAGGTTTATTAGAGAGTGGCGTTACATCTTTTTAAAAGCATTGTTAATTATCTTCTAAAGTTACGTGACATTTATATATCTCTTTTTAGAAAAAGGCGACCCACATTCTCACGCTCTGGATATTTGACATTTATATATCTCTTTTTTGAAAAAGGCGCGACCCACATTTTCACACTCTGTCTAAAATATCCACAATAATGCGATGGGATTGAGTCTGAACGATTCTGCTAGATAGCCTCTTAATTGGATTTAGGAAGAAGTTTAGCAACATTTTAAAAAGAATAAAGTAAAATGATCAAAATCTGGCTCAAACTTGAAAAAGTAGATAAGCTAAACCATATATTGATATTAGAAAACAATAAATGTTATGTCTGAAATTTCTAACGTGATTGAAACTACCAACATGTTTCACAAACCCACAATAGAATCACATTAAATTTTTTTATAAAGCTTACAAGGTAACCTAAATTGAGACCGAAATGGTTGTAAAAGACAACCGAACTTGAACCAGCATGTAACGGTCTAGTCACGTTCATTGTTGTTTATTAATTTTGCGTGCACTTCAATTCAATTTGGTTTTGGTTTGCAACAACATGTAAAACAAACTAAGGTCAAACAAGACTTACTATCAAGATCCAATATTTCAAAAGGCAATTTCATATATACCCGATCTAAACATCATAATTTTATATTTCTTCAAACTATGTGCTTTTTTTTTTCTTTTTTTTATGTACTAAAAACTTGTGTAAATATAAACCTTGGACCTAGATAAAATTTTGATTTTTACATTAAGTAAATATAAGATTCTCCTAAATTACAAAATGTAAAAAATGCAAATATAGTAGCAAAACTATTTAAAAAGTAAAAAAAAAAGAATTCGTCTTTAACTTTTATGGGAAATTACATTTACACTCATGAATGCGATATTTGGAAGCGAATGTGAATGGCACCTCGGCAGTACGTTGATGGAATTTTTTTCGGTATCTTTTCTCCGTTTATCAATTTTTAAGTTTGCTTATCAATATTTACATGTTTACATGTATGCAATGTCTATCTATATGTTAACTATATGATTTTGTAACCATTTAATCATGATATTTGCAAACATCATGTACGTTTATATCTTGATTTTGCCTTCACAATGTTGTGTTTTTCTTCTCTTACCGCGGATACTTGATGTTTTTTAATCCGGCTTATTATGATTTAGAATATAGAAATGAAGCTCTAAACTAAAAAACAAGCTAGAAAATATGGTTTGGTTGTATGATATATAAGCCGAGTCAAATAAATACATAATCCTAAAAATTAGCTTAACAAACACTTTCATAGTATGACGTATAGATTGTTTGATTCTTTAAAGATCATGTATCGGTTAGCTTCTGTTTGCGTATCATATAGGGAGGTCTGGTACCATTCGGTCATATTAGACTTTTATCTCATTGATATTTAGAGAGCATTCGTTCACCATCCTTTTTCTCACTCATAAACTTTAAATTTACCTACGCTAACATTTGGTCATGTTAGATTATCGATATTTTCATTTTATTTCTTAGATGGCGCCGAAGGCTAACCGGAAGCTCATTTATATTTGCATTTGTTAATGTGGCCTTTAATCTAACCATATCGTGACTTTGTGTTTATAAATGCATATTGGCATTCTTAACTTTAATATATTTCTTAATATCGCGGGTAACACTTCTTTGAATAATCATGAAAGTGATGGCTGGAAGTGGTCCATGGATTCATCATGTGTTTACTTTGTCAAATCACTTCGAATGGCTCTTGATGAAAAATTTCTCACTATATCTCCTGAAACAAAATGGTCTTCCCTTGTCCTTAAAAAAGTGTGTATGTAAATTTGGAGAGTCGAGAAAGATAGACTTCCAACTCATTTAAATTTAGACAAAAGAAACATTGACATAGACTATGTGCTTTTCCCTTTTTATGAAGATTTTTGTGTAGATTTAGAGCACGCGTTGATCTCATGTGCTCGGGTAAAATGTTTTTATGAGAAGATATTTTCTTGCTGGAGAATTGAGGTGCTGGCTGAGATGAATGTTCGTCTTCTTCTACTAGGATTTGTGAGATGCTTAAGTGATAACAAAAGGAAGATGTTTCATCCGTCTCAACTCAAATGCTTCGAAGCCGTTACTTTTACCACTGCTTGGTGATCTGGAAAGCAAGGAACCGCAAAAAAATTTCTAGAGTTGACATTGACACTAGTATTGACTCGGGTTTTCTTGAGGTTCAAAGACTCGCTTTTTGCTGGATATCAAGTCATAGTAAAGTGAACCTAAATTGGCACGAGTGGGTTGCGAATCCTACTATCTCCAATATAGTGGCCACCATTTCCCATTGACTCGCTTTTTTTTTTTTTTTTTTTTTTTTTTTTTTTTTTTTGGTGCTTTTTATTTTAGTTGTATGCCTATAGCTTCTCGCTAAGGGCTTTTTATGAGTTTTATAATATATTTCTTGTTTAAAAAACCTTTAATAAATTTTTAATCCGAGTCTTTTGTTTTGTTTTGTTTTTTGTTTTGTTTTTGTTTTTGTTTTTGTTTTTTTTTTTTTTTTTTTTTTTTTTTTTTTTTTTTTTTTTTTTTTTTTGTTTTTGTTTTTTAGGGTTTGCTCATTGAAAGACCTTTTCGGTAGAATGCAAAAGTATTTATGGGTTATAATTTACAAAATCACCATTTGGTAAGAATTAAAGTTATTTTAGGCTTTTGGCACAAACTTTGTACAGTTTTTAGATCTTTGCTTTATGGTCAATGCATTTATGCGTATTTTCGTTAAGAATAAGATAAAAAGGGTTTTACATGTGAAAGTTATCATGAGTTTCTATTTACACAATCCTCAAATTAAACGACAACGATTCTTGTTTTCGGTTTCATTTTTAATACGGATGTATGAACATACATGTGACCTAAAGTAGATTTGGTGGTAATTTCGACAGCCCACAGATTCATAAATAAAGAGAAAAGGTAAAGAATGTGAACAAAAATAAAATGCCAACACAATAATGAGAATTCTATTTTTAGCTCAGGATTTATCAGGTAGTTATCCAATGTTTAATGTGTTAAGGTAATAATCGCAAAGCTCTTTATGCACTAATATATGCATTTACAAAACTTATGCTACACAAAATCTGTTAGGAAATTTATTAAATTTTCAAAATTTACAAAATTACTTATCATTTAAGATTTCTATTGACCAATGTAAGAAAATTTAATAGGTTCATGAACCACAACTATATAGTAATATACAACTTAGCTGTTATGTGAAAAGTGGTTGAGGTAAAAGCCAAGTAAATAGTTACATTTGTTATTTAGCTATTTATTTTGTTATTTTACTTTTTTTTGTTGTTATTTAGCTCTTAAATTTGTTAAGGTTGTGCTACATTGGGATTTTTAAGGTTCTTTAAGACTTCAGAATTGGTTGTGAAGAGCATATATCGGGTAAAGAAGGCGAAAAAGGACTGTTCTTTCTCTTCTTTCTTTTGAAGATCTCAGGTATTTTTTTGAATTATAAAATTCAAATTGCACAGCTTCTATAAATTTATTATGGTTTGGAGAGGTTTTTTGCCCCTTCTTTGGTTTCCTATATGGATCTATTAAAGAATCACTACTGATTAGTTGCTTTCAGTTTGTGTTGTTCTGCTGAATCTCTCTTTTCCTTGTACAATTTCTGTGTTTATTCGTATAACCAGATTTTCCGAAATTCTATATGAATGTGATCATTTGGCAATTCCCTTTTACCTGTTGTGAGTTTTCTAAGGATTTTATCTATATATTTTTTTAAATTGGATTCACCCGAAGGGAGCGTGTGGTATCCGATTCAAAGAGTCTAGCTTAACCGGGTTAGGAGTATTAAAAATGGATTTTTTTTCTCTGGATTTTATGTTATATTGATTTTTTGGATGATAACAAATTGTACATGGAGACCACTGAATCTAATGCAACAATTAGAGTCAAACAACGTGGAAGCTAAAAGAAGGTAGTTAAATGATTTATGTGAGCGAAAGATACAACAACAACAACAAACTCAATCCCGCCAGGCAGGGTATGGGGAGGTAAAATGTAGACAGATACTACCCCTATCCCAGGATAAATTTGGGAGTAGATAAACTGATTCCAACAAGACCTCCGGCAAGTGCAAGTGTGCGGGAGAGAGAACAAAGGAAAGAGAGCAGACAAGAATGCAAGAAGCAAAAGCAGCAAAAGAAAGGTGTAAAACAAGCAAACAGATCAAAGCGAGCATAGCGAAACAAAAGGGACCCAAGAGAGGCAAGGGACCCGGGCAAAGAGACGAAAGCTAGGCGCAAATAAAACAACGATCCAAGGCGCAACAAAAGCAAAGCTAACCTGGGGAGCAACACAGAGCAAAGCAGCAACGACGAGCCTAAAGCTAAGGCAAAGCAAAAAAAGGCACCACCAAAAAAAAAAAAAAAAACGGAAGGCACAAAGAAAAGCGGGGCAAACAAAGGCAGCAAGACAAAGCAAAGCAACACATGTGGCCTAAAGCTACAACACATAAAAAGGGAGGCACCAAAACCGAGAATGCGGGAACAAGGAATCAAAGAGACGCCTAAAAGCCTACGCCCAAAAAACAACCTAAACCCACTAAGCACCTATCCAGAGCTACCCGCAGATCCTAATTCTATCTCTCCACCCTTTCCTATCTGAGATCATGTCCTTCGACAAGAGAAGCTCTTTCATGTCGAGCTTGATTCTATCCTCCCACCAGAGTTTAGGTCTACCCCTTCTTCTCACTATATCTACAGCAAGCTCTTCGACTCTTCTTATTGGCGCTAATTGTGGCCTCCTCCTGACATGCCCGAACCACCTCAACCTTCCATCTCTTATCTTCAAAATAATATTCCCAACCTCAAGTTTTGCTCTGAAAACTCCGTTCGGGATCATGTCAAGCAAAGTTTTACCACACGTCCATCTAAGGATTCTCAGTTCCGCCACCTCCACCTTGTTAGCGTGGGCCATGGAGATGGGCTAACACTCAGACCCGTACAACATAGCTGGTCTAATCGCCACCCTATAAAATTTCCCTTTTAGCTTTAAAGGGACGTTCCTGTCACAAATGACTCCCGACGTCGCCCTCCATTTCGCCAACCAGCTCTGATCCGTTGGGTTACGTCCTCATCTATTCTCCCTGATCTGTGAATCATCGATCCAAGATATCTAAAGGACTCCTTAGGTGGCAGGATCTGGTCACCTATACGAATATCCAATTCTTCGTGGTGACCTGACTCGATCCTCCCGAAATTACATCTCAGGTATTCAGTCTTCCCTCTGCTCACCCGAAGGCCGTTGTCTTCAAGAGCCTCCCTCCAACGCTCCAGTCTGTTGTTTGGCCCTTCCGTCGATTCTGCCACCAACACAATGTCATCAGCAAAGATCATGCTCCATGGTATGCCCCCATGTACCCCTCGGGATAACTCATCTAAGATCAAGGCGAAGAGGTAGGGGCATATGGCAGATCCCTGGTGGAGCCCCACATCCACCTGGAAACACTCTGAGATCCCCACGGTGGACCGTACACGGGTCTTGGCCCCCTCGTACATATCCTTAATGACTCTCATGTATCTCCTTGGGGTTCCGTTATCAATAAGAGTTCTCCAAATCAACTCGCGTGGGATACTATCGTATGCCATTTCAAGGTCAAGGAACGCCATATGCATGTTCGTTTGTCTTTCTCTATACTTCTCCATGATGCTTCTAAGAAGGTGAATTGCCTCAATCGATAACCTTCCTGACATAAAATCAAATTGGTTCTCAGACACCCTCGTCTCCCTTCTCAGCCTCCTCTCAATAACTCTCTCCCAAAGCCCGTGAGCTAAAGATGATCCAATGAAATTTTGGAAGTGTTCTCCGTCTTAGACTATTACTAAGGTTGGAAAATGGGATTAATTGACTTGTAAATTCTGAAAGTGGATTTCAGAATTATTTGCTCTTTTCTTTGATAAGTTAATTGGAGGATCTTGGATGCAGTCTCCATACACGTTTAACTAATATGTTCATTGTTTTTTAGTTATTGTAACCACCCGATTTCACTATAACTATAACTTAGACGCATTTGGTCTAGTTGATTGATAAAGATCGTGCATGTTTATTAAACCTAGTTCTACTTTCATAAATCAATATCACATTGTGCAAGACACAAGATATATAACTTAGTGTAACATAGAACTTTAATGTTTATCTTTTTCATGGGGAAGTTTTAGTAATTAACATTTGAGGTATCTAAATAATTCATGTATCCCTCAAATATAATGGTACGTCTAAGCTTATTATAGATACTCAATTATCTCCATGTACTGACTACAAACATGTTATATGTTTAGCCTAATTTATTATTTGAGTGTTGAGCAAGTATATTTTATATCTTCTATGTTTAACTGGCAAGAGGCTCTATCTAAAAGATTACAAAAATACATGAAAAGAATAATTGGAAGGGAATAGCTATGGCACAAGTATGTAAGCATGGTCTTTGCTCAGCATCAACAACAATTATGTTTGAGCTATGCATTAATACCAGATGTCGCTAATCAATGTGAGTTCCGTGTTGATTTCCAGAACTGAGATGTATGCTAGCTATTATCTTGTTTGAAGTGCTGAGAGTTTCACGAGGGTTATGTGAATATATTCATATTGATTCTATATGTATGTTCATAGTCGTGTTCTAGCATACGATTTCATGCATGTTTAATTCATGTTGTAATAATGGCCATTGGATCCGGCTTGCCGATCTAACTAGAGTTAACACGTGTTAGCACAAGGCTACCTTATCTTCAGTTTACAAGATGTGATCCATATCTATAAGATTTGTATCTATTTATGTTCATGGCTTTTTAACTCATTAAGGATACATCTCATGAGCATCGTTTGCTATTATAAGTATGTTATATTATTCACGGCATCATCGAATGTGGTATTTTATATGTACAAACGTACGAGCTCGCTAAGCCCTTATGTCCCAGTTTATGAAAAATAGATATGTTCAAAGAAAAAGACCAAGTAAGACGAAGCACGGACCATAATGATGAGATATGAGCTATTGAAAATTGTATAGTCTATGTTAAAGTTTAGGTTTTAAGTAGCTTCCGCTGTAATATTGACTCTTAAATTAAATAACGATAAGCGTTGTTTCAGTTATCCTTTCTGTCAGAAGGTTTTTAGTTAATCTTGAGGTTTTTTATGATACGTTAAATCTTCAGCTCCATAGAAAAGATAATAGCCTATCTAAATTACTATTCAGATCATGACATACGCACTTTTCCCTTAGATTTTATTTTTGTAGGCATGCATTTTTACAAGATTATATCCATAAACTACAGCAGTTAAACTCATTTGTTTTGTGATCATCCTAACAATTATCATCGCTTTTTATATCTATGTCAGCAAATAATGGACCATCTCAAGGACATGGCCATTAGGTACAGGGATTTAGCCGAGAGACAATTTGCAGAGTACGATTATGTAGGAGCTAAAAACTTTGCCAAAAAGCAAAGATTTTTTCCCAGGGCTGAATTTATTATCAACATTCATTACTATTATCGACATTTATCTCTCTAGAGAGAAAATAGTCGATGGCCAGCCAGATTGGTACGGGATTCTTGGGCTGGAAAAATCAGCTACATCTGAGAACTTATATGAAAGATTTAACAAACTATACAATGATATCAAGCTTGGGGAAGATTCGGTGATTGGTGCAGAAGGAGCCAAAGATATTTTAGTAGAGGCTCGTGCCGCTCTGACCGGAGCATCTTATTGGATTGTGTGCCCCAGGTGTCTGCATAAATTTAGCCATTACAAGGAAAGAATGAACCAGAAAATTTTTTGCACTGGATGTGGTGAGTTCTATACCGGTATTTATCATACATCTGAGTCCCTGAAGCAAACTGCAAGCAGCAGTTTAATTGAGGATGAAAAAACTTCAAGCAATAATGAATCTGTTAAAGAGGAATCTCACAAGATCAGAAGGAGTTCAAGGACTATTGTGCGACCGTCAAAGTATAAGGACTTCATAACCATATTCTATTAGTTAGTGGGTAACAATGATGCATTAAACCTGAATCAAATGACGAAGCAACTTTGTGAAGTGTTTCTGTGATATTGTATCTTGAATGTTTACCTGGTTAGTTGACTATGAATATATGGTGACTTGCTTATGTGTTTGGTTGGTCTTACAGATGCTATTCTGCTGTTACATTTTGTTCAAATTTTTGAGGCTGTGGTTTCTATTAAACAGCTGAACCCGTAGACTTGGGCTGCTGATGATCTAAACACCTTTTAAAATTATTGTGGTGGCGTATTTTTGACAAACTTTTTTGTATCATGTGACCACTGAGGCACATACCATAGTATAGTCAAAAAGAAAGTTTAAGTTAATTAATGCAGAAAATGTATTTGGTTAAGGTAAATATTTGGCATTAATTTAGTGTTAATTATATGCATCTTTTGATATAAAAGGAAAAAAAGTGTTAATGAATATGCCCCAACGTGTGCACCGTTTAATAGATTGAGTTAGGTTAACGATGGTAATATATGGCCGGTTATTGGTATATTGTCTAAAAATGTGAAAGAACTTTTGATGATTATTTGCCCAAAGAATGTGAGTTTCTCTTTGAAGAGGATGGTGATTTCATCACTCTTCACTATTGCAAGTTTAGTGAAGTTAAGTTTGTTAGCGGATTTGATGAAAATCTAATGGCGATCAGAAAGGGGCATATTAACTACACTCATGTTTTGCAATGCCCTGAGGTGCATTATGCATCATTAAGGTACACAAATTGGTGTTTGTTTTTGGGTAAAGGGATACCCTGCTAAATTTTATTACTCCTAAAAAAACATTTAAGCACATATGATGTGGGTGAATCCCCTAAAAAATGGCAACTCCCCTCCTTCCCTTGACTGATCGATCTCTTCTTTCTGCTTGAACCTTATTCCATATAACAATCCTTCTTGTGTGGATTAATCGTTAGTATTATCTCCCTTTAGTTGGTCTTTTATTTTCATGCAGGCCTTGTAGATTTAGGGTTCGATTTTGATTTTAGGGTTTCGCTGTTCCTATTTTCGGCATAAATTCTTTTTTTTTACAATCATTGATTCATCAATTCTCCATCATGTGAGTTGGTTAGGTTATCATGATTATCGACGGACCCTTTTAGGGGTTCGTGTGTTCTTTTTTGCTTTGCTAATCGTTTTTTCTGCTTTTGCTGATGCGCTTCTGTTTTAAGTTAGTTTGTAGGGTAGGGTTACTTTTGTTTTCTTTATGGCATCTGGGTTTGAAGCTGGTAATCAGAAAGTTACGGTTGAAAGGGACAATGATGTTCCTGTTACTGTAGAGAACAGCTCGCGTCCTAATCCTTCTTCGTATGCTGCCATGTTCAAGTCTACTCCTATGAAAACTGCCCAATTGACTGAGATGAGGAGTAAAGAGTGTGTCAAAGGGGCTAACGTGACCATTCCATTGGAGGTGATGGATGAGATAAGTAGCAGGTTTGCTCATACGTTGTTTGGTTACTTCATTGGCAAATGCCTCGCGTTTCCTATAGTCGAAAATTAGGTGAAAACACTTGGGCTAAATTCGGTATAGAGCGTGTTATGCTTCATTATGGGTTCTTCTTATTTCAATTCTCGACTAAGGTAGGTACGGAGAGGGTTTTAGAAACTGGTCCATGGCTAATCCGTTCAGTTCCTATCGTTTTGAACATATGGACTCCTAATGCTACGCTTACTAAAGAGGTTATAACTACGACGCCTGTTTGGGTTAAGATTCACAAGATTCCTCTTGTTGCGTATTCGGAAGTGGGCTTAAGCTTAATTACTACACAAATAGGTCGCCCTATCATGTTGGATGCTTATACTAGCTCAATGTGTCTCCAATCTTGGGGACGTAACTCGTATGCTCGTGCTCTTGTGGAAGTTTCATCTCATGAAGCTTTGGTTGATTCTCTTGTCGTTGCGATACCATTTTAGGTCACACCATGGAAACCGTTATGATAGAGTAAGTATGGAGAACTCCAAGGTGTGGTATATGTAAGATCTTTGATCATTGTGATGAACAATGTCCCAAGAGAGTGAAACCGGTTGTGCAAGATAAATTGTTGGTTGATGAAGAGGTTTCGTTGAAGCTTATAAGAAGAAAGGAAAAGGTAAGCTTGTGGTACTAATCGTCGTGTTAATCGGATTCGTATTCCAAAGCCTAAAGTTTCAGACACTATAGGCCGGTTACTAAGCCTAAGAATGGAGGATCAGCGGCATTTAAGCCTTCTATCTAATCGAATACAGGTTCTCTAACGTTTAATGTAGGTTCTACTTCTTGTAACGAACCTACTATACTACAGCTCCTTCCCGCGATGACCAAGGTAAAAATAGTAATTCGGTAGATGATATCAACCTTGTTGATTTGAAGAACAGTTTTGATGTGCTTAGGGAACAAGGTTCGGTTTTAGAACCTGTGATTGGCATTACGTGTACTCCTAAAGTTATTTCTAATTCTTCCAAAACTACTTCTCCATCACCTATGAAGAACACTCCTATTGTTGAGAAAATTGGGAAGATTGAAAAACTTAATATTGATGGGAAGGCTACCCTTGTGGATGATAGTGGTAAACCTATTCTGGTGGCTGATGGTAAAAGGAAGGGCAACCCATTCTCTAAGGTGGGTGAAGTGGTTGATTCAGATAGTGATGATGAGGTGTTTGAGCCAAATCCTATAGACAGTTATTTTTCATCAGCAGGAGGACATAACGAGCTTGAAGGCTATCTTTCTGATGATTATGCGGCCTAGGTCTATGACTTACCTGAGAAATTTGAGGAGTTTTACAATCAGTTTGATTTTAAGCTTCAAGGCCGTTCGAGGAAGTAATCTTTCATTTGGATTTGTTTATTTGTTTTGCATGTCTTTTTATGTTTTTAGTCGTTGTTCTAGTTGTTAGTAGCTAGTTGTTCATTTATAGCATGTCATAAATGATCTAGTGGTTGTTCAAGCGGTTGCTTGAGGTTAATGTGGGCGTTTCAGCCTCATTCCATTATACATTAAACGGCTTTTTGGTTAATATATTTTACCAGGGTGGAAGTTCCCTTTTACCCAAAAATATGATGTGGGTGAATCCCACATCTAAATCCCGTTACAAAGACGGGAAACAAACGCACCATTTTTGCTTCAAATCAAAACTATCATAACAAAGACCAACCAAACTTTTGAAAAACTACTATAAGGACAAGAAATAAAACTAATGTTTAAACTGACCATGAAGATTAATTCCATCGTATCACAGAGCGCCCGATTTTTCGGAGTTAATCCTTGAAGGTCATAAGTGTCAAATAGATCATAGTCTTCATCCTTACGTAAACAAGCATCGTATGCACCTACTAGTCATGTAATGAGAAGTCTCATTATGAACACCTTCGACTTCATCACTATCTGAGTCTTCTCTGTTGAGTCAATATTTGACCAAATTAGGGCGATTTTTGCATAACTTGATAACGCCAAATCGATTCTGCCCACCCCTCCCTAGCGATTTGCAATTCACCATTAAACCCTAAATCGTTTTTTCATTGATCTCCTGATTCTCCCATCTTCTAACCTAGTGATTCGAGGTTTAATTATCTCTGATTTCGGTTGATTCTTGGGTCGATTGGTGTGATTTTCATGATTTAGGTTTTGAAGGGTTTTCTTAGATCGCTAGTTAGGGCTTCTTGTTGATTTGTATACTTCTAATTCTATCCTTATTACTGAATCGACTAATCTCGATTTCATTATTGCCCGGTTATACATATTTGTTATTCTCATGGGTTGATTTATGGTCGATTATGCTTATAAACCCTAGTTTATAACTAGGGTTTAATTAATACGTAGCGATTATGTGGTTTGGTACTGGTTGTTTTCTTCTTGATTCGATTGTGTTCTGTTGGTTAGGGTTTGTTTATTTTCGTGTTGAATGAAGGCATAGTGAATCTCATGTGAAGCCGGTTCCACATGATGTAAATCTTAATGATTCTGCTTTTCAAGGGGGTATGAATGCCAATGAGGTCGTGAGGAAGAAGCCGGTTTCACATGCCCCTAGTGTACAGACTGATAGTATTAATGATTTGACGTTTTGGGACGATGGGCCTCTTGGTGTTACAAGTATCTTGAATATGCAAGATTTCCAATCTCTAAGTGACCATATTGATACTACAAGTAATGCTATGTTTACGTCTGGTCCATCTACAGTTTACGGTGTCGAGGACACCACTAAGGGTGCTAATCTGCCTAGTGGTGATGGTATTAGTGTAGCTCCTAAAGCTGGAAGGGTACATGTCTCTCCTTTTCATACGAGTTATGCTTCTTCACCTATGGACAAATTAACCGGTGCTATGCCAATTGTCCAATCTGTTGAGGTTAATACATTACCTATGTCGTATGTTAGTGCTACAAGTGGTACGAATTCTGCAAATGTAAATGGTGCTACATCAATTGATTCGATGAAGCGCAAATCTAATTTTCGTAGGTTGGAGTGTAGTAAAAAGTCTAATGGGGTAGATCTCTCCATTCCTATGAAAGTCGTTGAGGAGGTAAACTCTAAATTTGAGAATACCCTTTATGGTTATTTTCTTGGTAAACGTATTGCTTTTTCGGTTGTTGATTATTACGTTCGTAATACATGGGCCAAGTATGGTATTCAAAAGGTTATGATGAATGCGAAGGGGTTCTTTTTCTTTAAGTTTTCCACTCGTAAAGGTGTTGATGATGTGCTTGAAAACGGACCGTGGATGATTAGGAATGTGCCAATTATTCTTAAAACGTGGACTTTGAATACTAATCTGCTTAAAAAGGATTTGACTAATATTCCGATATGGGTTAAATTCCATGATGTGCCCTTGCTATGTTTTTCGATGATGGTCTCACCTCCTAGCTACATTGATTGGTGCACAAAATGTTAGATTCTTACACTAGTCAAATTTGTTTGAAATCATGGGGTCAAGTATTTTGCTAGGTGCTTGATTGAAGTTAAGGTAGACCAGTTCTTAGGAGAGCATCCTTTGTTGAGATACCATTACTTGATGGGACATGATCTACTATTGAAAATATTCGGGTTGAATACGAATGGAAACCGCCTCGGTGTGATATGTGTAAATTGTTTGGTCATACGCTGATTGATTGTCCTAAATCTGTTCCACTTCCTACTCAGCCTAAATAGATTGTTATTGATGGTTATCAAACTGTCATTAACAAGAATAAGGGTAGGAATGGTCAAGTGTTCCAGGTAAAGGAGGTTTTACTAAAGTGGGTCATAAATTTAGGTATCAACCTAAAGTGCCTCCTTCGGAACCCAAAAAGGTGGATAATGCGAAGAAGAAAGCTACTGATTTGGCTAGTACGAGTGGGACGAAGATTGCTAAATCTAATCCTTTTGCTGCACTAAATACGATCGATTCTGATGAATGTGGCAATCCTACTGATGTAGAGGATTCTGGTAATACAATGGAAGCAAATGAGGTTGGGTCTCTCAAGACAGGTAATGTATCACAAGATCCGCTTGTGAGTGATTCAATGGAAGCTAACGAGGTTGGTCCTACCCCTAGTGTTGAGAAAATTGGGGAGTTTGAAAAGCTTCTTATTGATGGGAAAGCTACTCTTATTGATGATAATGGTAATCCTATTAAAAAGGTTGATTATCAAGGTTATAATAAGGATTTCTCGTGTACTTCTTTTACTAAGAGGGTTAACCCATTCACTAAAGTGGGAGAGATTGTGGATTCTGATAGTGAAGAAGATGAGGTTGTGAACACCTTTGATGAGTCGAGTAATCTATTTGGTGGTGGTCATGATCGCGAAGATGATTATGATGACTATGATTATGATAACTATGCAGATCAGGTTTATGATCTTCCAGGAAATTTGGATGCCTATTATGACACGTATGGTATCAAGCTCCAAGGCCCTGGTAGGAAGTAATTTTATCTCCATAGGAGTCTAATGTTATCTTTTGAGTAGTGGTTTATTTTCTTATATAGAGAATATGAAGTATCTTGTTATGTAAGCTTTTCGCCTATGTAACGGGCTGAGATATGGGATTCACCCATATCCTTTGTACTTAAACGTTTTTTAGAGTAATATATTTACCGGGTCTTTGACCTTTACCCACAAAAACCCTCACAAGTATTTGAAGCATAAAACGACCTAAGTCACTAGTCGATAAAATTTAGAGGCGGTCCACTCTGCGATAAAGTCAAATGTAAACCATGAGCAAGTTTACACCCTGACAAGGATCAACACAGCATTTCATAATCAACTATCGAAAGCTCGCAAAGATATACACCTCAGCGAGCAACCTCAGAGAGTTAAAGTCAAACCACTTGATATATATTCAACCACTAATGTAAGAACAATGGTTCTGACTTAAGGACTCACTCAGTATCTTCATATATCGAGCATTACGACTCAGATATGTTGTATACTTCTTGGTGAATACAGTCAAGCTTCAAAGAAGTCGAACACCAAAGTGAATAAATACTTTGTAACCTGATATGGATTCAAGTAGCAACGTACAAGGAGTCACCAAAAAACCAGAGTATTGGGAGACTGAAAAATGTCTCTAGGACTCTGAACGTCTTATCAACTTAAAACCATCATGAAGATCTATGCAGCCTGACTAGTTAACACTGATCAGATATACTTAGCGTATACTTAACTAATATATGAAAGATATTCGCTAAATAGGAAGAAGGATTCTCAGACACACTTGGGTGGGAGTAATTCAAGATAGCAAAGAGGGAAAACATTTGGGAAGATAAGAACTCATCAGTAGAAAGGAAAGCAACTAGCATGTACAAATAGTTGTCATCACAGTAAGGTAACCCTAGCCATACAAAGGCACATGCTCCTTACTTTCATTTTGCTTCTAGTTTGTAAGTTACTATTGTTTTGACTACTAACAGAGTATCTCCCTAGTATATAAAGGGAGGATGGTAGACATGATAAGCAATTGATTCCATCACGAGAATCTTCCTCCTCTTCTAGTGTCGAATCTTCCTCTTCATAACTGAAGAGTTCCATTAGTCATTATTAGGAATAGTATTTTGCAACTATCCATAGTAAAGCATTTACCTTAAATTCTAAGTGAGACTGATACAGTTGTAATGTACAAATGAGTATTATTAGTAGTAGCAGGTAAAGATTGTATAAGCATGTTCTTATCATTTTTAATGTTCATCAGTTATTTTCATTTGCTCAAATTGTTGTTCATACGTTTCATAGTTTTACACAAATATATCGGACCAACATTCTCCTTGCATTTCCATAGTAGAACTAGGTCCACATACCGATGTCACATTAACCTTCTTTTGCACAGGAAGCGGCTTCCTATCATCACTCAATAGCACAAGCTTCCCATCAACTATTTGACTTTCAAGATTATTGATCCTTTCAACAAGAAATGTAGTACTTGGACTGCCAAATAAATCAATAGGTACACTCACCTATTTATCCATGTTCCCATTCCCATTACCAAAATCCAAATCTTTACGAGCCTCTCCATCCACCATCAAGCTTAATAGATCAAAACAATTCGAAGTGGAAGGAACCATAGTATAATTTTTATCATTAGTTTCTTTCAGTGTCCTTGAAGCCATAGGTAGAGAAGCAAATTTAGTCTTCGAACCACAAATTGGTGTTTTGAGTTCTCTAATTTCCAAGAATATTTGTTTTACTTTGTTTATTTCCTAGATGTGACTTATATGGGTCTAAGGTTTATTAGAGAGTGGTGTTACGTCTTTTTAAAAGCATTGTAAATTATCTTCTAAAGTTACGTGACATTTATACATATCTCTTTTTTTTTAAACCCGATCCACATTCTCACACTTTGTCAGAAATATCGACCATACTGTGATGGGATTGAGTATGAACTATTCACCAAGATAGCCTCTTTTAGGAAGAAGTTTAGAAACATTTTAAAAATAATGGAGTACAAATAATCAAAATATGGCTCAAACTTGAAAAAGTAGATAAGCTAAATCAAAATTTGATATTGGAAAATAATAAAAGGGAAGTGATTGGCACACGCTAACTTTTTATTGGAACACTCACTATACAAGCGGTTAAAGTAGGTTATACATAGAGTACAATTGTTCAATGCGTACAATGGAGTGTCCCAATAAAATTGAGAGTGTGGCAATCACTTCCATAATCAAATGATGGTGTCTCGAATTTTCTAATGTGATTGAAAAGTACAACATGTTTCACAAACCCACAATAGAATGACATTAATTTTTCTTATAAAGCAAACAATCTAACCTAAATTGAGAGCGAAATGGTAATAAAAGACAACTGAACGTGAACCACCATATAACTGTTTAGTCACGTTCATTGTTGTTTACAAATTTTGCAAGCACTTGAATTTAATTTGGTTTTGGTTCAGACTATCGTGAAATAACCGAGGTCAAACACCACTTACCATCATGATCCAATATCTGAATAGGCAATTTTATATAAACCCAACTTAAACATCAAAATCCCATGGTTCTTTAACATATTCTTTAAATTTTACTTATGTACTAAAAACTTTTGTAAATATAAATCTTAGACCTAGATAAAATTTTGATTTTTACGTTAGGTAAATATAAAATTCTCTTATAATACAACGTGTAAAAAGTGCAAACTTAGCAAAACTAATTAAAGATGGTAAAAAAAATGAAAGTAGTTTTTTTTATGGAAAATTACATTTGCGCCCATAAATGCTATATTTGGAAGCTACCATCAATGGCACCTCGGCAGTCCGGTTGCTGGATCATTTACCGGTTAGATTTAATTTTGTTTTGTATCATATAATTAGTTTTGGTATCATTAGGTCATGTTAGATTATTATCAAATAGCTATCTAGAGAAAACTGGTTCACCATCCTTGTTCTCATTCATAAACTAAAATTTTATTGATGACGTGTAATTTCACACATTTTTAAAAGGTCTTTTAGCCTCTAAACTCGTATACTTTTGATCAAATATTGCTCTGAATTGCTTCTATTTGAGTTTTAGGTACTTGGGAGCAATAGCGGACCTCTTTGAGGGGGGAGGTCCCGCCCCCAAAATTTTCGGCACCTAGTGTAAATATTATAGGTTTTAAGGGTAATTTAGTTGAGGTTACAAACAAATCTCCGATTTGGCCCCCCCAAAATAATTGGTCAAGTTCCGCCACTGCTTGGGAGAGCAAATGCCGAAAATTTACAATTTTTAGGCTTGATTGACGAAGAACAGAAAAAACAACAAATTCAAAGAACACGGCCGGCATTTCGACATGCTCAAATGAGTGTGAACTCCACACTTCCTAACTCAGAAACCGAGTATGATATGAATCCCATATGTCTCTACTAAATCACAATTATCTAAATAGTTGATGACACTAAAATCAACGACATATAATTGATAAAATTTTGTTTTGAAGTGATCAATCTATGGGTTAAAAGTTACAAAATCACCATTTGGTAAGGATTAAAGTTATTTTAGGCTTTTAGCATTAACTTTGTTAGAGTTTTTAGATCTTTGCTTTATTGCCAATGCATTTATGCGTATTTTCGTTAAGAATCCGATGAAAAGGGATTTACATGTGAAAGTTATCATTGGTTTTGGTTTACACAATCCTCAAATTAGGAAGACACCGATTCTTGTTTTCGATTTCATTTTTACTACAGATGTATGGACATACTTGTGACCTTAAGTAGCTTTTGTGGTAATTTCGACAGCCCACAGATTCTTGAATTTAGATGAAAAAGGTTGAAAGAATGTGAAAACAAAAATAATATGCCAACACAATAATGAGAATTCTATTTTTAGCTCAGGAAAGTTGTCCATTGTTTAATGTGTTGAGGTAATAATGCAAAGCTCTTTATATACTAATGTATGCATTAACAAAACTTATGGAACACAAAGTCTGTTAGGAAATTTATATAATTTTCAAAACTTTCATAATTGCTTTATCATTTATGATTTCTCTATTGACGAATGTTAGAAAATTTAATCGGTTCATGAACCACAACTATATATATAGTAATATACATCTTAGCTGTTATGCGAAAAAGTGGTTGAGGTAAAAGCAAAGTAATTTGTTACATTTGTTATGTAGCTCTTTACTTTGTTATTTAGTTTTTTTTTTGTTAGTTGTTGTTATCTAGCTCTTAAATTTGTTAAGGCTGTGCTAAAATGGGATCCGGGTTTTTAAGACTTCAAAATTGGTTGTGAAGAGCATATCGGGTAAAGAAGGCGAAAAAGGAGAGTTCTTTCTCTATTTTCTTTTTAAGATTCCATGCATTTTATTGATTTATAAGATTTGAGTTACACCGCTTCTATAAAACTTATGGAACACAAAGTCTGTTAGGAAATTTATATAATTTTCAAAACTTTCATAATTGCTTTATCATTTAAGATTTCTCTATTGACCAATGTTAGAAAATTTAATAGGTTCATGAACCACAACTATATAGTAATATACATCTTAGCTGTTATGCGAAAAAGTGGTTGAGGTAAAAGCCAAGTAAATTATTACATTTGTTATGTAGCTCTTTATTTTGTTATTTACTTTTTTTAGTTGTTGTTATCTAGCTCTTAAATTTATTAAGGCTGTGCCAAAATGGGATTTTTCCGGGTTTTTAAGACTTCAAAATTGGTTGTGAAGAGCATATAGGGTAAAGAAGGCGAAAAAGGAGAGTTCTTTCTCTTTTTTCTTTTTAAGATTCCATGTATTTTATTGATTTATATAATTTGAGTTACACCGCTTCTATAAATTTATTATGGTTTGGAGAGGTTTTTTGCCCCTTTTTTGGTTAGCTATATGGATCTATTAAAGAATTTCTCTTTTCCTTGTACAATTTCTGTGTTTATTCATATACCAGGTTTTCCAAAACTCTATTTGAATGTGGTTGTTGGAAGAAATCCAACAAGCCGGTTTCTAGAGCGGAACCCCGAATCAAGAACTACTCCAACAATACCTCGATTTTAAAGGATCACTACTGATTTTAATTGCTTTTAGTTTGTGCTGCTCTGACAAATTTATCTTTGCCTTGTACAATTTTTATGTTTAACCATACAGCCAGTTTTTAAAATTTTATTCGAATGTGGTCATGTGGCAATTTTTCTATAATCTAAGGTTTTTATTAATTAGTTTTTCTATAATCTAAGGTTTTTATTTTTATTATTAGTTTTGCCTAACCCATACTCAATTTTTTATTTTTTAACAATCTCGAAATAATCCAAATAGAATTAAAGTATATCTCATGACTCATGTTACAGAAAGAGGCCTGCATAGTGTCTTATCTAATAGATATGTACCAACTTTTAGGTGTACTATTTCTATTTTATTAATAGATATGTACCAAATTTGAGTTAATAGATATGTACCAACTCTTAAAACAAGCTATTCCCACTCATAAATTCCCATAACATCACGCTTTCACCTTTCACATTTCTTCCTTCAAAATGGCAATACGGTTAGCCGGTAAAAGAGGCTTCAACCACTTCGCAAAGACATTGATCTTAACTTATACTACTTTTAGATCATACCGCTCTTCTACCACCAGTGATTCTCACCAAAGCAAACGTAGAAATGATTATTCGTTGTTTTCGACTAATAGTTTCGTGTCTCGACGCTTTGAATCGACGAAAGCTGGCCCACAGTTGGATCTCTTGTCTACTGCATTAAAGCTCCAACGGGTATATTTTTGCTTCCAACGTTCATATTTCAACCATGTAGAATCGGGGAACTTTGCCGATTGTAATGCTTCTCTTCTCATGCCGCGTCATACCGATTTCGAGGCACCACTGATGCCGATCGGCATTGCCGAAACCGAATGCCAAACCGAGAGCGTTGCCACCACCCTTACAATCTGTTGGTCGAAAGTGCGATGAGTGTAATTTGTTTCTTTAGATTGGATTGACCTGAAGGGAGTGTGTGGTATCTAATTCAAAGAGTATTGAAAATTGGAATTTTCCTCTGGATTATGTTATATTGGTTTTTCTGATATTTAAAATTGCAGATGGAAATTGCTGCTTTTGATGCAACATTTAGAGTCCCAACTATGAATAACTTGAAAAAAAGTTGGAAATTAAATGATTTCTGTTGGTGAAAGATGATCCAATGCAATTTTACTATTGCGAGTCTGCAATTAGATGTACGGAGGTCTTAGTTTTTTGCGCAGGTTGGAAAATGGGATTAATTCGTTTGTGAATTCTTAAAGAGTATTTCAATATACGAAATTAATCCTTCTACTAATATGTTCACTATTTTATTTATTTATTTATTTATTTTTTGTTATTCTTTCAACGAAAGGTTTTTAGTAACATGTTTGCTAGCGAATCTTGAGGTTTTAGTGATATGTTAAATCTGCAGCTCCATAGAAAAGATAATAGCCTTTTTAAGTAACTTATCACATGACACGATTATCGCTTTACTAAATTAGATTTTTATTTTTTGCATATGCATTCTTACTACTGTAATCAATTCATAAACCACATTAGTTAAACTCGTTTTCATATCTTCTGTCAGCAAATAACAGGCTACAAGAACATTTTTTTCGAACACAGAATTTGATTAAAAAGGCTAGCAAGAAGCTAGAAAACATAGTTACAAAGTGGAGAATAGAGTGTTACAAGGATTGCAAAACCACTCTATCCAATTAAGGAACAATTCTTAAGTCTGCTAGTAATCCAAATGTGAGAGTAGTGTTTGATGTCATTGAGGATTAAATCCTTATTCGAAGCTTGGAAGCAAAGACCAATTCATTTCTTGCACGCCAAAAGAACCGAGGGTTGTGTGAATCATCGCATTAAAGCGACCTATCGGGTTGGGTGTGAGATGAACATGATCGACAAGGAGAACAATTCATTGATGGTTGAGAAGTTAGCATTGGAGAGATTCCACCATCTTAAGACGTCTAACCAAACTTGTTTTGCAATGCGGCAGTGAGTGAATAGGTGTTCTTCTATCTCTAAATCATCATCACAAAGAGGGCAACGAACCGAGTGAAGGTCAATACCTCTCAAGTCAAGGTTGATTTTTGTCGGGAGTCTCCCTTTGGCGATCCTCCAAGAAGCTATATTGACTTTGATAGGAACTAACTTGTTCCATCTTGGATGATTTTGATCCAAAGCGAAAGTAGTATTAGTAATGTGAGTCCTCAAACCTTTGACCGAAAAGCTTCTTGTATCATCAATAATACACTCCCAAATGTCACGGGAGGGCGAAAGAACCAAATTAGACAGCATGTTTGAAATATCTCCACAACCTCAGCTTGCTCAATATTGGATCTAATAGGCCTTGTCCATGCCCAAGTAAAGTGAAGATTAGGGGGTAAAATGTTGCTGGAATGGACAGGGGTTTTGGGGATTAGAGTATTTGCATCGCTTGGTCCATTAGTAGTATGAGGAACAAGATCACAAACCAAGCAATTCGGTTGATTGTCTAACCGATTTAGAGTAGGACCGCCCAACCAATTATCCTACCAAAAACGTGTAGACTCCCCATTACCAATCTTTTTCTTGAAGATCAAGGGCAAGTTAATCCCATAGTCATTGAGAAGGTCCTCCTTAAGCTTAGCAATTCGATACCATGGACCCAATTTACTTCGAATCATGGATGCATCATGTAGACCTCCTTGAGGACCATGAATGGAGCGAATAACTTTGCACCATAAGGCAATATCTTCAATCAAGAATCTCCACCACCATTTGGCCAACAAAGCTTGGTTGCTTACTACTAAGCTACTAATGTCGAGACCACCTTGTTTAGGAGAAGAGATGACCTTATTCCAAGCAATCCAAGGAATTTTATAAGAATCCGAAGAGCCACCCCAAAAGAATTTCCTACGGATACCTTCAAGCTTATTAATAACCGTTTTAGGTGCCTTAAAAGTAGAAAAGCAATACACCCCCAAACTTCCCAAGACGGATTTGCATAAGGTTAAACGACCACCAAATGAGAGGGTTTTTGCTTTCGAGCTAGATAAACGCTTATGAAAACGATCAATTAGGGGGTCCCACTTTGCACATCTTGTCATGTTGGTGCCAATGGGAAGACCCAAGTAAATACATGGGAAATGAGAAGGAACACACCCGATAGCGGTAGCAAAAGAGTTGAGCTCAAGTTGGGAGGTACCAATGCCAAAGAGTTTACTCTTGTTGAAGTTAACTTTGAGGCCGGATGCTAGATGGAAGCAAGTGAGGATTCTAGACAAGTTCTCAATATTAGGCTCAGACCAATCACCCAATATAAGTGCATCATCCGCAAATTGGAGGTGAGAAACATGGACCTTATCAACTCCTACTTCTACTCCATGGAAGAAGTTCTTATTTTTTTGCCTCAATAAAGGCTACATTAAGAGCCTCGATTGCTAAAATGAAAAGAAGATGAGAAAGTGGGCCACCTTGGTGAAGACCACGATGTAACTTCAACTCCGAAGTAGGTGACCCATTAATGAGAACCGAAGCGAATGCCATATCAAGGAAAGAATGGATCCATTTCCTCCACTTATGGCTAAATCCATTTGAGACATAGTAGAATCCAAGAATGACCAATTTAAGGTATCAAAGGCCTTCTCAAAGTCTACTTTGAGCATGAAAAGCTTTTTTTCTTCAATTTAGCCCAAGAAATAATTTCATCTGCCATGAGTGGCCCATCAATTATTTGACGACCCTTAATAAAGGCCATTTGGACTTCACCAACAACTAATGAAATGACATTAGCAAGCCGGTTTACAAGAACTTTTGCAATGATCTTATATTGGCAACCGATTAGACTAATTGGTCTAAAGTCACCAATAACAATCGGGTCATCAACTTTAGGCACAAGAGTGAAAAAGGAGGAACTAAAACCTCTTGGGATGCAAGCCGTGATCTCGAATTCTTTAACAAATGAAAGGATGTCTCCACCAATGACATCCCAATACTTCTTGAAAAGCTTAAATGGAAACCCATCCGGGTCGGGGGCTTTATCACTACCACAATTCCAAATCGCGTCTTTTATTTTGTCATCACTAAAAGGTTGATAAAGGTATGACGAGTCACTTGGAGAGATTTGCTTGAAGAGGTTACTCGAAAAGCTTGGCCTTGGAGTGGTATCCTTATTGAATTTTAATTCAAAAGAGTGTAAGATATGACTTTGATGCAAGTCGGATCCGTTACCCAAGACCCTTGAATATTTAGGCCATTGATTTTAGAGCGATTTATCTTGTTATTGATTATCCCATGGAAGAAACTTGAATTTTCATCGCCTTCTAGAGCCCATTTAGACTTAGATTTTTGTGTTAGGTTCTTTGCCTTGCCATATTCCAAATTACCTAGATATTTAACCAACATAGCCCTGGTAATTACATCGTCAGAAGTAAGAGGACCAATTTCAGCTTTGATGTCAATGGAGGAAATTTTTTCTTGAAGCGAGGTAGCGGAGGCTGTTTCAAGGGAGTTTACTACTTTGCTCCAATCCTTGAGATTCAATTTAAGTAACTGGAGTTTCTTTTTAAAGACAGTGGCCTTAGTAGAATTAACCCATGAACCCGAAGAGGACCAAGAGTTACAAAGAACGGATTCAAAGTCTTTATTGAGCATCCAACTGTTATAAAACTTAAAGGGCACTCGTCCATAATCGAAAATAGACTTTTGGAGGAGAATTGGAGAGTTGTTAGAGAACTCTCTTACCAAAGCAAGAACGTGTATGGAAGGCCAATTATCCAAAAATTGGTGTGACACCAGGAAACGATCCAACTTACTTAGCTTGGATCCTTGATTGTTCATACGCATGAATTGCATGCCGCCTAGAGGAAGATCAGTGAGCCCAGAATCTGCTATGAACTTATTAAAGAGAGAAGCGCCTTCAACAAAAATTTATACCCATTCGTTCGGACTCATTTCGGACTTCGTTGAAGTCACCAAAAAAATGGAGAGTGAGTTATGGTGAGTAATGAGATTGTTAATGGTGGACCAAAGGTGTTTATTTTGTGGGAACACTGAGGCGCATAACAACAATAATAATGGAAGGGTTATTGATGATGTACCCTCCGAATAGCTCGAAGGACACTCCTTCGAGACGTGTCAAAGCCCTTCTATTCGAAGGCCCAAGTTAGGATTCCAGAATATCCATAGGCGTCAAACCATTCGTAAGCACGAAGGTTACCTATGGGGAATTCACCATTCGAAGCCCTAAGCCCTTCGGGGTATGGTTGACGAAGGAGTAACGGATAGGGGAACCTCCTGACTTGGTCAAACCCACGATCTCCCTCTCTCCCTTGGCTTCCTCGCCAAGTTTAAGAAAGTGGGTCACTAAGCCCTAGCGGCTACCCACAAATATGGGACGCCCCATGTTCTCCGACATTCACGCAGAAGTGCCCCTAACCCTATTTCTTCCACTATAAATAGGTTGGATGGGCAATGGATTATGGTATGTTCATTTCACACTCATCTCTTTACTTACACACACTTATACAACCATAACTCATACTTACTCTCACGCCGGAGGTGGTTCGCATGGTCCTACCCCTGCGTAATTACTTAACGTAGTGTTTCGTATTTCTTATTCTCATGTGAAAGACAACTCTTGGCTGGAACATACACCCCTCATACCTTTGATCATCATCAAAGCCTGGTAGTGCAATCTATTGTACAATTAGTTATCTAAGGGTCTCTAGGTTCCTGTAACTGCAAGATAACCATCTCCTCCATAACATCGACCATGGTGAACCATAATGTGTCCCAAATGGTAATTATACACTTTGATTTACCATCGATTTCTTAAAAGCATACCCAAACGATGTATTCCCCACAATGATTGAATAAGAAATTGATCTACATTTTCGACATTGATTCTTGAAGGCCTAGGAATTTAACTTTGTGGTCGATACAAATTCTTTTAACCCATCTTTTTATGATCCTCCCAAGCCCCACACATTTAAGGAAAGAAAATTCATAAATTACCTTTGAATTCTCCTTGAGTTAAAACATCAGCCACATCAATGTCTTTGTCCCTCATGTCGAAACCAATCTCATTTCCCAAATGTATAATACGAGCAATTTCATTGGAACCCGAGGTTGTTGAAGAACAAGGTTTAGAAAGGATTCTGATATTGCAGCGTCTTATCAGTGAGAGGGAGTCGGTAACCCCTGCCATATCAGATGATGATCTTGTGGTGCGATGAGTTGTTTGTGAGGTGGTTTTGCTTTTACTCTTGTTATCCCTCCCCTTACTCACTTTTGAATTAATGCCATTAATCGAATTGATAAGCTTTAGAAGCGAATCTTTTGTTCTTTTAGGATGATGATCAACAAGTGAAGATGGAGCAGGAGGGACACACTTACCTCTTCTTGAGTTTTGATGAGTGAAGTTGTTATAGTGGGTTTTGTTGGTTGAGGCCTAATAGATGATTGAGGGTTGTTAGATGAGTTTAATGGGCTAGTGGGTTTTACACAATTTGGGCTTGAATTGGTGGGTGTGGATCCACAAGTCTTTTTACTAATTGGGATTTTTAGGGATTCTTTGGTATTTGACTTCACGTGTGTGGTGTAGTTATCGTTTTCTGCAACTTTGGCAGGTGTTTTTTCACGAGGTGTGTCAGACATGGGAGAAAGGTTATTGTCGTTGACTTCACACCCTATAGGTGAGGATGACCCTTCCTCGAGCAGGTCCACTATTCCGTTTGAAAATTGATATCGCCAATTTAGAAATCTTGCTAGCTTAGAAAGTCTTGCTAGTTTAGAAAGTCTGCTAAGCCAAAAGTTAGTTATGGCTTTTGGTGGGAAAATTTGTTTTGCTCATTCGTCCCATTTCTCATTCCTCCTTTGTATAAATACTCCTTTCATTACGTGTTGTAATTCATTCACTACAAAAGACTTGTAATCTTCTCTCTTAATTCCATTACAAACTAAGTGAATCATTTTATTACAAATACGGTTTCATCTCTTCTTTATGATCCCTATTTGTTTTCATAAGCAACTACATTTCATAACGATTTACGTTTTACGGTTGTTTTCCCAAGCACCATATAATATTCAAGAGTGTTATACCGACATTCTTGATTTTCCGATCATCTTCTCCGGTGAAATTATAGCAAGAAACAGAGATTTTCCGGCAAAGAAATTAGTCACCACTAATTTCATCTATTCTATTACATCAGATTAGTGCCAAACATTTGTACGGTCATAAGGCTAGCCCATAAGTGGTTAAATTCTCTAGCCTTGAACAAGGTGATCAGAAGCACTTGGTTTGGGTAATCAAGAATAGGACCAGTAGTTGTTATTCCATTGTAGATAAGTAATAACATTACTGGTGAGATAGTGAGCACAAGAACCAGAGCTAGTAATCAAGATTCTTCAATGGAATCACTCCAACAAACTGTTAGTGATTTGCAAAGGACTATGGCGGATTTGATGGCTCAAATGCAAAGAATGAAGAACTATGAGGGCACCAGTTCTGGAAATCATGGTAACAATGGTAGAAATGGTGGTCAAATAACTACACAATATGGAAGGTTGTCTAAATTGGAGTTTCCAAGATTCAATGGGGATGATGTAAAGGTTGGATATTCGATGTAGGCGCTCTTTTGTCTTGATAATGTAGATGATGAATTGAAAGTGGGGATTCTTTGCAATGCATGTGTATGACAAGGCCTTAGTGTGGCATCAACAGTTCATTAAGAGATTCGATGAAAAAATTCTTGGGAGGTGTATGAAACAAGCCTTGCGAGATTTGTTTCATGCTTTGAAGATCCAATGATGGATTTGAAGAATTTGAAACAAAGCGGTAGTGTGCAATAGTATCAAGATTTTTTGAAGATTTGGTGAATAAGGTGGAGTTGAATGAAGAATATGCCATCGTTTGTTCATTTGGGGTTTGAAGGATGAAATTGGGATGCCCATTAGAATGTTTAAGTTGTCAACATTAATGGATATGTATTTTCGTGCCAAGAAACAAGAAGCCACTAATGTTGCCTTAAAGCCAAGGAATAATTTCCAATCTCCTATGAGACACATTATCTTGGTTATGTCAATAAGGATAAGGGTATTTTACCAAAACCAGTTAATAGACCTATGGCTTTGCCTGCACCCACAAGAACACCATATGGTGAGAATAGACCCTTTAAGAGATTGACTCAAAAAGAATTAGAGGATAAGAGGGCTAAGAATCTTTGCTTTTACTGTGACCAAAAATATGTGCCTGGACACAAATGTAGTGGTCAATTGCATTCATTAGAAGTGGTGATAGATGAGGAAACTGAGTTTGTGGAAGAAGAATGGACTAATGATGAAATAGGTCATGTGGGGAATTATGATCAGACTATTGAAATTGATCATGATAATGAAATGGTTGCTCAAATTTCATTGAATGCTCTCATTGGTGTATACAATTATCAGAAAATGAGGGTTAAGGGTACGGTATGCAAACAAGGGTGATGTGCTTGTAGATTGTGGAAGTATACACAATTTCATTGATTCTGATGTCAAAAGTTGGGTGTAAGACTAAAACTATGTGTCTTTGCAAGTGTCGTGGCTAATGGTCAAGCTATGACTAGTACTTTGATGTGTTGTGGCTTATCTCGACCATGGGAGAAGAAATTTATATGATTGATGTTATGGTACTACCTTTAGGAGGTTGTGAAGTGGTGTTGGGAATACGGTGGTTGTCTATTTTGGGAGAAATTATGTGCAATTTTGAGAAATTAACCATGAGGTTCTATGTGGGCAATAAGAAAGTGTTGCTAAAGGTTCTCAACAAGCTACACTTCAATGGATGCAACCTAGAGAACAGAACATTGCTATGTTGAATTCTATGACCTTTGTCGTCGTCGTCCTATGTCATTTTGTAGTATGGTAGGGACGGTATGATTGAGTCACATAAGATTAATGAAATTTTGAATGACTTTAAAGGTATGTTTGAAGTTCCCACCGGTTTACCACCGAAAAGATCACATGATCATCACATTCCTCTTATGCCAAACACCCTCCGGTTAACATCAAACCCTATAGGCATCCTCCTAGCCAAAAGGATGCCATTGAGCAGATGGTACAAGAGTTATTGGATGTTGGTGTCATCGGATCTAGTCTCTTCTCTCCTATAGTTATGGTTAAAAGAAGGATGGCGGTTGGAGAATGTGGGTTGACTACATACAAATGAAGAAGAATATCACAAAGACAAATTTCCCATACCTATGATAGAGGAATTGATAGATGAATTACATGGGCCAGTGGTGTTTTCAAAGCTTGATTTAAGGTCTGGGTATCACCAAATCAGAATGAAGGAGGAAGACATTCATAAAACTGCATTCAGAACTCATGATGGCCACTATGAGTTTCTAGTAAAGCCATTTGGTCTTACTAATTCCCCTTCCACATTTCAATCAATAATGAATGATATCTTTAAACCCTATTTGAGGAAGTTCACACTGGTTTTCTTTGATGACATTCTGGTTTATAGCAAGTCAATTGAAGAACACATGGTGCACCTTAAAATGATTTTGCATACTATGCAGGCTCATACCTTGTTTGCAAAAAGAAGAAAGTGCACTTTTGTAGTGTCTCAGGTGGAGTACTTGGGTCATATCATCACTGATAAAGGGGTTGCAACAGATACTTCTAAGATTGAGGCTATGAAAGATTGGCCTACACCCAAGAATGTAAAGCAACTGAGAGGAATTCTAGGACTCACAGGCTATTATAGGAGATTCATTAAGGGGTATGGAATCATCAGTAAGCCAAGAAGCTTTTGAGTGGTCTGACATAGCTCAAGAAGCTTTTGAGAAATTGAAGTTAGCCATGATACAAGTACCAGTGTTGGGGTTGCCAAACTTTGAGAAAGAATTCACTATGGACACTAATGCATGTGGAACTGGTATTGGTGCTGTGTTGTTGCAAGATGGTCATCCATTGGCATACTTGAGTAAGGCCTTATCTCTCAGACATCAAGCTTTGTCCACTTATGAAAAAGAATTTTTAGCTATCATTTTGGCATTGGAGAAGTGGAAGGGTTACTTAATGGGTAGACATTTTAAGATCAAGACTGACCACTTCAGCCTCAAATACTTGTTGGATCAAAGGCTTACTACTCCTTTCCAAGCTAAATGGTTGCCTAAATTGCTTGGGTATGATTATGAAATTGTCTATAAGAAGGGTAGTAAAAAGGTGGTTGCTGATGCTTTGTCTAGGAAAGAAATGCAAGGTCAATTATAGGCAATAATAGCTACTAATGTGACCACTGGACTTCTCAAAGAAATTAAAGAAAATTGGGTGACAGATGAGAAGTTGACCAAGTTAGTAAAGCAGTTTGAAGATCCTAATTTTCAATCAACAAAGTGCACTTGGTCTAATGGCCAGTTTAAGAAGGAAAGGTAGGTTGGTGGTGGGAGGTAATGAGGCACTCAGAAAGAAAATCTTCTCACAAATCCACAATGAATCAGTTGGTGGGCATTCTGGTGTTCAAGTGACTATGCAGAAGATGAGTTCTATTTGTTATTGGAAGGGAATGAGAAAAGTGGTTAAACAATGGATCAGGGAATGTGATGTTTCCCAGAGGCAAAAGCCTTGATCTTAGTGCCTATCCAGGACTATTGCAGCCTTTGCCTATAACAGTTAGAGTATGGAGTGATATATCAATGGACTTTGCGGAAGGACTGCCAAAATATCATGGGAAGACTGCTATACTAGTGGTAGTGGACAAGCTTAGTAAGTATGCTCACTTTATGCCCCTTCAACATCCTTTCACAGCTGCACAAGTGGCACAAGTGTTCTTAGATAACATCTACAAGTTACATGGTTTACCAAACACCATTGTAAGTGACAGAGACAAAGTGTTCCTAAGTGTTTTTTGGCAATCATTGTTCAAGGCTTTGAAAGTTAAGCGCAAATGTCAGCGACTTACCATCCACAATCGATGGACATACGAAGTGGTGAATAGGTGTGCAGAGTGCTACCTCAGATGTATGTCTAGTGAGAAGCCAAAAGAGTGGACAAAATGGCTTTCAATGGCAGATTTTTGGTATAACACAAATTTCCACACTGCTATCCAAACCACCCCATTTAAAGTGTTATATGGACAAACACCACCCATCCATATGCCTTATTTGCTAGGGGAAAGTACAGTTGAAACTATGGATAACAAAATGCAGGCAAGAGAGCAGGTGGTTAACATGCTTAAATTTCATCTAAAGAGAGCACAAGATAGGATGAAAAGTTTTGCAGATAAACACAGAACTGATAGAAATTTTGAAGAAGGTGTTTGGGTCTATTTGAAATTACAATCATACATGCAAGTAACAGCTAGACAAAGTCCTTATAACAAACTCTCAGCTAAGTACTATGGTCCCTTCAATATCATAGAGAAGATTGGCAATGTGGCTTATAAATTGCAGCTTCTAAGTGGTAGTCAAATCCATCCAGTGTTTCATGTGTCCCAACTCAAGCTTTGCAAACGAGTGGTTGATAAGCCTGGAACTCTTCCCATGTTTGACAATGAAGGGCTCCTATCAGTGCTTCTAGTGAAAATCATTGACATGAGATTAGGAAAGGTTAACAATAGGGCTGTTGTTTATGTGTTAGTACAATGGTCAAATGGCAGTGAAGAAGAGGTAACTTGGGATCTATACACTGAATTATTAAATAAGTACCCTTGGTTTGATCAAGAGGAAGCAACTAAAGGTCTTTGTTTGAGTGTGGAAAGTCAAATGTTAAGGAGAAGGATTTGATACATGCCAATTTAGAAAGTCTTGCTAGCTTAGAAAGTCTTGCTAGTTTAGAAAGTCTGCTAAGCCAAAAGTTAGTTATGACTTTTGGCGGGAAAATCTGTTTGCTCCTTCCTCCCATTTCTCCTTCCTCCCTTTGTATAAATACTCCTTTCATTCTTAGTTGTAATTCATTCACTACAAAAGACTTGTAATCTTCCGAGTTGTAATTCATTCACTACAAAAGACTTGTAATCTTCTCTCTTAATTCCGTTACAAACTAAGTGAATCATTTGATTACAAATACGGCTTCATTTCTTCTTATGTGATCCCGTGTTTGTTTTCATAAGCAACTACATTTCATAACGATTTCGGTTGTTTTATAATTTGGTATATATCAAAAATGTTTTTGGGATGAAGCCACCACCTGTTTCATGACCGTTATCCCCATCACCATGGTCATCATAGCTATTTTCTTCACTGGAGTCTGCTCTGTCATCAAACCAGGTTTGGGTTTTATTATTTGGTTCAGTTGATGAGGTATGACTATCGTCCGATGGAGAAAGAAAGAAATAGCCATTAAAGAGTGAGTTGATATCGCCATCACTTTCCTGAACACGTATCCGGAAAAGTTCATTTCCAATCGGAAATTTAAGAGATTCCATGATAAAATCAACCCGTTTGGTGAGAATACAAACTTTCCCAAAGGACCTGTTGAATTGCCTATGGCAACACTCATCGGGGATAAGGATTTTTCCCCAAAGTTCCGCAATGGCCGAGAATGATTTGGTGCCCCAAAGTTGCAGTGGGAGGCCATAGATTGTCAACCATGTTATACGGTCACTGATTCGGGTGTTACTGTTCCAGGGTTTGAGGGATTTAAAATGTGTTAGGAGGATCGGGTTGTTTAAGGCATTGCTTGTGGTTGTGCTGTCTTGAAACAAGATGAGAAGGTGAAGCCCACCTAAGTACTTGATACTAAAGTCAGTGAAACCTTGATCAAGAAGGATGTTGTGAAACCTTAGATAACTTTAAAAGGCGCCCTACTAGTCTTTGTGATCGATATAGGTGTTCATGGCTACTTTTTAGACAGACAACTATTAGATATGTATTACATATATTGTCGAGTTAATACTAAATCAATTGATGGGATAGGATTTACAAAATTGTATTTTGTGGTAAAACTAAATGCTGTTTTAAACGTTTGTCGAGATAAATGAAAATTTAATGTCACTTCCCATATGTACTCCTGTGTTAAGAATTAAAAAAGGTTGGTTTCTATATTGTGAAAGTTTACATGAGTTGCGATTCACACAATCTTCAAATTAGAAGGTATACAATTTTTGTTTGCCGTGTGACTGCGGATGCATGAACATACCTATGTAACTAAGTAGATTGGGTGGTTTTCACTAGCACGTAGATTTCAACTATAATATGAAATTTTTTAAAAGAATGGGCTCAGAAAATTGATTTCGGACACAATAATGAGGATTCTATATTACCTCAGCCTTGATTATGTAATTTTGCACTGTAATAGTGGAATAACAACAGCAATTAATGAACAAATATATGAACGCAAAGTTATTTATGCAGTAATATGTGTACATAGCATTCATGTTACGTGAAATCTGTAAGGTAACTTATAAAAAATTTAAGAATTGCAACATCATTTAAAGTAATTCGATCTCTCAAACAATGATATAAAGTTGATAGGTTCATGAACCACAACTAATATTGAATATCATCTTGGTTCTTATGCGAGAAAGTGGTTGATCAGGTAAAAACAAATAGTTACATCTTTTTGTTTTTAGCTCTTAATTTTGTTTCGGTTACATTTGTTTTTGTTATCTAGCTCTTAATTTGGTTAAAGTTGCACTACTTTATACATTTTGCAGGGTTTTAAGATCTATAGAGCTGGCTGTGAAGAACATATCGATAAGGAGGTAAAGAAGGCCGAAAAGGTGTTTTTTTCTCTTGAAAATTTCAGGAAAACTATTAATTTATAAAATCCTTGCTACACTACATGTATAAAAAGAACAAATTTGAACCGGCCTTTCCTGAAGAAGAAGAAACGAGATTTTTTTTCTTTGTTTAGAAGGGCTTTTTGCCCCCCTTTTTTTGTACGTGGATCATTTTAAGGATCATTATTGCTTTTGGTTACTGTCAATCTGTACAGATCTGATACATGTGTTTTTTTATGTACTATTTTCTATGTGTAGTTATATAGCAAGATTTTCCATTTTCTACCTGGATGTGACAATTGTTGCCTGTTGGGAGCTTTAGAGCTTTGTTTTTGTTTACAATTTGGAAAATGATTTGGAGGCCTAAAAATAGGACTAATTATATGCCTAAAGGGATGTGGCAATAAGTTATTGGTTTGTGAAGAAGCGGGTCCCTCTCATGTCACCAATAAGATACTGACACATAGGTTTAGGCATGTAATTAGGCACACCATTTAGGCATGCCAATCAATGCTCTTACAATTTGTTGGTCAAAACTGCTTTAATTTTTTTTAGGTTGAATTGATTCGAAGGGAGTATGCAGTGTTTTATTTAAAGAATTTAGCGTTATCTGGTTAAGGTGTTATGTTAGATTTGTTATCTCCTGATAATTAAATCTGTAAATGGAAACGAATGACTCTATTGCAGTAATTATACTCTGTCTCACAACTATAGTACACTTTTAACAAATATAAAATGAAGGAAATGAAAAGAAGGTAACAGTTTAAGTATTCTTGTTAGCGATAGATGATTCAGTGTAGAGTTATTATGACAATTGGATGCGCTCTTAGATCTTTTCATAGTTTGAAAAGTCGGATTAATTTGTATCATAACTCATAAAAAAGACTGCACAAATTTTACAGAACTTATTTTTAAAGCAATTTTAATGTACTCTGGATGCGGTTTTTATCGAGTACATTTTACTAAAATGCTCACTGTTCTTTTTGATATCCTATCTCAACTCTTTTATTTTCTCTACTCCCAATGAATTCTTTATTAGGGTTTTTCATGTCGTAAACCATAAGGTTTTTTAGTGGTGCGTTAAATATTCAGCGTTACAAAAAAGACAACTACGCATTTATATCTTCTAAATCACCATTCACGTGACATGTTTACCGCATAAGTTATTTAGTCGTTTGTAAGCATGCATTTCTGCAATCATTGTTTTTGTCGTTTATAAACCAAAGTCGTCTATTACAAACATTAGGGCCTGCACGGACTAACGTATACATATATCCCATATCAGGAAATCATGGACTTTGACAAGGACATTGCTATGAGGACCAAGTGGCTTGCTGAGGATAAATTTACAGAAAAAGATTTTGTTGGGGCAAGAAAGCTAGCTCAAAAAGCAAAAGATCTGTTTCCTGGGCTTAGTTTTATAACATTGTTTATTACTATCATTGATATTTATATATCCCGAGAAATACTTGATTGGTATGGGGTTGTGGGACTTAAAAAACCAGCTACACTTGAGAAAATCTGTGAAAAATATTATAACTTACACCATGATATTAAGTCTGTCAGAGATAATGTCATTGGTGCACAAGGAGCACTGGAAATTCTGTCAGAGGCGTTTTGCTTTCTGACTAATACATTTTGGGCCGAGTGTCCCGGGTGTTTGCTTCAGTTTCAGTATTCCAGTGCTCTAGCTAATAAAGATCTTAAGTGCTTTAACTGTTCTGCGATTTTTCTTTCTGCGAAACTTCCTCCTGGTTTACACCCTACGAGTCCCAGAACTATGAACCATTTTCAGAGGCAAGAGAAGAGTGCGGTTGCTGTGAAACTTCCTTCCGGTTTACACCCTACGAGTCCTAGAACTATGAACCATTTTCAGAGGCAAGAGAAGAGTGCGGTTCTTGCGTTAGGTGTACTTTCAAGAGACAATGTTGGTGATGAGGGCACTTCAAACGGGTTCAAGAGGTCAGAGATGTGACACTGAGTCACCCATGTTTGGATCCTCAAGAGAGATGATGCAGAAAAGCTTGGATTGAAGTATTGAAGCAACCTGGTTTTTTTCGTCAGTTTTTTTTTTGTTTTTTTTCTTTTTTGCTATTGTACTCTAAATGTTTGGTAAGTTAGTAGACCTTGTAAGTGAAAGATATGCTGATTTTTCTTGTCTTTTTCCTGAAGATATTAATCTGCTTTTGAACCTTAATTGATCTAGTTTTGGTACTAGCTTACTGTGATTTTGTATATGTATTTGCATGGGTTCAGGCTGCTGATGGTCATATATGCCTTTTTTAAAGCATATCGTGACGTATTTCGATAGTTATTGTTGTGAAATATTATAATTTAAACTTTTTTAATGTGGTAGTTATTCGGGAAGTCAATGCTTTAATGGAGTAATCAACAACAGTAATTGCTGATATCTTTCATCCTCATTTGATAGATTAAGAAACTTCGTGAATGAGTCAGATTTATCGTTTATACGCAATCATTCTTGTGACAGGAAACGACTGTACTTACCCTTATTAAAAGCAGCAAGAAGAAACAGTCAGAGGTGTTTTGCTTAATCTGAGAATGTTAGGGGTGGCATGTAAACTCTTTTGTTCTAGTAGGCTATGTGCAGAACTGCAGATGATGCCTACACAAAATTTTCAGGATTGTTGGATCTGGTCGATCAATGCATCAGACGTTTTCACATTGAGCCCCTTGAGAATTGTTATCGGCCAACCCCTTCCAACTTAAGCATGTAAGCATCTTAAGCACCCATGTGGTTGTATATATATTAACGGTATGGAGGAACTGTGAAAGTACTGAGCATATCCTCTTTCCGAGTTAGTGAAGTGAGGTGGAGCACCCATCGATGATGTTCAAATTATATCTGTAGGAGCAAATCTTTTCCTGAATATTGGTTTGAATGGGTAGAGAATGTTAATTGGGTTGTACTATGCAATATACTTGTTTATTATCTATCACCTTGCTGATTGAATAGCAATCAAAAGAAAACTCATTTCTTATAAAAATGTGATTTAGATACCAATTTTTAGTTTTTTACGATACACTGATTTCGAACAACTTATCAAAAAAGCAATAGATAACAGATCTTCAACTTATAAACTGATGTTCAAAAAACCGTCAATATATTGACGATGTATCAAAGAATCAAAATGATTACATAGAGTCAACTTTTCTACTTATAATGCATTTGAGACTTTCTATCTTGAGACTTGATTGCTAGCAATGAAATATTGTAACCGCCACTAAACAAGAGTAAAGAGACTACAACAACAATATCAAGCTGTCAAACAAACTCAATCCACAAAGCTAACACATTGAAGAAGCATCATAATCCAAACACCCCTTCGAAACACAATCTGCTCTATAAAGTCCAAGTTTCATGTGGAAAGATGTAGTTAGATATTTTGTAAAGTTTAGTTAGTTATTATATATTTTAGAGTAGCTTCTAAAATGTAGTTAGCCTATAAGTAAGACATCATAACTCATTTGATGTAATTGTAACAGTTTTGTGTAATAACAAACTTTCCAGCCAAAATGGCATTCAAACCGTTTCTCTCATTTCACTCAATTCCACCATTGTTGATATAGACAAATTCCATCCAAGATCAATCCCTACCATTCTCATTGACTATCCTTCACACAAAAAAGGTTACCTTCTATATGATCCTATCACACACAAAATTGATACTAGCAGGCATGTTCAATTTGATGAAACACAATTCCCATTTCACAACACCAAACAACCAAACACTCAACACAACACCACATCAACCAGATGACACATCCATCCCTCATTCCTGTCTTTCCTACTCCCACAACAATACCATCTCAAACTACAACAACTGAAAACACATCAACTTCACAAAATCAAACCACTTCCCAAAAAAAAAAAAAAAAAAAAACATCAACCAATACCAACACACAAGCAGAACCACCAACAAATCCACCTACATCAATACCAACTCCAACAACAACAACATCATCCAACCACACCACACCTCCTCAACCTCTCAGAACTTTAACTAGACAGAAGCCCATTCCCACAAAACTCAGACTTTCATCATCACTTACCAAATCACAAAATCAATACTACTGTCTCCAAACACCACTACACAAAATTCATCAACTATTCAAATATTACCTCACCAACCATGAGACATCTCATCAACAATATTAACAAAACCATTGAACCTCAAACCTACAAACAATCCTCCACTGATCCAAAATGGATAGATGCAATGAACACGAAATTAATGCTTTAGAAAGTAATGATACATGGACTTTAACCACTATGCGTGTTAACAAATCACCAATTGGTTGCAAATGGGTATATAGAATCAAGTATCTTACGGATGGCACGGTAGAAAGATACAAGGCAAGGTCCATTGCAAAGGGCTACACTAAAAAAGAAGGCATTGATGTCAAAGAGGCATTTGCACCAATAGTAAAGATGGTCACAGTGAGAGCTCTACTTGCTTTGGAAGTCCACAACAACTGGTTACTTGAACAATTAGATGTCAATAATGCCTTTCTACATGGAGATCTTCATGAAGAAGTGTACAGTTCCACAGAGATACTCCATTTCTTTATGATGAGGACGTTACTGGTAGTAGGAGTAAGGGTACTGCTACATAAGTAATCCTACTCCTAAACATACTAAGGTTACGGGAATCAGAACGTTACTTCCAAGTAACTCTACTCCATAATGGTGTGGATCTTTCTGTCCCGATGAAAGTGGTTGAAGAGGTGAACTCTAGGTTTGAGAATACTTTGTATGGGTATTTCCTTGGTCAACGACTTGCTTTTCCTGTTGTTGATTACTTTGTACGCAATGCGTGGGCTAAGTTTGGTATACAAAAAGTAATGATGAATGCAAAGGGATTCTTCTTTTTTAAGTTCAATTCGAAGAAAGGTGTTGATGATTTTTTGGAAAACGGTCCTTGGTTGATTAGAAATGTACCTATTATTCTTAAAGCATGGACATTGAACACCAACTTACTTAAAGAGGATTTGACCAACATCCCGGTGTGGGTTAAATTCCATGATGTTCCTCTTGCTATGTTTTCTGATGATGGCCTTAGTCTCCTTGCCACATTGATAGTCACGCCCAAAAGGTTAGATGCTTTCACTAGCCAAATGTGCAAGGACTCGTGGGGTCGTAGTAGTTTTGCTAGATGCATGATTGAAGTGAAGTCGGATGAGGTGCTTAGGGACGACCTTCTTGTTGAGATACCGTTACTTGATGGGTCGGGTTCGACTATTGAGAAGATACGGGTTGAATATGAGTGGAAACCACCTCATTGTGATACATGTAAGATTTTGGTCATACTCTTATTGAATGTCCTAAAGTTGTTGAACCTCCCGCTTTCGACCTACTAAGCGTATTAATGATGGCTTCAAGACGGTTAATATCAAGAAGAAGGGAAAGCAAGGTGGGTCTACTATTCCGGGTCAAGGAGGGTTTACTAAACCTGTTGTGGGTAAGCAGTTTCAATATCAACCCAAAAAGAATCCTCCTGAACCTAAGAAAGTGGAAGTCACTAAGAAGAATGCTTATGATGTGGCTAGTTCGAGTGGAACAAATATCTCTACATCTAACCAGTTTGATGCTCTTAATAAGGAATATACGGATGCGTTTGGTACTCCTTCTAATGACACCAACAAGGATGTGGATTCTGGCCGTGTAATGGAAGTTAATGAAGACAAGTCTACTAAGATAGGTACTGCGTCACAAGAACCCCTTGTGAGTGATCTGAAAGAGATGGAGTCGGGTGTGGCTCCTAAAACTAGTGATTCTTGTAATCCGCCCGCCACTTCTAATAAGAGAGTTAACCCTTTTTCTAAAGTGGGAGAGATCGTGGTTTCTGATCTGAAGATGAGGTGGTTGCTAACCCATTTGATGAGTCTGCTAATATATTCGGTGGTGGCCAAGAGTTTGAAGATGAGTATGATGACTATGACTACGATGACTATGCGAATCAGGTTTATGATCTTCCAGGGAATTTGGATGCCTTTAATGCCATGTATGGCACCAAGCTTCAAGGTCCTAGGAAGTAATTTTCTTTTGTTATGTCCTATGTTATCATTTGAGTAGTGGTTTGTTTTCTTGTTTATAAAATAGGAAGTATCTTGTTATGTAAGCTTTATGCCTATGTAACGGGCTGAGATATGGGATTTCACTCATATCCATTGTACTTAAACGTTTCTTTGGTTAATATATTTACCAGGGTGCAGGATTACTCCCCTTTACCCAAAAAAAATTAACTCTACTTCTAAACATACTAAGGTTACTGATTGTTTGTGTCATGACTTTTGAAGTAACCCTACTTTTTTTTTTTTTTTTTTTTTTTTTGTCATGAATTTTGTTTTTTATTTTAGTTTCCTTATTTTTGTTTGTTCTAGAGTAACTAGGATATCTTGTTCTACAAGTTTTAATACCTATAAATATAGGGTTTAGGTTTCATTATAATGCATATTTTGATCATTGATTATTAATAAACTTTGTGTTTTAAGAGTTATTATCTTGTTTGGGTTTTATTCCCGCAAGGTGCGCCTTATTTATCACCCTTGGATTATTGTTTATCTAAATACTCTTTCGCGTGTCCAGCGTTAGTTGGCACCAGAGCTTCTTAGTATCCTGGTGGTAATTGGTGTAGAAGGTTCTACTTCAATTAATGTCTAGAGCTTGTTAGCATCCTAGATGGTGAATGATGTAGAAGATTCAAAAACCTATATTGTTGGTGAGGTATGGTCTGAAAAGCACATGGATTATGATTTTATCAAAGTCATATCCAAACTTGACAGAAAATCCACTATCTATCAAAATCTATGTTCTGTGTTCGTAGGTTGATGTAACAACCACGAAAACCACGAGGGTAACAATTATGGATGTTCAAGAAATCGTCCAACTATAGGCGAATCTAATGACAACCGTAGGTGCAACCAATCATTGTTCAACAATAGAAGGGTTGATGAGTGGGAAGAAAAGATGAAGATGGAGATTCGACTACCAACAATCAAATTGTTTCGTTCAAAGTTTTTGATCAATAATAATGTATTTTCTTTAATTATTAACAATTATGGAGCCAATAATTTGGTGCCAAGAAAATTGGTTAATTATTTTTAATTTACCAATTGAGTTTTGTCCGATCAGAAAAACACAAGTTTGTTATGTTCCAGTTCTATTGGTAAATCTTATAAACGTGAAGTGTTTTGTGAATTGGATGATATGGAGGATTGTCATGTTCGGTTTGGAAAATCATGGCGAGAATAAGTTCAAGGTTTTTACCATTTGAAGTGTAATCTCTACCTTTTCTTATGGGAAGGAAAGAGAATTGCATTGACTACATCCGAAGAACAATTACATGTACCAACGACTGAGGTTAAGATTGCAAAAAAATATATTGGAGACCGAGGTTGTTGAGAACATCAAAGAAATTCAAGTTTGTAAGCAACATGAAGACAAGATTGCAACTTTAGTAGAATCAACAAAAGAAGTTGTAGTTTTGAAGAGTTGTGAAGACAAAGTTTCAGGTTTTAAAGATGAAGAACATGTTGATGGTTTAAAGATTGGTGAAGTAAATCAAGACTTTGGTATGGATCTTAATCAAGATAAGACGGATAAAGTTAGGTACTTGAAGTATCTCAAAGCTTATAATTATTTGTCAAGCAAGTCTATTTACCCTAAGAGCTATAAGATGATTTATTTTCTCAAGAAGGGAGATTATTTGGGATTAACAAATCAAAGTCTCTTTAGAAAGAATATCTTTTGTCTCATGGTAGCCTGCTCCAGTCCCCTTACGAAACCTTCGTTATTGGGTTAGCCATACACTTCACATGTTTCTAGCGATTCACATTCGGGTTCATGTATTGACTTGTGAGAGTGTGGAAAACGAGTGAAGATTAAGGTCATCAATCAAGTGTTCAAGGTCATTCCCACGAGTAAAAGTGCACGTAAGAAAAGTTCTTCTAAAGTGAGGGGGAATGATGAGGACGTTACTGGTAGTAGGAGTAAGGGTACTACTACATAATTAATCCTACTCCTAAACATATTGAGGTTACTGGATTCAGAACGTTACTTCCAAGTAACTCTACTCCAAACATAAGTAACCCTATTTCTAAACATACTCATGTTACTGGTTGTTTGTGTCATGACTTTTGAAGTAACCCTACTGGGTTTTATTTTGTGTCGTGACTTTTTGTTTTTTTATTTTAGTTTCCTTATTTTTGTTAGTTCTAGAATAACTAGGTTATCTTGTTCTACAAGTTTTAATACCTATAAATATAGGTTTTAGGTTTCATTGTAATGCATCTTTTGATCATTGATTATTAATAAACTTTGTGTTTTAAGAGTTATTATCTTGTTTGGGTTTTATTCCCGCAAGGTGCACCTTGTTTATCACCCTTGGATTAGGGTTTATCTAAATACACTTCCGCGCATCCTGCGTCACTTTACCACCAAAGACGGTCTGCAAGCTCAACAAGTCTCTATATGGACCCAAGCAAGCGAATAGGCAATGGTTCAACAAGCTCACAGACTTTCTACTTTCTCTCAACTTCAAGCAGGGCTATGCAGACACACACTCTCTCTCTCTCTCTCTCTCTCTCTCTCTCTCTCTCTCTCTCTCTCTCTCTCACACACACACACGCACACAAAAATGGACATATTGTGGTACTCTTGGTGTATGCGGATGAAATTCTTCTAGCCGGTGATTCTTCTACTCTTCTCAACTCCGATGACAATCTGTTATTTCCTTTGCATCCAATCCTATTCAACATGAAAGGCAAAACACATAAAGATTGACTGTCATTTTGTAAAAGACAAGATTGAGAGCAAACACATTATCCCATTCTACATTCACTACTACACAAAAGCTTAAATAGATCATTTCAAATATAGTGGTTTTCTTAAAACCGATCTAACAAAGTGAAAAGAGGGAAAATGTAATAAATAGATCGGTTATTTGGATAAAACTTATCTTACTAACTTCTACTTGTACACAAAATTAAATAGATCGGCTTTTTTCGAAACAAACGATCTATTTAACTCCAATAGTTTTAGAGGATACATCTTTTCATTTGCCCGCTTCACCAAAATTAGAACTTTTCATTTGCCCGCTTCACCAAAATTTAGACACACAAAACCCTTCACCATTTCCCCAAAATCACATACGGTAGCCACCAAACAAATCCTAACCTCCATCACCACACCTTCAATTTACCAAACAACTACAAAACCCTAGCCGCCATACCACCACACCTCTGCTACCACGAACGACATCACCATCGTGACATCACAACCAAAACCCAACGACCCATTGTCACCACTGTACATGGACAATACACTCTTCTTAGGTTATCAATCTTATTTTTTATTTTAAGGATTATTATTTATTTAGGTTAATTTGTTGTTTATATGGAATTTTAGTTTTATTATGCTCAAGTTATGGTCCATTTGTTCTGATTTACTTTACTAAGTTTGTACTTATGTTTTATTATGAAGTTGGGGTGAAATCCAGATTCAGGTTATAAATTCATAAAATTTGGGAGATTGTAATTTGATGTTTCTGTAATTTGGGAGACTGCAACTAACAAATTTCTCACTTAAGGAACTTAAAACTGCAACTAACAACATTAGCCATGGTTTGTATCTTTGTACTTTACTTATTGAATACTCTGTATAAGGATCATGTGTTATTAAGCTACCCAACAATTGTAATAACCTTTATAGGCCAAGAGTAATGATGAACGAAACATGACTAATGATATATTTTTCACTATGCTTAATAGAAAAGTAACCAAGAGTATTTTGTTACAAACTGTTAAGGGTTGTCTTTGTTATCCAGCATACCTTTTTGACGGATTAATTTGGTATAACCGAAACCATATTCATATTTTGGTGGCCTATAAAGTAGCTTTCATGAAAAAAGTTGGATAGTTAAATGACCTCTTAATACTAGCATCCTTTTAATATATCATGGAAATGATGGTGCCAAAGTTATCTTTGTTAGTGAATCATCCTATGTAATTTTGTGTAGAAAACCTAATTGGAGAAGGTGGATATTCAGAAGTTTACAAGGGTCATTTCCTGAAACAAATTTCTGGTCCACTTCGGTCCTCGAGCTGCAACATGTAGAGTGGAAGATGGCACTGAAGAAGTTCTGTTTTGGCGAGTCTTGCACAGAAGCAGTTACACCGGGTGATTGATAGAGAGCGAATATAGTCACGACTGACAACCTGTGAAAGCATTCAGGTAATAACATTGAGTGTTTAGTTTGTACCAATTAAGGGTGTTTGGGATTGCTATTTTGTAAAATCAGTTGTTGAGTTCGGGTACAATGAAACTAGATATGATTATATAGGGTCAATTACAGATTGCTATTTAGAGTGTTTAAGGTTGCTTATTTGAGTGATTAACTGCACATGCCTTCATTTTTTAGGATATAAGCAGTTTGGGGAACGTAAGTTATTATGCTACTTAATTTAGTGTAAATAAGCAGTTAAAAATAAGCATGTTGCTAACTCTATATTTTTAATCAAATAAGCGGTTTGATTCTAGCAATCCCAAACACCCCGTTAGTATAAGCAATCTCAAAAAACAACAAAATGCTATGAAAAGTTTAAAGTTGTAGATGAATGATGAAGTTTCGATTTAGAGTGCAGCCATTACAGGTTAAAGTTGCATATGAAGAAAAGCTTGGAGAGCTAATGAAGCAAGGATTAGAACAAGAGGAGCTAACCAAGAAGCTTGATCTCTAAAAGTATGTTTAAAATGTATAAGTGGCAAGTATGAGTGTATGCACTCCAGTGTTTGCTAATGTTTCTTGCATGTTATTGCAGAGTCATACACAATCTTGTCATCGGTCGAAGATAGAAAGTTGTATGATTGAGTTTGGCAATGAATGGGAACCCGGATCGATATGCTTGGCCTTTTGAGGTTGACATCACTCAAATCAGAATGTAAATTCACGGACACTCCTCCACCAGGTAATTCAAGACCTCAAGTTTTTATCTGGACAACCTTTTGGCAATATTGATATGTTTATGCCCTTTTGGAGTCTGAAATTGATTTCAAAATGGTGGTGATTTCTAATTTTGGCTTTTCAATTGGTATTATATATACATTAAACTAAAGACTACATCCATCTTCCCTTTTTAGTCTATATTATGAGATCGTGTTTAACCTACATTTGTCAATAACATCATCAAGTAGCATCAGACTTGTCCCGGTTTGGCTAAGCCTTGACATCTATAGCAAGTGTTGCTTAATTGGTCACGCTCATGTTACAGGAGCCTGAAGATACAAAGCCAACAAGACTTGTAGGATACTTTCTCCTCACATGGACAATCCTATCCATCACTCTGTCTATTGCCTTCAATCGCTAAGTTAGTTGCAATTTGGTAGCAAATGTAAGTATGTAACACAAATCTCGATTCGATTATGTACACAATTTGACAATGGTATAAATTTGAAATGAAAGACCTCATTTGCAAGATTATGTACAATGAGTATAAATCTAAGTTTTGATCTTAGTGTTTTGATAGTTCTAAATTCTAATAACTAAATATGCTTCATTTAAGCGTGATGATATCAAAAGTTCAACTAGCGATTTTTATATTTAATAAGTGCTATTTTATTGTTCAACGGACGGGTTATGTATATATATATATATATATATATATATATATATATATATATATATATATATATATATATATATATATATATATATATATATATTATTTTTTAATTTTGAAAATTGACTTAATAGATCGGTTCTTAGGTATGAACTGATCTTTTTGTTGTATTAGTTAGATCGGTTCTCAACCGATCTATATATGTATCTGGTCATAAAGATCACCCTTAGATAGAGCGGTTGGTTACCGATCTATAAGAGGCTTTTTAACCGATCTATTTAGCTTTTTTTGTAGTAGTGATTCCTACCAAGTCTCAAGCAACTGATGTCAAGGCCTTCCCAAGGTTTTGCACTACAATTGTCTGTCCAAGTTTGGCATTTATGACTTGTTGGGTGGAGGGTAAAGAGACTACAATGAGATCAAGCAGTCAAACAAACTTAATCCACAAAGTCAGCACAATGAAGAAGCATCATAATCCAAACACCCTTCCAAACACAATCTGCTCTATAAAGTCCAAGTTTCATGTGGAAAGACGTAATTAGATATTTTGTACAGTTTAGTTAGTTTTCAGATATTTTAGAGTAACACCAAAAAGGTCAAGCAGGACAAAAGTTCAAGGATGCTCAGGCCGCTCAAATGGCTGAAATGAGAAAACAGTTGGAAGAAAAGAAGAAGAAAGCTGAAGCCCTCAGGCAAAGCGTAATTGAGCATTACAACCGGACAATGACAAGCAAGGCTACACGAAAAGATCACAGATATCAAAATCATCCCCAACACCAAACCACCGCCATGAATGTTTACGAGGGATGATAAAAGATACTTGAGGTTCATGATCCCCTGAAATTCACCGACTTTGGGATCATCGAACTCGATGAACTGGATCCAATATTTGGAAAGAAGAAGAATGCGGTGGTTAAGGAGTCGATGAAAATGCTCGGTAAAAGATATGAAATCTTGAGGATGCACCAAGACAACTGGGATTCACCGCCTTAATCGCACCTCAAGGATCTCAACCACAATCATTCACCGCAAAGGAAAAGAGTTGAGTTCCGACTGAGACTAAAGTGCACGGACCGGAGTGTAACAGGAGCTTCTCGAAGGTGTAAAGTTCGTGAACTGTGCGGTGATTGAAAAGCACGAAGAGGGCTATTCCACATTGATGTCTATGGAAACCCAACATTTCAAATATGGAGTGACATTGATCGAGCGGTGTGGTCGCAATGCTAAGCTACATACCGGTGGCCTCTCAAATTCGGACTCCTGCAAACGTCGGTTATGTCTTGACCTAAACGCCAAGATAAGAGAGCACCTTGACGGAGAAACACTCATCACCGAGAAAGTAAAGCTTGAAGCACCGGGATCCATCTTGGTGACATCATTTTCATTATCTTTTGTACTAGTGATAGGAATCTTGTAATCGATCAATAAGCGATGTATGTTTTGTTAAAATACTCGGTGTTCCCTATTGTATTCATTAGTACATTCAGTGTAAGAAGAAGCCATTTGCTCACTTACACTGATCAAACACTTAGGCGATTTGTATATCCAAATAGGGGGAGACTGTTGGGTTCAATAAATACTCAAACCCCTTAGTCATGGATTTGAATAGAAAATACCCTAAGTGTTTATACCGTTAAACACTAACAGTCATCGAGTGCATAGTCTCTCAATGAGCCATCTTCGGGACGCCAAGAAGAGACATAGAAGAAGTCTCTCCACTCGATGGCGGAACTTAAAGAGTGAAGATCGAGTCAAGAAGAAGAGGGTGGATTCGGTGAGTGATGACAATAACTCATCGAATCCTCAAACTACAAACATCGAAGACAAACTAAATCAAGATCAAGACTATAAAGATTGAAGAATGGGCGGACAAAACGGTTATGCTTGAAGCGATAAAGACGAGTGCTTATCTTCAAGAGGTCAACTTTCCACGAAAGGCTCGACATCGATCGACAAGAAGAAAGTGGCTTGGTCCCCTTACCTAATATAGTCTATGTAAACAAAGACAAAATACATCGATTTTGTCTTACAAATTGTCGGCTTGTCACTTAGGAAAGAGTTAAAACTCATACTTGTATAAATAGCAAAAGAGATGGAGTGAAAGGTCAAGCTTGTGAATTGTAAAAACACACATACACGCAAGCCATCTTTCACTCCTCCAAATACAACTTAATCCCTTAGATAGCTCAGTGGGTACTTGTAGTTGTGCTCATACTTAGCCTGAGCTTAGAGAGTAGTTACAAACACTTTGTCATTTCAATCCCTAGTACTGTTCCACAAGTACTAGGGTAACGTATTATTCTGATTCATTTCTAATAAGAATATGACGTTGAAAATTACTCTTGTGTTTTATTTATATTTGTTCAGTCATTGATTCACTATTAGTTTTGTTTACTTTACTTAAACTGTTTTTATACTATAGTGAATAGGGAACAACATAATGTACTCCAAGTGTTTTGATCTTTTCAATTCGGGTCAAATTAGTGTTAGAGTAATAAAAACTCAAGTGTAGGGATGTGCCTATAAATCCCTTATATTTTGATGTTATCGTAGAGGATGGTAGAGTAAAAGTGTATGAAAAAAAATTGAAAAAAAAGAGAGTGTTGAAAAAAATGAAAAAAAAAAAAAAAACATACGGGCTACCATCCTACATCTATCTTTAAATTTATGTTTGTTTGTTTCAAAGTTATCTAGAGTTTAGAGTGTCAAGTCTTGGCTTAGCAACGCCATTCTTCTCATGCTTGTAACAAAGAGTTTTGACTTGCCACCACTAAATCGCCTATCCAACCAAACCCTTTTTTTCCCTACCGTAAGCCTAACGTTACAACCCTTTATAAGACCTCTTAGATAGTTTTTTCGAGGTGCTTACGCCAAAGCAATGGAGGTTTGATCTAGTCTCAAGCCTATGGTAATCTATGTACTAGGACCGGTTAATGAGTGTTTATCTTCCATTTCCAATTTGATATATTTCATATACACCCGAGAGATGAGAGTATCCAAACACCACTTGTGAGGTGCTAGTATGTAATTTCCGTGCTTGTTATGACTTTTACGGGGCTTATACTTGTTGTGAATTGTTCTAAACCAATGCTTCATGCCCCCTAACTTATAAATTAATTGGTCAAAAGCACATTTGCTTGAGGACAAGCAAATACCAAGTGTAGGGATATTTGATGAGGATTTAAAATGTACACTTTTGAGGGGTCATTTAAGCCCTTAATCGACCACTTTTATATCTGTTACTGCTTAGTTTTGTTCATTTTCACTTTTTAGGTCTCTTGAAGGCAAAATGCTGGAATGATGCTTATTTGGACAAAAAGGCGTGAATATGTGATGAAAATGGCTAAAGTCAAGATCAAGACACTCAAGTGCTGGAAGTACACCCGGCGTCACGGATAAAGGCGACGCCGTGCCTCTAATTGCGACGGCTCAAGAGTGAAATTGCTATTTTGTACCGACGGCGCCAGCTTTAAAAGTAGGGCATCACAACTCGGGCGGCCTAGATCCGCATTCGACGGCGTCAGAAGATGAAGTCAATGGTGTCACAACCACAACGTGACACCGTCACAAAGTTGACTTAGTCAAGACGAAACCCTAATGGCGGTGATCCGATGGCGTCACAATTAAAGAGTGGCGTCGTCGCAGTTGTAACTCTATATATATAGGATTCGTATTTTCAGACTTTTAGAGAGGTAGAATTGTGGAGTAAAACCCTAAAACGATTTTGTCTTGGGCAGTATCTTAGGGTTCTCATACCCTATTTTACATCAAGATAAGTAATCTACTTCATTGATTTCATTATGTCTTCGATTGTATGTGTGTATACTTGCATGTTTACCATGTCCGGATAATTTACTTGTGTGTTTGCTTAGATCTATGAAACCTAGTTATTAATTATTGATTGGTTGTCTATTATCTTAATTGTAATTGGCTTAAGATCGCAATAGGCCATCGTATGCTTTTAATGCTTGAGTAATCTTGTGAACATTAGTTTATAATCTCCTAGAGTTATTGTAGGCTAAAATCCAAAGATAACCTTAGAGTTAGTTTATGAATCCTAGAGATTTTGTAGGCAATAACCTTAAGGTATTCTCAAAGAGTTAGGGAAAAGGCATACCCTACGACCTTAGAAGACACAACGCGTTAAGAATAAGGACGTGACAATTCAACCATCAATAAAAGATAACTAGGGAGTAATAGTATCTAGGTAGACACATTTTAATCATCATACGAGCACACATCAATTAGACATAGACTACCCTTAGCTTAGATTAGATCAAATCCAATACCCGAGATCGTACCTTTCAATTTTCTACAAAATATAAAAAGATAAAAATAATCTTCCTCAACCCCAACCTTAGCGTAGTAATTTCTCACTAGCATTCTTATTCCCCAGAGAACGATATCAATCCCGGGCACCTAATACTACACTACAACGATTAGGTTCACCGCCTAGGTGGTTGAAAAACTTGCTCGAAGAAAAGGAAGTTTCCTTTGACCCTGAACGCGCGTTGTACGCGTATCAGGTTAACTAGGATTACCAAGTTTGAATACTTGAGTTTGAAATCATGAAATATAAACATCCTTTGATTATTTCAAATATCCCACACAAACATTCTCTTGCACTTTTGTACTTGTGTCCCTACACCACAACATAATCTACTACATTCCCTTATGTCTCCGCATTCTAAGCAATGACAACACACACTCTTCTTCTTCCTCACACATTCTCGACATTCAAACTTGAGTTTAAAATTACTACACACACACACACACACGCCCAAACTCTCAAACACACTCACTCATTAACTCTTGAATTTGAATCAATTCAAATAACCCTCCTCATACAACCTTCATCAACTCATCTCTACACCTTCATTGCTAACTCACACTATGACATATTCTTACACACCATGCAATATATTTCTTCCCTAACACTCTTCCCTCTCACAATCACTAACTAATTTGAATTTGAATTTCAAATTACAACTCACACTCACTCATACAATCTAACCCTTTCTCCAAGTTTGAGTTTGCCAACTCACTTCCCTCATACACTCTTATAGCTCTCTTATACATTCACTTACACACTCAAGCCTCTCACATTATACAACGATACTCTAACAACGTTTAAATTTGAATTTTGAAATTTAAATTTGGGATGCAAGGTAATAACCAACTCTTTGGGAGCACACAAAGTTATTACCCAACATCTAATGTTGGATGGTTCTTCTCTTTCTCTTTGAATTTGGACTAAAACCACTAACATCTAGTTATCACTTCACAAATGCTTTTATACACCAAAACCTTAGTTAAATGAGTTGGTTGACCTTATCCCACTTTGAGTGTTAGAATGTTATTGGAAAAGTTAAAGGTGACGAGAAAGTGGGGGTTTAACAAGAGAGGGGTTTAAATAAACAAAACCTGATAAATTCTCAGAGAGTACCCGGCACGTTGGGTGATGCGCCAGTGCATGTGCAGCGTGCTAGGCTTGGCAGAATTTGTTGGATCTTGTCTATAAATACTGATAAGGTTTTAAAAGGTACCTTTTTGAGGGGTTCGTTTAAGCCCTTTTTGAGGGGTCGTTTAGCGTAGTAACTTCTCACTAGCATTCCTATTCCCCTAGAGAACGATATCAATTCCCGTGGCTTACCCTAATACTACACTACAACGATTAGGTTCACTGCCTAGGGTGTTGAAAAACTTGTTCGACGAAAAGGAAGTTCCTTTGACCCCGAACGACGCGTGTAGCGTTATCAAGTTTTTGGCGCCGCTTCCGGGGAATAGAATAGCTAGTTAGTAGTCCACCTCGTTTAGGTTTTCTTTACTTGATTCCTATCAAGTAAACTTTTTTTCTCATTCTTAGCTTTCTCTTAGTCTATCCCCTTTCTTCGTGACCTTTGTTCGTAATCCCATCACTTTTCATCATGGAAGGTGATAACCACCCACCATTCATCAACCCACCACCAATTGACCCGCCAAGAGCCCGTACTCTTGGTGAATACTCGAGACCAAGCCACTTAGGCTATAGGAACACCATTGAGCTTCCCGACCAAGCCCAAACTACGGCCGCGATCCGACACCATCCGGTTGGTGCAAAGCGGATGTGCATTCCACGGACTTCGTTCAAGATCCAAATCAAGATCGAGGGATTTCCTCAAAATTGTTGATTCCATCGACCTTGATGCTACTACTCGGGATACCACGCGCTGCGTCTCTTCCAATCTCTCTACGGGACCAAGCTAGTAATTGGCTTGAGCGACTTCCCCCGGCTCCATCTCAAGTTGGGATGATCTTACCTCTCGCTTCCTTGCTCAATTTTTCCCACCGGAGAGAACCACTAAGCTTAGGAATGACATCTTGATGTTCCAACAACGTCAAGGTGAATCTCTACTGAAGCATGGACTCGATTCAAGGACTTACTTCATAAAGTCCCTCATCACGGCATTGATCTTTGGCTCCAAGTCCAACTTTTCTATGATCATGTCAACTTCCCACTAAGCGATCCATTGACCAAGCGGCCGGTGGAAAACTTAGTGATCTCATCGCGGAAGAATCATGGGGTATAATAGAGGACCTTGCCTCTATGACAACGAAGTTGGGATGACCCCGTGAGTACGCCCAAAACCGTTAAGGCAATCTCCTTGCCTCCCGGTGACTCACAACCTTCCGATCGTAGGATGATTGAACTTGAAGATCAAGTAAAATTCCTAATGAGTTCCTACGAAAATCCTAAGTCTTCACACCATGTGAACAAAGTTTCTTCCTCGTGTGAGCCGTTTTGTGATCCTCATAACACGCGCACTAGCACCCGATCCCCCGAACATGCTTCCGTTGACTACGCATCCTCGCGTGTTAATGGAACAGGAGGAAGATTCCCTACAATACCCGGACCTAGGAATTTCAATGAAACCCGAGAGGCATGGAAAGGCAAGCCCGACTTCTACTAGGGACAAACCAAGGAGTTCACTTCCAATGATTTTTCATGGCCCCCACCTAACGGTCCTAACCAACAAAACATCGAAGGGATGTTGCAAAACCTTGTTGCATCCAAAGAATCCCAAATAGCTAAGCTCTCCGACCGCTTTAACCAACAACAAGACGAAATGGATAGGAAGATAGACAACCTTTTGAAAGCCATAACCAATAGTGATAGAAGGTTAATGCTATCTCAATTCCTGAGCCTTTCGGTGTAGAGATTAAGGACCCAAGTAAGCTAGCTAAGCACGTTCAACTCGTGAATACCATCGCCTTAGTGAAACCTAATGGAACAAGTGACGAAGAGGACCATACCCTTGACAATAATGAAACAACCGAGGAAGTAGATGAAGTAGATAATGACTATTTCAATAAGTTTCCTATGGAAGAAGAATTATCTTGCCACCCTCACTTAGTGCGTGACCTCCGTCACATGTATGTTAGGAAAAGCCCTAGAATCAAGTTTGGGAACCCTTGGAATCTTAACATACCATGTTGCATAGGACACCTTTTTGTGGCAAAGGCCTACATTGATCGCAAGTCCCCAATCAACATAATGACTAGCACCTACTACAATTGGGTAATGAAGAAGCCTTTTCCAACTAGGCAAGACCCCGATAATCCTAGGGTTAAGTGCAATTTTCTTGGTAGAGTTAAGGGATTGCCCGTTTATGTAGGTAGTTTCACGTTTCCTACGGACTTCATAATTGTGGATGATATTAGCACGGCCATAGACCCTAGCTTGTCCCACGTTATTCTAGGAAAACCTTTCATAGAAAGCACCGGGATGACCTATGATCCCTCGTTAGGAGTAGTGCGATTCAAGGATGAGACCGATGACATAGCTTACCAAATGCCGTTTAAGATTGAGAAGTTTTCATCACTTTCTAATGATGAAAAGGAACTTAAACTTAGATTTTCGGATTCTATAAGAATTGCTTGAACCTAGGACCGGAATATAGGACCAATTGGGGAGAGGATGAACTCTTAGAGAAGTGCACCATGGGGCATTTCTACAACATGGAATCTCCCAATAGAGACCGTCAGAAGGAAGAAGGTGGCGGTAATAAAGTCACGTAGGAGCACGACTACGTGATTCGCTCCCAGACGGTCAAGTTTTATCACTCAAGCCGACCACTTGTGAATGGCCAACCGTAACAAACTTAAAACAGTCTGGAAACAAATGCAATGAAGATCAGGAGAGTATAGGGTTTCCCCAGGTCGTTATGTCCCAGCGAGCTATGCGATGAATCACCAAACGGATAGTGATCGAGATATTTGAACGGAAAAGAGTTGTGATTATGAACAATTATAACTAAAGAAAAAGTATAAAAATTACAGGGGCTTAAATGCAAATTAAAGGAAATTAAAAAGATAAAAAATATTAAATAAACGCTATCACTATTTGCAAAATGATGTTTTTGATTTTTCTTTTATAAAATTTAAATTAAAAACTACGTTACATATGTAAGAAAATGTGAAAATGAAATGTAATTAACCCTAAAAATATGAAAATGACATTTTACAATCCTAATGATAAAAGAAAATTTTAGAAAAAGAAAATTATTTTTAAAACTATTTATCTAATTATTATTAATTAAAACTATTTTAACTATTTAATAATAGCCTAAAATACAAGAAAATATGAAATAAAGCTAGAAAAATGAAATTATGACTTGGAAAAATCTAAAATAACAAAAGAGAATTTTCAAAACTAATTTTATATTTTTCGAATATTTTTGTATTTTTATGAATTAAAACTATTTAAAACTACTTAAATTGCTTAAAATACAAATTTAACTAAGAAAAATCTAGAAAAATATTTTTTGACTTTTTATATTTATCTTAACCTAAGAAAAATGAAAACTTATTTTTTTGAAACTTTTCTGATTTATTTGTATTAAATGCTAATTAAAATTACTTAAAAACTGTTTTAAATCAAGAAAAATACCAAACAGACCTAGAAAAATCTAAAAAATTCAAGATAAGTCTAAAATAATATTAAGAATCTAGGAAGAATATAAAAACAGGGGCTTGTGTGTAAGAAAATGCAACTGCAATGCAAAGTGCTTATGAATAAGCACTTAGAATAAGCCACAAGCCACAAATAAGCACCAAACTGAAACAGAAGCTACAATAAGCTAAAATTACCCAAATGAAACAAGTTACAACTATCCTACACCTCTGAAATACTAATTGCACAGATTTGATGAATTGAGCTTATGAGCTAAAAACAGTTTGAGGCCACTACTTTGAGCTTAAGCACAAGCTACCCAACTAGCTGAAAATGAAAAACAGAAGTGGGAACCTCAAGAAGACCTGGCTAGCTATGTCTAAACCAAAGATGAGCCCTGGATGAGCTCTGATGAGCTTGGTACAAGCCTAGCACAAAAACATGCACACTCGGTTAATCTTGAGTGTGTACAGGCACTTAAGCCCATTTGACAAGCATTTTTGAAGCTTATAAAAATTCACAAAAATCTTCAAAAATGATAATAAGAAATTAGACCAGTTGAACTTTTTAAACCCCAAGTTTCACTTAGTTTGACCCAAGAATGAATCAATGAAAAATCACTCCATTTGGGCTCAAACTGACTTTTTCATGTTTTGACTTTTGAGCAGTTTTGAAAGTTTGACTTATTTGAACTTTGAATCCAATTTGAGGACTGATGTTGATGTTAAATGATGAAATGAAGCTAATACAAGCTATTTCTATAATATCTAAGCACAAAACAAGTGTTTGATCTTTCAAAAATTCCAACAGTTAAGATTTAAAGACAGATTAATGGTATATTTGACTTTGAGCCTTAGCAGATGCAATGTGATGAATGCAAAGAGTCAAATGAAGCTACACAAGCCTAAAACAACAAGGCTTACCCATCGAGCAAACCTTAAAGGCAGTTAAGGAGTAAATCCAAACACCCTTTAAAACAACGATATGCAATTTAAATGAGCTAATCCATCGCACTAGTATATATTATTGATTAAACCGATTTTAACTATCCTAATTACCACCGAATAAGCAAATTTAAACCACTGATGACCACAAAGACAGATTAAGCAATGAAACTTGAAAATCACTTACAACTGGTCCTAGCCACAATGGCTTGAAATCAGTCAACCAATGAACATCTATCCTATATAAATCAACCCAATAGCCTCTAAATCAACCCAAATCCAGCACTGCATCACCCATATCCATTTCCATTTCAATTTTGGCCCAAATTGACTTTCTTTGACCAAGAACCCAATTTGCTTAAAACTTGAATGTGAGCTTACAAAAAGCTGTAAGAAGCTTATATAAGCTTGTTTTAACTTAAAAATAAGCTAGTTGAAGCTTGGACATCAGATTTTGAAATTGAAATTTGCAACAGTGACCATGAAACAAGAAATCTTAACACAAACTTGAATTAATACTTAAAAAGAGTTGTAATACACTGAAACAAAGTAGTTTGATACAATGAAACTTGAAATAACAACTAATGATCTATTTAAGACTTAAGAATTTAAAAACGACATACATTTGAAAATTTAACTAACTTCTACCCATATCCTCTCTTTCTTCTTCCTTTATTTATACCCAAACTGCTTCTCTCTCCAATTCTGAGTGACTCCCACTTGCTTTGATAGCCATTGGATAGCTTGATATCATCTTGGCCGTTTGATCATGTTTTGGCGCCAAAACACATATATGCCAGTTGTGGGTTGAGTGAGATGGAAAGGATGCATTAAATGCTCTTTGGAGTGTTGTTGAGGTGGGGGGAACAAGGTGAGTGGGGGAAGAGCAGGAGGTGTGGGAGGTGAAGTGTTGCAGGGTATTTGGTGAGGAAGAAGGAAAAAGGCGTAGGGGTTTGACGATGGGTTTGACTGGGTTTTAATATTAAAGGGGGTCCAAAATGCGGGGTCCAATGGTTTGGCGAGGGTTCATTTGGTTTGTGACAAGGGTCCAAGGTCAAAAGGTTATTAATAACAAGGACTTATTGTGCAATTTCGAAAATCAAGGGACCAAGGTGCCATATTTGCAAAGTTGCTCCAAGGGACTAAAAGTGACAAGCTCCAATAGCACAAGGGCCAAACTTGACATTTTCAAATTTCCAAGGACCATTTTGCCAATTTTAAACTTGAAGGACCAATTTTGTAATTTCTCAAAACTTTTGATATTTTTCACCAAAGGACTAATTTTGCCAACTTATGATTTTAAAAGGACCTTTGGTGATTTTTCTTTGAAATAAGGGCTCGGGGACTATTTCGACAACTTTTGAAACTTGGGGGTGAAGCGCCAATTATGAAAACTTAGCTCATTTGTCATCGATTTTAAACATTTTGCATCCGAAACATATAAAATGCAATTTTGGAATATTTTCGATATTTTGATGCATTTTCGAGCATTTTTAAACGTTTTGCGATTCAGATTTAACCAAAATGATGAGTATTTACACACTCATCAATCCCCACACTAAACTATTGCTAGTCCCTAGCAATCTTTTGAGAAAAACTTAATGGATTTGAATCTCTTTACCAAAAGCCATTACTTCGGAGTAGCCAAATGTTTTAGTTCAAGTAAGAACCATGGTACACCGATAACCATGTGATTTTGAGCAAACCACCGACTTCAACGGATTTGATTTGTCTTTACTGGGAAGCCGTTTGCTCGGACTAGCCAACTCTTAGATAAATTATCAATATTATATTTGGTGAGTGATTACCAATTATGGTTTTCCATTGCCTTTACCACAAGCCATAAACTTGCGGGCTAGCCAACTCTTCACTTTTAAGGATATGGTGAGTGAATACCATACAATTTTGGGCAAATTGCAAGCCGTCAACGGATTTGAGATATCTTTACCAAGAGCCGTTTGCTCTGGATTAGCCAATCTTTTGTTTATTAGACATGGCGGATCGATAACCATAAGTTGAGTAAGTGAAAACACTTACTCCAAAAATAATTGGCCAAAATGGGGAATTAGCGGTATAATTACATGATAAAATTAGTGAGAATTCCCACCACACTAGAAATGAATATTGCCTCAATATTCAAAGTACCGCGGTTATGCGAAACATAGAACGTAAAGGGAAATATTACGGCCATTATTTAGCAAGATTTTTTTTTTTTTTTTTTTTTTTTAGAAAGATTTTATATACAACAGTGGGCAACTCCCCACACTAGGGTGGGACACACGGGTGAAAACCCATGTTTAACTCATTTTTTGATTACCGAGTCGCTAGCTTGACTCGACCCAATTAATTGGTTCATGGGAAGCAAAGTGGAAGAAACAATCTCCATCGGACTTTCATTCAAGATGTTTGGACAAACATTTGAAGCACGTGAAAGTTCCACACCGATGAGATATACATAGACAGACCCGGCTAAAAAATGATATATGGAAATGCCGGGATCAAAGATAATGTCTTCATTCCCGAAGGAGTGAAGAACAGGAGAAGTGACAGAATATTTGAGGAAAGGAAGAAAGATTTTGATAACAATCAGGATCCATTCTTCATCCTCAAATGTAGACATATCGGGAGGAAGGGTGAGGGTAGTATCATTAATAAGCAAACTCGTATGATAGAGTACACCTTCCTCCAAGCTAATATCATCCTCAAGATCAAAATAGAAATGATCATGTTCCGGAGGAGATATGTCATGAGAGAGTTCACCGGAGAACTCTTCATGAAGAGAATCATTCACATGAAGTGAAATTGTGAACTCTTGTTCCATTGAGGGCTCATCACTATCCTCGATCTGAGTATCAAAGAGTGGGTTCTCAGAAATTAAAGTGAATTCAAGGTCGAATTCAAATAGAGGATTAGTGAGAGTTGTTTTGAATGCTTCAGGCAAGTGATTAATATTCTCTATTGGATTTGTTGGGATAAGAAGTGAGTGAGCGATCATTATAAAGAAGACTTTCGCTCTCCCGGATCGGCTTGAAATCAAAGAGAACATCATTACTTTCGATGAAAGTGGATTGATGTGAGTGAGTTCATCGGTGAACTCCTCAAGAAGATGATCGACATCGATTGTGGAAGTCATGCCTCAACGTACTCGATGTCTCCATATGATGCACAATCTTCGCTACAATTGGAGAAAGTTTCAAAATGATCTTTTGAACACTCAAGAGGGAAAGAGAATCACACATGTGATCGAAGTTCCTGTGACTCTCTCGGGATTGGGACAAGGTTCTCAACACTAGACTTTATGAATTCGTCCGATTCCTTTTCGTGAACAGTGTCAAGATGCTCGTCCCCATGTTCGAGAGAGTGAGTGGGAGCTTGGTGTGATAGCGATTGTTTGAGATGGAATCTCAACTGCTGGAATATCAACCGACCGAGGGAGTTGAGAAATAATATTAAAAGGATAAAACTCTCCTCGTCATCCTCATATAGAGTGCCTTAAGAAATTGGGAACGCCTTAGAGCCGCTTGCTCTAGGACTAATAATTCTTCCCTAGATTTGCGGGCCTCTCGTTCTTGACTAGTAATTCTCCATGGTCTTTTCACCACTCACTTGATTCTTAAAGTTACTAATCATATCATCAAGTGTTTTCATTGCGGTTTCAAAATTTTGGGAGATTTCTTGAGACAACGGCTCGGTGGAGTTTGAACCGTATGGTCTTTGTGGAGGTTGGAAATTGTCAAACAGAAGAGTCATGATTGTTACAAGGAAATGGATTCCTATTTGACAATCGAGTGAAATGGGGACCTCCACAGTTCTCACAACAAGAAACTGTTGAGTGCGGATCAGTGAATTATATGGATATTGGTCATAACCAAAGTTACGAGCATTACCGAAAAGCTGTTCATAGACAAACGTGTTTCGGATTGACACTCAAATCCTTGGTGAGGACCTCCACAAAATTCACGTAGTTATGTTGATTATATGAAGATAAGTCGGTGTGGTGGGTAATTGGAAAAGTTTGAGGGTCGTTAAATGAGTTCGGATTAGGATCATAATCAAATGAATTCCTCGAACCACAAAACAAACAACTCCGTTATGAATATCATTACCACATTGTACACACGCACACCAACGATGTGGTGAACCAAAAGAGGCTCACCACAACCGACACAAGGAATAAACGATTTCATTTGAGAATTATGAGAAGGAATCAGTTTATTCAAAGAATCAACAAAACCAACATGGTGATCCGAATGACTATCAAGTCTCGAAGAATATTTTGAAAAATCCGGAGGTGGGACAAGTGGTGTGCTCTAAGAGCTAGCAATTTCCACCACTTCCGTTATGGTCTCTGGTTCTGGTTCTTGAGAAACGTGAAGATTAAGCAAGTCATTCTTGCTAGTCATCGGTCTAAATTCTGCATGTTTGCTTTTAACCGTAAATCGTGAAAGTTTGGGATCAATTTTAGACGGCTTAGGAGCAATTGAGGGGTTAGATCTTTGGATAACCGTAGGTTGGACGTATTTAGCACTTCCATTATCGAGGAAGTACCGGTCCTTGTCACCCGGTTTCTCGTTCCATTTCCTACGCGAATTAATGGATCATCACGAACAACACGAATTCTTGACATTTGTGATAAAGTCTCAAGTTTTTCAACTTCGTCCCGAATTCGTCGTGAGTCGAGAGATTCCATGAGAAATAGAAAAGTTAGAATCAAATGGATAGAGGGTAAAGGGATAAAGAATCAAAAGGGTAAGAGGTTAAGAGGAATATTTTTGGTATTTTGAAAAACATGATGAAAAACAAAGAATGAAAATCTTTTGGGTTTTGATTTTATAAGAAAATATAAATACATATAGATGGTATGAACAAGGAGTGAATATCCAAATCACTAATCTGCTAAAGCGTAAGATAATTAGCACTGACTCCCCGTGGCGTAAAAATTTGATTCGCTCCCAGACGGTCAAGTTTTATCACTCAAGCCGACCACTTGTGAATGGCCAACCGTAACAAACTTAAAACGATCGAAACAAATGCAATGAAGATCGGGAGAGTATAGGGTTTCCCAGTCGTTATGTCCCAATGAGCTATGCGATGAATCACCAAACGGATAGTGATCGAGAGATTTGAGCGGAAAGAGTTGTGATTATGAACAATTATAACTAAAGAAAAAGTATACAAATTACAGGGCTTAAATGCAAATTAAAGGAAATTAAAAGATAAAAAAATATTAAATAAACGCTATCACTATTTTCAAAATGATGTTTTGATTTTTCTTTTATAAAACTTAAATTAAAAACTACGTTACATACGAGAAGAAAATGTGAAAATGAAACAGAATTAACCCTAAAAATATGAAAATGACATTTTTACAATCCTAATGATAAAAGAAAATTTTTAGAAAAAGAAAATTATTTTTAAAACTATTTATCTAATTATTATTAATTAAAAACTATTTTTAACTATTTAATAATAGCCTAAAATACAAGAAAATATGAAATAAAGCTAGAAAAATGAAATTATGACTTGGAAAAATCTAAAATAACAAAGAGAATTTTCAAAACTAATTTTATATTTTTCGAATATTTTTGTATTTTTATGAATTAAAACTATTTAAAACTACTTAAATTGCTTAAAATACAAATTTAACTAAGAAAAATCTAGAAAATTATTTTTTGACTTTTATATTTATCTTAACCTAAGAAAATGAAAACTTATTTTTTGAAACTTTTCGATTTATTTGTATTAAATGCTAATTAAAATGACTTAAAAACTGCTTTTAAATCAAGAAAATACCAAACAGACCTAGAAAAATCTGAAAATTCAAGATAAGTCTAAAATAATATTAAGAATCTAGGAAAATATAAAAACAGGGGCTTGTGTGTAAGAAAATGCAATCGAATGCAAAGTGCTTATGAATAAGACTTAGAATAAGCCACAAGCCACAAATAAGCACCAAGCGAAGCAGAAGCTACAATAAGCTAAAATTACCCAAATGAAACAAGTTACAACTATCCTACACCTCTGAAATACTAATTGCACAGATTTGATGAATTGAGCTTATGAGCTAAAAAGCAGTTTGAGGCCACTACTTTGAGCTTAAGCACAAGCTACCCAACTAGTGAAAATGAAAAGTAGTGGGAACCTCAAGAAGACACGGCTAGCTATGTCTAAACCAAAGATGAGCCCTGGATGAGCTCGATGAGCTTGGTACAAGCCTAGCACAAAACCTATGCACACTCAGTTAATCTTGAGTGTGTACAGGCACTTAAGCCCATTTTGACAAGCATTTTTGAAGCTTATAAAAATTCACAAAAATCTTCAAAATGATAATAAGAAATTAGACCAGTTGAAACTTTTAAACCCCAAGTTTCACTTAGTTTGACCCAAGAATGAATCAATGAAAAATCACTCCATTTGGGCTCAAACTGACTTTTTCATGTTTTGACTTTTGAGTAGTTTTGAAAGTTTGACTTATTTGAACTTTGAATCCAATTTGAGGACTGATGTTGATGTTAAATGATGAAATGAAGCTAATACAAGCTATGTCTATAATATCTAAGCACAAAACAAGTGTTTGATCTTTCAAAAATTCCAACAGTTAAGATTTAAAGACAGATTAATGGTATATTTGACTTTGAGCCTTAGCAGATGCAATGTGATGAATGCAAAGAGTCAAATGAAGCTACACAAGCCTAAAACAACAAGGCTTACCCACTGAGCAAACCTTAAAGACAGATTAAGGAGTAAATCCAAACACCCTTTAAAACACTGATATGCAATTTAAATGAGCTAATCCACTGCACTAGTATATATTATTGATTAAACTGATTTTAACTATCCTAATTACCACTGAATAAGCAAATTTAAACTACTGATGACCACAAAGGCAGTTAAGCAATGAAACTTGAAAATCACTTACAAGCGGTCCTAGCCACAATGGCTTGAAAATCAGTCAACCAATGAACATCTATCCTATATAAATCAACCCAATAGCCTCTAAATCAACCCAATCCAAAGACTTTGCATCACCCATATCCATTTCCATTTCAATTTTGGCCCAAATTGACTTTCTTTGACCAAGAACCAAATTTGCTTAAAACTTGAATATGAGCTTACAAAAAGCGTAGAAGCTTATATAAGCTTGTTTTAACTTAAAATAAGCTAGTTGAAGCTTGGACATCGATTTTGAAATTGAAATTTGCAACAGTGACCATGAAACAAGAAATCTTAACACAAACTTGAATTAATACTTAAAAAGAGTTGTAATACACTGAAACAAAGTAGTTTGATACAATGAAACTTGAAATAACAACTAATGATCTATTTAAGACTTAAGAATTTAAAACGACATACATTTGAAAATTTAACTAACTTCTACCCATATCCTCTTTCTTCTTCCTTTATTTATACCCAAACCGCTTCTCTCTCCACTTTGAGTGACTCCACTTGCTTTGATAGCCATTGGATAGCTTGATATCATCTTGGCCGTTTGATCATGTTTTGGCGCCAAAACACATATATGCCAGTTGTGGGTTGAGTGAGATGGAAAGGATGCATTAAATGCTCTTTGGAGTGTTGTTGAGGTGGGGGGAACAAGGTGAGTGGGGGAAGAGCAGGAGGTGTGGGAGGTGAAGTGTTGCAGGGTATTTGGTGAGGAAGAAGGAAAAAGGCGCGTAGGGGGTTTGACCAGTGGGTTTGACTGGGGTTTTAATATTAAAGGGGGGGTCCAAAATGCAGGGGTCCAATGGTTTGGCAGGGGTTCATTTGGTTTGTGACAAGGGTCCAAGGTCAAAAAGGTTATTAATAACAAGGACTTATTGTGCAATTTCTGAAAATCAAGGGACCAAGGCTGCCATATTTGCAAAGTTGCTCCAAGGGACTAAAAGTGACAAGCTCCAATAGCACAAGGGCCAAACTTGACATTTTCAAATTTCCAAGGACCATTTTTGCCAATTTTTAAACTTGAAGGACCAATTTTGTAATTTCTCAAAACTTTTGATATTTTTCACCAAAGGACTAATTTTGACAACTTATGATTTTAAAAGGACCTTTGGTGATTTTTCTTTTGAAATAAGGGCTCAGGGACTATTTCGACAACTTTTGAAACTTGGGGTGAAGCGCCAATTATGCAAACTTAGCTCATTTTTCATCGATTTTAAACATTTTGCATCTGAAACATATAAAATGCAATTTTGGAATATTTTCAGTATTTTGATGCATTTCTGAGCATTTTTAAATGTTTTGCAGTTCAGATTTAACCAAAAATGATGAGTATTTACACACTCATCACTACGAGTCTAGCTACAAGACTCTTAAATAAAGAAAAGCGCTTCGTGGGAGGCAACCCATGCTTAATTGTTTGCTTGTTAGTGTCATATATCTTTTATTGATTGTTTATTCTCATGTTTAATTTTGTAAAAATGCTTTATTTTGTTTTTAACCTCGTCTTAATTGCATATAAAGGTATTTTACATAAGGGATAAGTGTAGGGAGGATTACACACGTTTTCAAGGAAATGTAAACATGAGAATAACAATTCATTAAAAGATATATTTGTGTGTTTGTTCGAGTCAAATGCTTGTATCGAGTCATAATGGATGTTTTGTAGAAATTTTTCCAGATTCTAAAGATGTAAATTTTCCAGAAAATCGCAGACAAGTTTTTGTCGGGATAACTGACGCGTCAGATCGCAACTGACGTCGTGAAGGAGTAAAACAACAGATTACTTTTTTCTCTTTTTACGAGCTACTTAAAAAAAATTTGGAATTTTCCAGGTCTTAATTTTCCAGAAATTTTGTAAACATCCATTCCACAAGCATTATATCCTAGTTTAAATTGAGTCTTATATATATTATTACCGCCGATTTTACGCGAAGGTTTCGTTTGTTTCTTCAATTGTGTAGGTTTAATTTATCAAGAAGAAGTTACATAAGATTGGAAGGAGTTTTTCACGCATAAATTCTTCTTGGAAAGGATTTAACCACTACTTCACACACGGATCCTACCGAGCTAATCAGGGGAGTACTAGTTTCTTTCGTTTTTAATTACCTTCCAATTATCATAACTTTGATACTTTCGGGGAACATTGGGGACAATATTCAGTTTAAGTGTATGGAGGGAAAATAAAGCGGAACTTTGAAACTATGCTTATCCTTGATTATTTGCTTTGTCAATTGTATTTGTGTAATAAACCATGAGAAAATGTCGATTAGGGTAATTTTGGCACCAAATTTAAAATTTTCATGACATATAAGAATGGGCCATTAGTCTTAACAAAAGCGTCTCACGGATAGGAAGTTGCATGACTAGCACAAAACCCTTTACCACCTAAATTCCACCCAAAATGTGAGGATCGCCTTACATTAGTAGGAATTAAAAGCATTCATCTTCAATGCTTAGAGTGTGAACCGGTAGTATATTAGATTCTAGAACTTGTTTTGTGATGCATTCCGAGATCGCAAGTAAGACTACACTTGTGTAGTTAGGAATAACTAAATGATAAGAGGCATTAGGATAACCTTTGTTTAATACCGTAATATAATTACTTCTTCCACATCGGTTGAGTAATTCCCCACACCCACTGCGATGTACTCATCTTTAGTACACGATACCCCTAGTTAACCCTCGAGCCTATCCTTTTCGCGGTTCTCGTGATGTTTCGGTTTTTTATCAATGAAAACATTGAATATCAATGAATGCACTCACTTTTAGCATTGTTTACACCTTAGTTCAATTATCTAGTTGTTAAAGTTTATGAAATGACGGGAAGGAACGTTAAATTCAAATTCCCTTTGTTTGCGTAATAATGTACTCCAAGTGTTTTGATCTTTTCAATTCGGGTCAAATTAGTGTTAGAGTAATAAAAACTCAAGTGTAGGGATGTGCCTATAAATCCCTATTATTTTGATGTTACTGTAGAGGATGGTAGAGTAAAAGTGTATGAAAAAAAAAAAGTGAAAAAAAAATTATGGGCTACCATCCTACATCTATCCTTTAAATTTATGTTTGCTTATTTCAGTTAGCTAGAGTTTAGAGTGTCGAGTCTTGGCTTAGCAACGCCATTCTTCGTATGCTTGTAATATAAGAGATTTTTGACCTACCACCACTATATAGCTTATCCCACCAAACCCTTTGTTTCCCTACCGTAAGCCTAACATTACAACCCTTTAAAGACCTCTTTGATAGTCTTTCCTAGGTGCTTACGCCAAAGCGATGGAGGTTTGATCTAATACCCGAGATTCGTACCTTTCCATTCCGAAAAAACATAAAAAGATAAAAAATAATCTTCCTCAACCTTAACCTTAGCGTAGTAACTTCTTACTAGCATTCCTATTCCCCTAGAGAACGACATCAATACCCGTGTCTTACCCTAATTACTACACTACAACGATTAGGTTCACTGCCTAGGGTGTTATAAAACTTGCTCGAAGAAAAGGAAGTTTCCTTGACCCCGAACGACGCGTGTAGCGTTATCAATTACCACTGTGAACAATTTGTGAACAAAGTTTAGATTCAAATACTCCCCCTCAACAAGTGATTTAAACTGTTGAGGTTTTGAAAATCATAAGGGGAAGTACTTGTTCTTTTGAGCAAAACCTTTGAAAAATGAAAGGTTTGATAAGTTTTACTCAAAAGTAAGAAGCTTTCGCTCCTTTTATAAGGATTGTGGCACTGAAGCATACCACAGGGTCCTTTCATTACAAGAACGGGTTGTACACTGTTATGTGTGCACAAGCCATTGGCATAATTAAATCACACATCCAAATTATATGAAATTGAAGCAGTTCAAGGGGTACCAGGAAGTCCATCAATCTTGACAGGAATGCGAACAAGGCGTTGATAGTTGGCGAGAGCAATCCTGGGACAACCACCTACAAAGCTCTTCAGAGTTCTGAACTAGTCCCGTCGATACAACCTTTCATCAATCCTGGTGATGATTCTCTTCACATCCTGTCTTTCCTTAGAATTCCATCGCTTTTGTTACCCAATTCCTTCATGTATGTCCTTCGACCTATAAGCCAATCCGTCCCTAACCTTATTCGTGTGTGATCCCCAAACTTATGAAGATCTCTACACGCCATCAAGCGATTGCGTTGTAGTTCACTATGGTAAACAACTCCAAATGGTTGGTGATGAGAGTGTATTGTGGAAGTCGGTTGATGTCGGGAAGATCTAGGCGAGGTGGAGTGAAGTTGACACGGGTCCGATATGATTCAACCGCAAGTTTGGAGATCTTCTACACGTTCTTTGATTACTATTCTTGATAAAGATAAGAAAGGACTTGATGTATTCACGTTGCACTTGATCGAGAATTGTCTCATGCGACCACATACTTTGGCAAGGTACATGTCTTCAATGTTGTTGATAGACAAATTCTCAAAGTCCGCTTCAGGGAAGTCTTTGTAGTCTTATTCGTCTTAATAGTCTTAGTGGAAAGTCAAATCACAAAATTCTTGTTGGTGGTTTCTGAGGGCGAAATACCGTTGGTGTAGCTCTTCTTAGTGAGTGTCTATCTTAGTGCATATCGTTGGAGTGAAGTTGTAACAGTTTGTAGTCTGTCATAAGGATTATACTTGGTAATAGTATTAGTGTCGTAGATTAGTAATCGGACGTACGGATGGTATAAACTCCCCATCCTGAACCAGTGTATATCGTGGTGTCTATCTCTATTTATTCTCTCTTTACTGCGGTTGTGATTATTGATGTGTATAACCACTTGTTCGCTATTTGAGACTAGAAGTTGTTAAATTTCAAGTTAGTTAAAAGATCGTATTCACTCCTTCTATAGTTCTACTGGGAGAAAATGCACATTTGATGTCAAAGATTATTTAGAATAAATAAAAATGGGTCGCGTAAATGGTTTTGACTTGAAAATTTGTGACTTGGTATGATACACTTATATACATGCATGCCTTGAGACCATGTTTCTCGCATGAGAAAACTATCGACATGTATTTTGGCCCGTGATGCACATGTTGCCATGGAGAAGACTTCTTTCATTTCCTTATGTTATAACTATCAATATAATGTCAAAAGAAGAAGAAGATGGAGCGCTCAACACATTCCAAAAACTTTATAAGACAAAATGACATGAGTTATGAAAAATCTAATATAAGGATATAGGGTGTGGTTGATAGTTTTCCTCGCCATCGCCTTCACATCATCAAAACACTTCCTTTATCTTTTTCCTTGTTAGATTTGCTATTTTGTGAAGCTAACGTCTTACCATGAATTGGACTAGATACGTAATATAGTTGCACCATAGGACTAATATTTTACATGGGCAAACTAGTATTGTAAAGGCTATCAATACCCTCATGACTCTTCATGAGAGGAGGTGGGAAAATAATGTAGGTTATTCATTTATATAAAACGCTTTTTCTTTCACCTTTCTCTAGAACTATGTATTATTTTTTCAACCTTGACCTCTGAAGGTGGTTCTTGATGTTTACAAGTGGTACGAGCTAGCGAGGGTGAATCGTTGTTTTGTTTTGAAGAAAATCGGATTTTGGTGTTTTTTTCGAAATCATCGTATTTCATGAGTTTTCCGAAGTTTCTGAAAAAAATCAAAGATTTTGAATTTTTGTTTGGAGATTTTCGAGTTTGGTATGAGTTTTCCGAGTTTATATGCATTTCTCCTAGTTTGGGACGGATTCTCCGAGTATGCATGCATTTCTCCTACTTTGGTAACTTTCCTACTTTGGAAACTTTCCTACTATTGGACTTTCCAACTATTGGAATTTCCGACTATTGGACTTTCCTACTATTGGACTTTTCGACTTTTGGACTTTCCAACAATTGGAATTTCCGACTATTGAATTTCGACTATTGGACTTTCCGAATTTGGACTTTTTCGACTTTGGACTCTTCGACTTTGTGAAGTTTCCGAGTATCTCTCCGACTTTATGAAGTTTCAAGATTCTCCGAGTTTCACCAAAATCTTTCAAATTTATAGGGTATTTACCGAGCTTCAAGCAGTGAAATTCTTTCGAGTTTCTTAAGATTTCACCGAATATCTAACATACAAAACCGTAGTTTTCAAACCCTAAAGTACCGAAAACTTTAAGGCATATACCAAAAACAACAAACAAACCAAAAACACATCGGATATTATTGGTCTACACTTATCAAACATGATTCGTTATCTTAACACCAATTTATCCACTTCAAAACAAACCACGTATAACTTAAAAGATCATGATCAAGAATCGCAATCAAATGACAATGGCTAGTACCGGATTTTTGTAACTATGGATTTTTTACGATGTTGCTTATCTGGGATTGAAGTGTCACTGGTGTACTTATTTATTTTAAAGACGTTGATTGGTTGGTTGCATATCTCAAGATAACTTGTTTGGCGTTTATCCATTGTGCACCGATACTTTAAGGATTTACGTTGTCTTGCTCAATATAGGTCTTAAGTTACAATTATCTTGTACAAGCATTAAGTCACAAAGTGGGATGTTTACTTTATCTTCAAGTCGGTTATATTGGGTTATCTCCATACGTGGTCATTAACTAGTTGGTTCAATTTTGACGAGGTCACTTATAGGTTGAGAGAAGAGATGAGATGAAATGAGATTGTAGAAAAGAGAGTCATATTTAATAACATACAACTCTTGGGGAAGTGAGCTATATTTATTGCATCAAGTTTGATTATTTTTATGGTATGTACATGACATTTTGATGCTTAGATAACTTGCAACCATCATGAGGGGAAGTAGTGTACTTGGGGATTTATCATGTCAATGAAGAAGGGCTATAGGCATATACACCATTGATTTTTCTGGTAGAAATATGGTTATTATTGTTTCGTCTTCCGTGATTGGTTGATTGAGGGAACTGTGCTTCAATAAGGAACCGAAGAGGTACCAATAATGTGTACATCGGGGCTTATTTACCAACTTGGATGCAAATCTATGTGAGTTATGTTGATACGATACTCCCCGAACAACAACCATAGTGCTACAATCTACTTTCTCCATTGCGTGTTAGAATACTTAAGAGACTTTATGAAAAAGTGTTGTCGATTCAGGATGGAGTAGATAAAAGAAAAGGCTCACTAGTTAGGATGGAGTAATAACCTAACTAGATCATTAAATCACACGAAGTTCAGAGCTCCAAAGATCAGTACCGTCAGTGGACAAAGATCACATGCCAAAGTATTCGGAAGAAGGAACTTCAAGGATGATGCATAAGGAGTTCAGAGCTGGAAAAGATCAAAGCCGTCAGTACCAAAGAACAAAGCCGAGATCTAGACTATAGTGACATCCTCAAAGACTATGCACTTCATCAACACTGTTATTTAACTTTGATTATGTACTTATAAGTCTCATTATAGCCATTCACGTGTGATGTTATCTTTGTAGGAGATTGTTAGCTTTGCTATTTTTTGAAGGTAACGTCTTACACGTGAATTGGACTAGATACGTAATATAGTTGCACCCGTAGGAACTAATATTGTACATGTGGAAAACTAGTGTTGTAAAAGGCCTATAAATACCCCTCATGACTCTTCATGAGGGGGTGGGAAAAATTGTAGATTATTCATTAATAATAAAACACTTTTTCTTTCACCTTTCTTTCTTTAGACTATGTATTATTTCGATCAACCTCAACCTCCTAAAGGTGGTTCTTGATGTTTACATTCATCAACTTTCTCTTAACCATTGCAGGGCTTTTGCACATTCTCACTTTTCCTCAATTGTTTTTTATTTTATTTTTTTTTTTTATCATTTAAAAATACTCCCGAACACAAATACCACATATAACAACCACTAAATAATACTATCTCTCATCTAAACCTCTCTCTCTCTCTCTCTCTCTCTCTCTCTCTCTCTCTCGCGACCCAAATGCCGCTCGGGGGCTTTTTATCACCTCCTTTTCCGCAATTGTTGGTGTCACTTTCCATGCAGAAAAACCCTTTCCCACTTTGTTTTCCCCTTGACACCCACACACTAAAGAAAAGTTTCTTCAAATTATCATGTCTTTCTTTTATTTATTCCACATTTATTTGTTGTTAATATCTTTCCATTAAGTATTTGTTCAATATCATTGTGATTGAAAAGCTCAATGGATCACTTTGAAATAGGAATTAAAAAGTCACTTTGCACATAATAAAATTACAAATACAAATTCTTCTTTATATCTTTATATATAATAAAAGAAAAGATTTTAGAATGGCACAAAGTCCTCTTCTGACGTCATATATTTACGTCATATTGCCATGCTGTCATATTTCTGATTACAGTTTGATTTCATCCCGGTTTTTCGGTAGCCTCATATTTTTGATAATGTTTTATATTCCAAATTTCTATATCAT
>CM040244.1:246413198-246713198 GCA_022545495.1 Chrysanthemum lavandulifolium
AGGAATAGGAAGGAGAGGAGTGTTGCCCTAGCTCCTTGCCTATATAACTATTGTAAACCCTCATTTGAGGTTGGTTGTTCAAGTTATTCTTTCACTCACCTCCTTGCATAACCGGTCTCATATTATACGTGTGTGTGTGCTTAGCTTGTTCAATCGCCTTTATCTCTTTCTATATAAGCTTGTGTTGTAAAACTAGTGACCTTACATTTCAATAAAATTTCAATAAAATTTTCATAAATAAGATTTTCAACACAACCATTACATTCTCACCGTTACATTTATATCATTCATTATTCAACCATTACATTCATTCAAACAAGATCGCTAGAACCACATCCTTTTCGCTTGCTTTCCTTTCCTTGAGTTTTTTATAGAATTCTTCCAAATCTTTAAACCTTTTTCCAATGCCTTAACTTTTCTAATGTAATGCCATCTTGGTTCTCCTTCTCCTTAACATCACCATCTAGCTTTTTCTGCTTCTCAACATCATCCTCTTTCATGTCTCGCACTTGTTCATAATTACCATTTTCAGATAAGTTCAAAGCCATTGTTGATTGTTGTATGTGTACTATCGAATTGTGTGTATTTATGCTTATTTTGTTGTGATAAGGTTTTAAAATATACCTTTTGAGGGTCGTTTAAGCCCTTATTTGATCACTTTGTATCCGTTATTACTTAATATCGTTCCTTTTCACTTTTAGGTCTCTTGAAGGCAAATTGTCGGAATGACACTTATTCGGACGAAAAGGCGCGAATATACTGAAGAAAATGGCCAAAGTCAAGAATCGAGACACTCAAGTCAATTGAATTGAAATGGACGACAATCGAAGTTATACTTGTGACGCCATCGTAACAAGCTTTGTGACGATACAAGAGCCAAATTGCTTATTTTCAAGTGATGACATCGTTTTAAAGAGTAGGCCGCGCATTGACGGCCTAGATTTGATCCAGACGGCGCCGAGACTCAAGGCGACGGCTTCACGGACATAAGGTGACGCCGTCACAATGATAACGCCAAGCAAGGCGAAACCCTAACGATGGCGGCCGACGACGCCACAAATTAAAAAGTGACGCTCGCAGCTTGTAACCTTATATATAGAATCCGAATTTTTTAGTTTTCAGTGTAGTTTTGTGGAGTAAAACCTAAACCGAACCAAGGCTATCTTCTACAGATTTTAGGGTTTCATACCCTACCTTACATCAAGATAAGTGTTTTACTTCATTAATTTAGTTATGTCTTCAATTGATTGTGTGTATGCTTGCATGTTCCCTATGTCCAAACTAATTTACTTGTGTGTTTGCTTAGGTAATATGAAACTTAGTTATTGAATATTGATTGGTTGTCTCTTATCTTAGTTGTGATTGACCTAGTATTGCGATAGGTCATTCGTTGTGTTGTTAATGCTTGATTAATATTTGTTGAACCTTAGTTTATAATCACCTAGAGTAATTGTAGGCTATACATCCAAAGAATACCTTAGTGTTAAGTTTATAAATCCTAGAGATTTTGTAGTCATTAACCTTGGTAGTTTCAAAGAGTTAGGGATACACGCATACCCTACGACCTTAGAGACACAATGCAATTAAGAATAAGGACGTGACAATTCAACCATCAATAGAAGATAACTAGGAGTAATAAAGCCTAAGCAAATACATTTTTAATCATCATACGAGCACACAACAATAGACATAGACTACGATCACCTTAGCTTAGATAATTAGACAAATACCGTAATCGGTGAAATACCAACCCCAAATCGAATACCCCGAGATTCGTAATTTCCATTTTTCTAAAAAACATAAAAAGATAAAAATAATCTTCCTCAACCCCAACCTTAGCGTAGTAACTTCTCACTAGCATTCCTATTCCCCAGAGAACGATATCAATTCCCGTGGCTTACCCTAATACTACACTACAACGATTAGGTTCACTCGCCTATGGTGTTGAAAAACTTGTCGACGAAAGGAAGTTCCATTGACCCGAACGCTACTGTAAGCGTATCAAGTTTTACGCCACGCCGAGAATAGAATAGCTAGTTATATTTCCACCTCGCTTAGGTTTCTTGCTTGATTCCTATTAAGTAAACTTTTTCCCATTTTCGCCTAGTCTATCCTCCTTCTTCGTGACCTTTGTTTGTAATCCCATCACTTTTCATCATGGAAGGTGATGACCAACCACCACTATCAACCCACCACCAAATGACCCGCCAAGAGGCCGTACTTTGGTGAATACTCGACTAAGCCACATAGGCTATAGGAACACCATTGAACTTCCCGACCAAGCCCAAACTACGGCCCTATGATCCGACATCATCCGGTTGGTGCAAAAGCAGATGTGCATTCCATGGACTTGGTTCAAGATCCTAATCAAGATCTTAAGGCTTTCCTTAAAATTGTCGATTCCATCGACCTCGATGTCTACTACGGGAGACCACGCGTTCGTGTCTCTTTCAATTCTCTCACGGGACCAAGCTAGTAATTGGCTTGAGCGACTCCGCCGGCTCCATCTCAAGTTGGGATGATCTCACCTCTCGCTTCCTTGCTCAATTTTTCCCACCGGGAGAACTACTAAGCTTAGGAATGATATCTTGATGTTCCAACAACGTCAAGGTGAATCTTTCACTGAAGCATGGACTCGATTCAAGGACTTACTCCATAGAGCCCTCATCATGGCATTGATCTTTGGCTTCAAGTCCAAATATTCTACGATCATGTCAATTTCCCACTAAGCGATCCATTGACCAAGCGGCCGGTGGAAAACTTAGTGATCTCACTATGAAAATCGTGGGGTATAATAGAGGACCTTGCTCTCTATGACAACGAAAGTTGGAATGACCCCGTGAGTTGCCAAAACCGTAAAAGCAATCTCCTTGTCTCCTCTTGACTCACAACCTTCGACCGTGAGGATGCTCGAGCTTGAAGATCAAGTTAAATTCCTAATGAGCTCCTACGAAAATCCTAAGTCGTCATGCCAAGTGAACCAAATCACTCTACCTTGTGAATTGTGTAGTGGTTCCCACGACACTCGAGATTGCACAAGACTCCCGAACAAGATTTTGCAGACTACGCCCATCGCAGCATCGACGGAGATGGAGAGAAGTGGTACACTTTCAAGCCCGAACAAAACAACTTAGGAAATTCTTACAACCCCTCATGGAGGAATCACCCTAACCTTAAGTGGAACCAAAATTCAAGCACACCCCAAAGCTCATCTAGTCCACCCAATAGGTTCAACCTCCAAACACCGGAAACCCCACTAGTCTTGAGGCAATTGCATCTAGATTCCCATCATCTCAAGAAACTCGATTGACTAAGCTTGAAGCCGACTTTAAGCAATGACAAGGCGAGATGACAAACAAGCTGATGCCCTCTTAAAAGCCTTTAATGACCGGAAATTGAGCACCCCAGTGATACTATAAATAACCCAAAGTGAGTTCGATTTCATCGACTTCATGTTCTTGTTCACCATGGGAGAGTGCGCATCCATGCCCTCACACACAACAGTTTACTCGTAAACGCTATCAACAAGGGTTTCAAGCAATCCAAAATGAGGTACCAAGGCCCCGCACCATTGGTAGAACCTACTCTTGAGAAACCCACAACCAAGAACCCAAACCTAATCTAGAGGAGGAGTACAAGGAACTCCATCAAGAAAAACCGGTTCTTGAAGTCTTAGCTCATGCACCTTATTATAATGATTTAAAAGAAAAATATGAGCTAAAACTTAAACTTGGAAAACATGGGTCCGCTTTTATGCTAAATAATTTACCTAGAAGTTAGACGATCCCATGCTATTTACTCTTCCGTAGGCTTGGAACTTCCAAACCTCTCGATGCTCTAGCCGACTTAGGATCATGCATCAATCTTGTTCCGTTGTCCTCCATGAAGCCTTAACTTAGGTAAGATAGAACCAACGGAAACCATCTTAGGTCTAGCGGACGGTAGTATTGCATATCCGTAGGGATAATAAAAGACATGGTAGTACACGTGGGAGAATTGACTCTTTTGGCGGATTTCCATGTGCTAGACATGAATAAGGACCCGACATGCCGATTGCTAGTAGGAAGAGGATTCTTAGCTACCGCTAGTGCCATCATTGATTCTAAGATGTCCAAAATAGTGGTTGGAGAAGGGAGTGCTAGGTCAATTTACGATGTCAAAAGCATACTTACTACAAAGAAGAGGAAATCCCACATGAGATTAGGTCGATAGAGTGCCATCTAGATATGGACCTTGGATTGATAAGAACTTCATAGGTCTCAACGACCTTTTTACCTAGATGAAGCCTTTGCTAGTAAAGCAACTTTCCATAAAAAGAAATGGCTAGGGACATGGAAGTGAACCCGTTCGAGGAAGCCTTAGTATTTAGGAAGATGACCGAAGTTCTAGGAAGCTTGCCCATCAACCTTGTCATGAATAATCAAAAGTTGAGAGCGATAAGCCTAAACATAAGTGGGATTGGGATAGACCGCCTAGTGATGGTAATGGAGAGTGGCACATTAGATAACGATCTATGACCCCGATGGAGAGAAATTTGAAAAGGCATATCGAACCAAACGTACTACTAGGAACTTAAATGATAGGTTTGATCTTTATGACATTCTAGAAGATAGGCTTACTTATATCGGTACGACTTCGAGTCTAGCTACAAGACTCATAAATAAAGAAAAGCGCTTCGTGGGAGGCAACCCATGCTTAATTGTTTGCTTGTTTGTGTGTTGTGTATCTTTTATTTATTGTTTATTCTCATGTTTGAATTTGTGAAAATGCTTTATTTTGTCTTTAACCTCGCCTTAATTACATATAAAGTTATTTTACATAAGGAATAAGTGTAGGAAGATTACACGTTTTCAAAAGAAACGTGAACATGAGAATTACAATTAATTAAAAGATATACATGTGTGTTTATTCGAGTCAAATGGTTGTATCGAGTCATAATGGATGTTTTGCGGTGAAATTTTTCCATTCTAATGATGTAAATTTTCCGTAAAATCGCGGACCGGTTTACGTTGTGATAACTGACGCGCCAGAGGAGCGTAACTTGACTTATCACTTTTTCTCGTTTCTCGAGCTACTTATAAATTTTGGAATTTTCCAAGTCTTAATTTTCCGTAAAATCAGAAACATCCATTCCACAAGCATTATATCCTAGTTTAGTAGAGTCTTATATATATTGTTACCGCCGATTTTACCAAGGTTTCGTTGGTTTTCTTCAAGTGTGCGGGTTTAATTTACCAAGAAGAAGATACATAAGATGAGAAGGAGCTTTTAACGCAAACATTCTTCTTGAAGAAAGATGTAACCACCACTTTATACGGATCCTACCGAGCTAATCGGGAGTACTAGTTTTTTCGCCTTTATTACCTTCCATTATCATAACTTTGATACTTTCGGGAACATTGGGGACAATGTTCGGTTTAAGTGTATGAAAGGAAAATAAAATGGAACTTTGAAACTATGCTTATCCTTGACTATTTGCTTTGTCCAATTTCATTTGTGTAATAAACCATGAGAAATATCGGTTAGGGTAATTTTGGCACCAAATTTAAATTTTTTCATGACATGTAGGAGTGGGCCATTAATCTTAATAAAGCGTCTCATGGATAGGAAATTATATGACTAGCACAAAAACCCTTTACCACTTAAATTCCACCCAAAATGTGAGGATCGCCCTTAGATTTGTAGGAATTAAAGCATTCATCTTTGATGCTTAGAGTGTGAACTGGTAGTATAATAGATTCTAGAACTTGTTTTGTGATGCATTCCGAGATCGCTAGTAAGACTACACTTGTGTAGTTAGGAATAACTAAATGATAAGAGGCATTCGGATAACCCTTGTTTAATACCCGTAATATAATTACTTCTTCCACATCGATTGAGTAATTCCCCACACCTGCGTTGTACTCATCTTTAGTATACGATACCCCTAGTTAACCCCTCAGAGCCTATCCTTTTCGCGGTTCTCGTGATATTTCGGTTTTCCGGAATGTCAATGAAGAGCATTGTTTACAATCCACCCCCAAATGTACACCCAAATAGCCTTAGCCTACCTTGTATGCACTCATTTTTAGTGCATAATTGTTATCACCCTAAACCCTTAGTTCAATTATCTTGTTGCTTGCATAAGTTGCTAAGTCGAGTCATATCCTTTGTACACAGTTTTGGGACTCATGGGAAAAGTTAAATTTTATGAAATGACGGGAAGGGAATGTTAAATTCAAATTCCCTTTATTTGCATAATAATGTACTCCAAGTGTTTTGATCTCTTCAATTTGGGTCAAATTAGTGTTAGAGTAATAAAAAATCAAGTGTAGGGATGTGCCTATAAATCCCTATCATTTTGATGTTATCGTAGAGGATGGTAGAGTAAAAGTGTAAAAAAAAAAAAAAAAAAAAAATATCGAAAAAAAATAGAAAAAAGAAAAAGAAAAATAGAGTGTAAAAATAATAATAATAAAAAAAAAAAAACATACGGGCTACCATCCTACATCTATCTTTAAATTTATGTTTGTTTATTTCGGTTATGTAGAGTTTAGAGTGTCGAGTCTTGGCTTAGCAACGCCATTCTTCGCATGCTTGTAACATAAAGATTTTGACTTGCCACCACTAAATAGCCTATCCCACCAAACCCTTTGTTTCCCTACCAGTAAGCCTTACATTACAACCCTTTAAAGACCTCTTGGATAGTCTTTCCTAGGTGCTTCACGCCAAAGCGATGGAGGTTTGATCTAGTCTCAAGCCTATGGTAATCTATGTACTAGGACCGGTTAATGAGTGTTTATCTTCCATTTACAACTTGCTATATTTCATATACACCGAGATGTGAGAATCAAACACCCCATGTGAGGTGCTAGTATATAATTTTTGTGCTTGTTATGACTTTTTGGGCTTATATGTGTTGTGGATCGTTCTAAACTAATGCTTCATGACCCCTAACTTATAAATCAATTGGCTAAAAGCACATTTGCTTGAGGACAAGCAAATACCAAGTGTAGGGATATTTGATAAGGTTTTAAATGTATCTTTTGAGGGTCGTTTAAGCCCTTATTTGATCACTTTTGTATCCGTTATTACTTAATATCGTTCCTTTTCACTTTTAAGTCTCAAGGTAAATTCTTTGGAATGACACTTATTTGGACGAAAAGGCGAATATACTGAAGAAAATGGCCAAAGTCAAGAATTGAGACACTCAATCTGCTTGAATTGAAAGGGACGGTGTCGTTATACTCAGACGTCGACGTAACAAGCTTTTGATTACAAGAGAGCCAAATTGCTTATTTTCAAGTGACGGCATGAGTTTTAAAAGAGTAGGCGTCTGACTCAGACGGACTAGATTTGATGCGCACGGCGCCGAGACTCAAGCTATGGCAAGCCACGGACATAAGGTGACACCGTCACAATGATAACGTAGCCAAGACGAAACCCTAAAGGCGGCGACCGACGACGCCACAAATTAAAGAAGTGAATCGTCAGCAGTTGTAACCATATATATAGAATCCGAATTTTTAGTTTTCGGTGTGTAGTTTTGTGGAGTAACTACCTAAACCGAACCAAGGCTATCTTGTACATTATTTTAGGTTCCATACCCTATCTTACATCAAGATAACTGCTTTACTTCATTAATTTAATTATGTCTTCAATTGATTGTGTATGCTTGCATGTTCCCCATGTCCAGTTAATTTACTTGTGTGTTTGCTTAGGTAATATGAAACTTAGTTATTGAATATTGATTGGTTGTCTCTTATCTTAGTTGTGATTGACCTAGTATTGCGATAGGTCATTCGTTGTGTTGTTAATGCTTGATTAATATTTGTTGAACCTTAGTTTATAATCACCTAGAGTAATTGTAGGCTATACATCCAAAGAATACCTTAGTGTTAAGTTTATAAATCCTAGAGATTTTGTAGTCATTAACCTTTGGTAGTTTCAAAGAGTTAGGGATACACGCATACCCTACGACCTTAGAGACACAACGCAATTAAGAATAAGGACGTGACAATTCAACCATCAATAGGAGATAACTAGGGAGTAATAAAGCCTAAGCAAATACATTTTTAATCATCATACGAGCACACAACAATAGACATAGACTACATTCACCTTAGCTTAGATAATTAGACAAATAGAGTAATCGGTAGAAATACCAACCCCCAAATCCAACACCCCGAGATTCGTAATTTCCATTTTTCTAAAAAACATAAAAAAGATAAAAAAAAATCTTCCTCAACCCCAACCTTAGCGTAGTAACTTCTCACTAGCATTCCTATTCCCCAGAGAACGATATCAATTCATGAATCTTACCCTAATACTACACTACAATGATTAGGTTCATCGCCTAGGTGTTGAAAAACTTGCTTTCGATTTAAAAGGAAGTTCATTTGACCCCGAACGTTGTGTAAGCGTATCATGTTGCATTGTGTTTAGGCGGGAAAAATAAAATGGCGGGAAACTGGATAAGCGACTTTTTTAGCTAATTATTTAAGCAACTATTTTTTAGCGAAAATTTATAAGCAACTTTTTTTATTCGACTTTGTTACATAATATGTCAACAACTGTAAAGTACTAATACATAAACCAATATATCCTGGGCGACTTTTTAAAAGCGCCTTTTTTATTTTTGCGATTTGTGATACACTTAAACCTTATCTTTTATCTTTTGTGGCCACATTCACTTTCTACCGACCGTAACCCTAGGTGTTTTCATGCAACTGTCGTTTCTCAATTATTAAAATTGAATTGTGCAAAGGTTCGTGATACTTTATTGTCATGGTCCCCATATCAATTTTGTATGTATTTTATGTTTCAATATTCATATCAATATTTGTGGCCACATTTATTTTACATGCTTGTTGCGTTTGTTTTTAATGTTTTTCTTATTCATAAAATTAATAGAGTTTTAATATTTTTGTAATTGTTTATAAGGTAATCATGGCACTTGAGTTTGTGGTGCGACCAAACATAACTGTGTACACAGGTTTCTTGAGATTCCTCAAGTATTTTGACCGTGCTTTTTATGGAATCGGCATTTATATTTAATCGATTCAAAGACAACGGAAGAAAGTAAGGATTGTTGTTCGTTAGAGGTCCCATTAGGATTTTAGGTAACAAATGGGTAGAATTTGTTCATGAAAACATGTATACGGATGTTCATATGTTACACTTTGTTCAAGAAGGTGATGACTCTTTTTACGCCATCGGCTATGATTCTAATGGGTTGGAAGTTGAGGAATATGTCAGTCAGAGAAAGTCGTCATATAAGATTTGAGTTATAGGCTTCCATACCCTCATATTCCACGTGTGATTTGATTTATATATTTATAAGAATTACATATTTTTGTTTAGGGTGAAGGTGAGAATACGTGAAACTTTCTCAAATATCGAAGTCGTAACATACAAATTTTATTATTTTGTCGTAAATAACTTTCAAATTTTGTTCAATGTCGTAATATTGACAGTTACTAAGTTTTAAAGTTACAACATTGGTCCCTGTCGTTTGCATTCACTTTCACCGTTAGTCATTGACATTTTTCACTTAAAAATTACGAACGGTCCTTGTAGTTTGCTTTGACTTTCACCATTAGTCCTTTGTCTTTCATCTTTTTATTTACGTTTTTACGCGCTTTTATACACATCTTTTACATATTTTTTATACGTTTTTACACATTTTTATATACATTTTTACATTTTTATACGTTGTTTACATGTTTTTATACACGTTTTATATGCTTATATACGTTTTATATGCGTTTTATACGTTTTTACGTTTTATATACGTTTTTACATTTATATACGTTTTTACATGTTTTATATACGATTTTACGCACGGTTTTGTATACACGTAAAAAGTATATAAAGCGTTTTTACACACGTTTTTATATCGTTTTACGTGTATAAAACATGTAAAAACGTATAAAAACATGTAAAAACGTATATAAAAATATGTGTAAAAACGTATAAAAACATGTAAAAACGATATAAAAACGATAATAACGTTTTTACGCTTTATATATCGCTTTTTATGTGTATATAAACCGTGCGTAAAATCGTGTAAAAACGATATAAAAACGTGTAAAAACGTATAAAAAACATGTAAAAACGATATAAAACCGTGCGTGTAAAATCGTATAAAACATGTAAAACGATATAAAACGTGTGTAAAAAGTGTGTTAAAAGCGATATAAAAGCGTTTTTACAAAACGTGTATAAAACATGTAAAACGATATAAAAAAACGATATAAAACGTATATAAAAAGCGTATAAAACGCATATATAAAGCGTGTATAAAACATGTATAAAAGCAGTAAACAACGTATAAAATGTGTAAAAAATGTATATAAAAGCGTGTATAAAAATATGTAAAAAATGTATATAAAAACGCGAAAAACGATATAAAAAAATATGAAAGACAAAGGACTAATGGTGAAAGTCAAAGCAAACTACAAGGACCGTTACTATAATTTTTTAAGTGAAAAAATGTCAAATGACTAACGGTGAAAGTGAACGCAAACGACGACAGGACCAATGTTGTAACTTTAAAACTTGGTAACCTTGTCAATATACGACATTGAACAAAATTTGAAAGTTCTTTATGTACAAAAATAATAAAATTTGTATCTTACGTGCTCGGTATATTTGAGAAAGTTTGTTACGTATTCTCGGTACCACCCTTTGTTTATGTTATAATTGTCAATCATGTTGTTGTCTCTTACATTGCCGGAAATTTTCTAGTCGGTATTGGGTTGCAAGCTACCGTTGTTGTTGTTGAAGGAATGGAGTTTAATGTGGATTTTACTTGAGGCTATGAAGGAGGTCATGATCCTCGTGCTTTGTATCTTATGGATGATGAAATGTGGTGCCGCTTCTTCAATATTCCGATATTGAATTTGGGAATGTTATTGTTTTTACTAAATTGGAGAACAATAGCTTGAAATATATGATGTTTGGTGTTGATGGTAGGCAAAGATACGGTGGGCGCTTCGGGTGTGTTGTTAGGATTTAGTAAATCCGTTAGTTAAAGTGTCGGTCACCTCAAGTATATGTATTTGTTAGAAAGCTCGTAGTCGTTGTTAAGTTATGGTAATAAGTAGTTTGTTTAGTAACACCGTGGAGGACGGACGGGTCTTTACCCATTTGTATGCACGATCCATGACCCGTAGGTGGCGTTTATGTAGATACTATAAATACCCTCTACCTCCCAAGGTATAGGGTTGGAGCTCATAATAAGATTTTACTTTCTCTCTAAGTTCCCAAAACCTCTTAACTTTCTCTCTCTAAAACCTATGTGTACGCCATCCTTTGTTATGTGTTATGATGTGTTAGTGAAATCCAATATGTTACAAATGGTATCAAGAGCCATGGTTTTATCATCTCTCTTACATGTTCTTGGATTTCTAGTGGTTTTATATGGTTTTGGGTTTGAAAAAGTTTAGTGGTATTTGCATCATTTCATTTCTGTGTTAAAGTTTAGATTTTGTGTGTACTTTTGTGTTTAGAATAATTGTAAGTTCTTGGGTTTTGATTTGGAAGGCTTGAATAAGTGTGGTTGGGTTAGTTTTGGATTGAAAAGTGTTGTTTTTGAACTTTTCTAATTAGCGACTTGAGTCTCGGAATAGTATTCTTAGTAGCGACTTGTATCTATATTATTCAGCGACTTATCGTTGTTGTGGTAGCGACTTGAGCACTAGCGACTTGTCTTTTGAGACAAAGCGACAAATAGTACAAAGTAGTGGTTGTACCATTTCGGCTAGCGACTTGTCAACGTAGCGACTTGTCTTTCACGATCTTGACTTGACTTTGTTGTGGAAGCGACTTGTGCTCTAGCGACTTGTCTTTTGAGACAAAGCGACATATAGTACAAAGTAATGGTCGTCTTGTTACATCTAGCGAGTTGTTCTTTAGCGACTTGCCCACTTAGCGAGTTGTTACTTTAGCGACCTGTGTCTAGCGACTTGTATCACTAGCGACTTGTGCTTCTAGCGAGTTGTCACTCTAGCAACTTGTGAGCCTAGCGACTTGTCCACTAAAGCAACTTGTATACTTAGCGACTTGTCTTCAAGGTTTATAGCGACTTGGTTAATCATTGTTTCTGATACGGTTTTCTCTTGATTTAGTAAAATCCCGTGAAAGAATCTATTTCCCGGTTTAATCATAGAGTTATAAAATCCCGTGAAATCTGTAATCATGTCTACCAACGTGCCTACAATCATCTCTTCTTTAGGCGAGGACGTTCAAGCGGTGGATCGGATACTCGTCCACCCATGCTTGACAAAACCGACTATGACTCATGGGCTCAACGAATTAGGTTGTATTGTTTGGGAAAGGAAAATGGGGTCAACATTCTCAAATCAATTGATGAAGGACCTTATTAGATTGAGACTACAAGAGACACACTTGAAGCTACTGCGAGATGGACAAAGTGATCTTAGGTTTGGACGGACTAAAGGCGTATGATGAGCTCGGTGACAAGGAGAAAAAGAGATCGATCGATATCGGGCTTCAAACATTATACTTTTGGGTCTTCCAAAGACATCTACAAGTTAATCAATCACAACACCGAAGCCAAGGCGGTTTGGGACAATGTTAAGATGCTTCTCTACGGTTTTGAATTAACTAAAGAAGAGAGAATCTCAATCGTATGATGACTTTGAGCACTTTAAGATGAAACCAGAGAAAGTGTCACCGAATATTACGTGAGGTTCCACAAGCTTGTGAATGACACGAGGAATATCAAAATGACTATGCGAAATATTGACTAAATTCAAAGTTTGTGAACAACATGAATCTCGAATGGCACAAATTTGTCACTTGATCAAGTTAACAAAAGGTTTGAGGAACACTAACTATGAGCGGTTGTATGCATACTTGCTTGAGAATGAGAGACATGCTTCGTTTGAACGAATGATCTTGGAAAATTCAATTCAAATTACGGTAATGCAAGTTCGTCAAATGATTCAACAGCCTTCTACACCAATGTAGGAATTACTACCAAAGCTTCTCAAGTCATACCAATGGGTAATGGTAACCACAAACTCATTCCCGATCCGGTATCAACCTCGATGCATTCTTGGAACAAGTTGCTCATCAAGTGGCTCTAATGGTTAAACAAAACCAGAACTTTACCCCACCTTCCAACAATCAACTCAAAATAGCTTTTAATCTCCACAATCATGCTACTATAAGAGAAGGAAAGGTAGTGGTTCAAAATGTGCAAGGAAGACAAAATGCGTACCTTCCACATAATGAGCAAGGGAATGTTGGAGCTGGACAAGGTAAAGTTGGAGCTGAATATGGGAATGATGGCGGTGGTGGTAGATATATGGGTAATCAGAATCGTGGAAGGAATGCAAATCAAGGACAAGGAAAGTCAATCAAGTGCTACAACTGTGGTAGTGAAGGACATATTGTGAGGAACTGCACATCTCCAAAACGCCCTCAAATTGCAGAGTATTTCAGGGACAAGATGTTGCTGGTACAAGCTCAAGACAGTGGGAGCGGTTTGGATGAAGAAGAGTTGTTGTTTCTTCTTCGAGGAAATGCCAAAACCTATGATGTTGATGTGGATGAGCATCCAATTCGGAAATAGGTCACAATCATCAAAATGCCTTTCAAGTTCTCGACCGTGATGCATTTGACTACGATGTCGATGATGAACCCTCGCCCAAACAATCTTCATGGCTAGCATTTCACCAATGGTCTCTCCAAAGGTCTCATCACCACAACAGTGGTCCATCCAAAGATTCAATCATTTCGGAGGTATTAAAACTATACGATGAAGTTGATGAGCAAAGATACATAACAGTACAATCTCATGAAACTTATGAATCGGATATTGATAATGTAGATAATAGTAATATTGTCCCATATGATCAATATGTCATACAAAGTGAAAGTGAAATTGTACCAAGTGATGCATCTTCTGGTCAATGATGACTATGTCTTTGATGAATACACTGCATGTGCCTCGATGATTCTGTTATCTCGAACTTAATGCCTATAAAGAAGAAGTTGCCATTTATGAACAACGTGCTAAGTTTGAGTTAACTACCCGTGAGCAGGAAATGGATGACCAAATGTGTGCAATTATTTGAAAAAGTAATTTTAGGGAAGAAATATTAAAACAAGAGTTAGATTCCTTGAAAGACAAACTAAACAAAACTGTTAAGCAAAGAAAAGAACTTCAAGAAAATGTTAAAGTGCTTAAACATGAATTTAATGCTAAGGAATCAAAACTTTTAACTGATTTTTCCAACCTAAAAACTTTGAAAAACAAACTTGAAAATAAGTTGTACATACAAGGAATACCATTCAGATCGCTCACATGATCACTAACACGAGTCTTAAGCGATAAGCATAGTATTCCTCTTGTTGACAAACCAAATCACGAGATTGGTAAGAAAGCAAAAGTTGCTCAAAAGGTAATCTATGATGGTAACGAAATTCTTAAACCTAGACAAATGCCTACATGTGTTGAGTGCGAGGAGGATATACAATTGAAAGAAATCAAGAGAGTGAAATCTGATAAGAAATCAAATGATCCTTGGTGCATCAAGTATAACATAACACCTAAACCCCCTGATTACACTAAGGAAACTTGGATTGCCTAAAATAAGTTTAGACCTCAAACACTGTTAACACCAGAACAAGTTTTTTGGAAGAAAGACATGGATAAGCAAAAAGCTGAAGAACTTATTGAAAAGATCCCTCCTCTTAGAAAAGTACCCCCTGCCACTGTGTATCCTCCAAATACACCAATGCATCTAGTGCCTAGAACTCTCCCCACTAAAAGTAAGACCTTAATGAGCCTATATGTTGTATACCAGCTATTCATTGATTTCGAGAAAACATGTAAGAAGAGAATCACACCTACAGGGATCACTGAAGGGGAAAGGGGTTTTGAGCAAACTAAAGAATGCCATTTAACTGAGGTCATACCTTTCTTTAAACAATTAAAAGGTCAATTTGAGAGTCTTCAAAATGGTATAGACTCAGATATTAAAGAAATGGAAAAGGAATTTGATGCAATGATAGTTGAGGTCAATGATTATGAACGGAACTCAAATATAATGAAATTGAAAGGAAGAATCTGCATATCTTAAATGAGAACTTAGTATTGAGTTGCGTGGCTCAAGATGTGTTTTATATCGTTACTAAGCATTCTATTATCGCCTCTCAATTTCATGAATTATCCGTTGCTTTGAAAGTTTCCCATGATCTTGTCATTGAGCTTGAAAACAAAACTCAAAACTAAATGAGAAAATTGACCGGGATGATCACGATAATTTGGTAAAACATTTTTCTAAGCTAGAAGTTGAACATTTTGATTTGCAACTAAAATATCAACATCTCAAAGAAAATGTCAAAACCTCAAACATCAAGACATCCTCAAATGTTCTAGAGTTTGATGCGCTTTTGAACTAAACAAACGTGTGAACAGATTCAAGCTCATTGTAACACGATCAGAAAGTTGAAAGCCCAAATTTCACAATTAAAGGGTGAAAAGAACAATGTGACTGGCTCCCAAATGCCTCCTCCTTTAGATTCTCAATTTTCTCAAAACTTTCATCTTCAAAACATCATTAACGTATTACAACAAGAAAATGAGAGTTTTCTAGAAGAAAATGAAAAGGTCAAACAACACTTCAAAGAGTTATACGATTCAATGAAAGTCACTCGTGACAAAAACAATGAAAAATAACTTCGTTACAAAAAGAAATTGAGAATCTGAAGAGTCAGGTAAAAGAGAAAATGCCACTTGTCTTTAATGATAATGTTGCATCAAAGTCATCTCTGATTCTAAATATCTTGATCATTAAATACATTCCTCCTCATTTTAGAAATAACGAACTTGTGTTTCATAATTATTTCTCTCACCTTAAGGATCGTCTAGAATGTCTCCGTGAGATTGTAGAAGAGGATTACATAAATAAGCCACTTGATAGTGAAATTAGGTTTGCTTGCATTCGTGCCAAACGATCTCGTGGAGTCGTTAGAATGTTTAAGAGCAACATGTCCTAAATCCTTATGTGAGAAAGATAAAGCTATGATGTCTTGTTTTATGCCCGGTGCTAAGTATGCAACCCATCCAATGCCCAAGATAAGAATGTGAACTTTAATGTGCCTTCAAATAGTTCAGATCCAAAGACTTCTAAACCGAAAAGCAAAAGTAGCAATACCAACTAATGTTCCCATTCCCTACAGGAGTAAAAGTGACACCAAAGCGGCGTGTCAAAGCCTCAAGGAAACACAAAGAATGATAGGACCTTGCAAGCTAGGAATGTTCATGGAAGAAAGTAGAAGATTACCTTAGGAAGAATGAAACTATGTTGAATAAAGCGAATCGTGTTGATTCTAGTGTTAGCTCTAGCGTGTTGTAATTAATGCAAATCTCGCTACTTTTGCCAAAACATGTAATGATGATTGCTTGGTTTCACATTACTAATCATGTAAGTGGTATGAATGATTTGATTAATGCTGTTAAATACCCAGTTAAAATTGTTAATGCCAAAAATCAAGCTAAGAAGGCTAGAAAGCAAAAGCGGAAGAAGGTTAGAAAACATTAGAAACCCACAGGAAGAAAATTTAGTAATATAGGTTATCAATGGATACCTCACCGCCGCAAATTTAATCTTAATGAGTTGTCCCTAAATTTTCTAAGTCAATGCCCATTAGAAATGGATGCCTACCGGTAGAACTATTCCTTTAAGTGAACATACTTTGAATAGGTCTAATCGCTCACTAGTAATTGCATCTATCCCTAATGATTCCATTGATTCTCGCTTGAGATGTGGGTGTTCCAATCACTTACTAACCAAATGGAACCCATTTTTGCATGGGATCCCAATTATCTAGTTATCCATTTTGTATGCGTGTTCAACTGCAGATCGTTCAAATTGTTACGTGGTACTTGGACTCAGTTTGTTCCAAGCATATGACCGGAGATCGCTCGCGGCTCATGAACCGCGAGTAAATTCATCGGGACCATTAGATTCGTAACGACCATTTTGGTGCAATTATGGGTTATGGAGATTACGTTGTTGGTGATAGTGTAATCTCCAAGGTATATTATGTTGAAGGTCTTGGTCATAACCTTGTTCTCTGTTGGTCAATTCGTGATTCCGATCTAGAGGTGGCTTTTAGAAAACATACTTGTTTCGTTAGAGAACTTGATGGTGTGGGCTGTTAAGAGGAACACGTGGTTCAAACCTATACACCATCTCTATCGAAGACATGATGAAGTCTTCTCAATCGCTTGTTGTCAAAGGCCTCAAAACAAAGTCATGGTTATGGCATCGTCGTCTCAATCACTTGAACGGCACCATTAATGATCTTTCGAGAAAGGACCTTGTAAGAGGCTTACACAGATTGAAATATAAAAAAGATCATCTGTGTTGAGCATGCCAATTGGGAAAAAGCAAGAAATATGCCCACAAACCCAAACCCACAAACTCGGTTATGGAAGTTCTTCATACTCTTCATATGGATTTATGCGGACCTATGAGAGTGCAAGCGATAAATGGGAAGAAATATATTTTAGTCGTTGTTGATGACTACTCTCGATTTACTTGGTTAAGTTTTTGAGGACAAAGGATGAAACTCCGGATGTCATCATCAAACTTATCAAGCGACTCGAGTTCGACTTAATAAGATCGTTAGAATTATTCGAGCAGACAATGGCACCGAGTTTGTTAACAAAGACCTAAGTCAATTCTATGAAAGCATTGGAATCAATCATCAAAGAAGTGTTCCACATGCGCCTCAACGAGCGGTGTAGTTGAAAGACGAAATCGGACCCTTGTTGAAGCTACAAGAACAATGCTTATATACTCAAAGGTTCCAATGTTTCTTTGGGCTGAAGCCATTGCCACTGCTTGCTACACCCAAAATTGTTCCCTCATACACACCTCACATGGAAAAACTCCTTATGAACTTGTCCATAAACGAAAACCAGATCTCTCCTACCTTTGTGTATTTGGTGCTTTGTGCTATCCAACGAATGACGGTCAAGATTTAGGTAAATTAAGAGCTAAGGCGGACATTAGAGTATTTGTGGGTTATGCACCAAACAAGAAGGGTTACCGAATCTACAACAAAAGAACTCGAGATATCATGGAAACTATTCACATCACATTCGATGAGCTGTCTGGGCAAATGGCTCAAGGGCAATCAAGTTCTGGAACCGCATCACAACATTCATTAAGTGGTCCCATTAGTTCTTCTCTTATACAAAATCCCTCACCAGCAACTCCATATGTACCCCCATTCGAAAGATGATTTGAAGAAACTGTTTGATACAATGTTTGATGAACACTATGAGCCTATTGCTAATGATCTGTCAAATCCATCAACAGAGGTTGCTTCTATCCCTGTCAACGTAGATAACCCTTCAGTCTCCATGTCATTGAGTCAAGAAGCGCCTACTGCTGATCACTCAATCTCATCATCAAATCCTCAATCATCGAGTGTACATCATGGAATTGTTTCTGGCACCCATGATGGAGATAAACCCTTTGCTACTCCCGAAGATGCTCCTTTGAGAACATATTTGCTCTTGAACCATCATCGAACCATCTTCATCGGGAAAATGACTCGCTACCTCGGTTCCTCAACAACAACCACGCGAACACCTTAGAAAATAGACACATGACCATCCATTGGACAACATCATTGAAAACCCTCTCGTCCGGTATCCACTCGTAAACAACTTGCAAGCGATGCCTTATGGTGCTTCTTCAACTCCGTACTATCTAAGATCGAACCAAAAGACGTTAAAGCGCCATGAATGAAGGCAGTTGGTTCAATGCATGCAAGAAGAAATTCATGAGTTCGATCGACTAGATGTATGGGAATTAGTACCTGCTCCCGAGCGTGCTATGATCATGGCTCTAAAGTGGATCTTCAAAGTAAAACTTGATGAGCATGGTGATGTGTTAAAGAACAAGGCTCGATTAGTTGCAAAGGATACCGTCAAAAGGAGGGTATTGACTTTGAAGAATCATTTGATCGATTACGTGTCGAGGCAATCAAAATCTTCACAGCTACGCCGCAAGTAAGAACTATTGGATACTAATTTATCTAATCCATGAAGGTCAAACATGAAAGTCAAGTATTCGGTTTATGTGATGTGCTACGATGGTGCAAGTTTTAAAATTTATAAACACGATTTAACCGTCTAACCTATTAACACATACGAGCAAGTATACTCGTCCATAATAGCAAAGTTTGGTAAGTCGAGATCGTCCCAAAGGATTTTGTGTATGAAAGAGATTTGTTTGAAAAGATTCCAACAAGAAAGCTTGTCAAGGCTTCCCCAAATAATTATGTTCTAGCGAAATTCAATAAGAAATATATATATACTTGTGTGTAGTCTATAATCAATCATAAATAGTATTCATGAAGGTTTGGTGTATACTCTTAATATGATGCACAAATCATAAGCAAATGATTCCTCAACCATGGTATGTGTTTGTAAAAATCATTCTAAGAACAAAAACATTTAGGTAATCCTTTGGTCCTTATCACAATGATTATCCTATCGAAATTCCATTTGTTTGCAACATGTTCTTATTAAATTTGTTCTTCGAATCTTTCGACCCTTCGTGATGAAAATATTCCTAGTCTTGTTTTAATAAGCAAACATGGTGGTTGTCAATCACCATATCCCATACTAGTTTGTCACTTCACTTTTGGAATAAAACACAGAGAAATCCTTTCGGTCCTTTTTCTTAAAACATGTTTTATCAACAAATCAAACCAAGACTAGTATTTTTCCAACAAACTCATTTAAACAAGATCATATGTACATGCATCACATTTGAGAACACTAATATGATTAACTACATCCCAACACACAAGTATATCCCAAAACTACTCCATGATAATAATAATAATAACTAAACACAAATAGTAACAAAGTAATTCCAACAATTCAAGAGAATAGAATTCCATAACAAAGTTCATAGAATACCTAAACTTTTGTGATTACAAGAATTAGAATTAGTGGATTGTAGCAACCGCGCCTCAATCACCTAGATTCACCGTACAACTCAAACTACCAAAACTATGGATGAGAATTGTTCCTCCTTGCTCTGGGCGTTTTCGGTAAGAACTAAGCTTTTGGGCTAAATAATATGGTTGGTATTAGTTTAGGTGTAAACTAATACAATTTTGGTTGTGTCACACCTAGTATACTAGGACTAGGTTCTTTATATAGCCAAATATGCTTGCTCAACTCTCAAAAACGTTCCCAACAAGTAAATGTCAAGAAATGATCGGACTCCAATGATTATGGGAAGTTAAGGCAACAATAAATGCAACATTGTGTAGCTGCGATGTGAGAAACGGATCGGTTTCTACTCCAACGAATCGGTTGGATCTTGACCATTCGCCAGCCGGATCCGGTTCGGGTTGTGACCGATCGGTGGGTTTGTCTTATTTTGACTTTTGTTGACTTTTCTTCTATCGCTTCATTCTTTGCTCTCGTGATGATTTCCAAGGCAAAACTTGATCTTTCCTTGCCGTAGATACTTAGAAATCATTGCGTTTCTTAATCATTGAATCCAAAAGCTTCCTAGCTCGTCTTCCTTCCTCGAGAATCTTCCAAATGTGCATAAAACTTCATTTCTTCGTTATTCGTGATACACGGCTACATATACATACAATCGCATCTTTGCACTTTTGCACTTGATTATGAGTAAATATAGCCGATTATCATGCACAAAACTAACAATAACGCTACTAAAAACATGTTCATTTTAGGCGTTATCAAATTCCCCCACTTAAGCTCTACTAAGCCCTCAGTAGGTCTAACATTGCAAAGATTGATTTCAATGGTCTTTGACACCATGGTTCTAAAATGTAACAATTATCCCAAAAGATAATCATCGGCTTGCTTATAATATGTGAAAATTTTTAAAATGAACCAAATACTTTAGATAACATAACTAGAACACCTCACGAATGATGTAGAAAAATCACTCAACTCTCATATATTGGTGGGCATATGTAAATCACTCAATGCCTAGTCATGATCAATGCTTTTACCATAAGCTTGTACAAGTATCAAAACAAAGAAAATAAATTCATCAAGAGGGCTTTTATTCGGGTTATAACGATAGGCTAAGGGTTCATAAAAGGTATGGATAAGGCATGGGATAGTTATGAAATTGGTGTTAAAATAAAAATAAAATCAAGTCTAAACCTCCATGTTGCTAGCCATCATACAAACCACAATCCGAAAATGATTATTTCACCTCTTCTCATATCGATCTCCAAAAATATATAACTCAATTTAGCTCATTGGCTAATCAATATCTCAAACATACTTCATCTTCCTTCATCTTCATCATAATATAGCACATTGGCTATAACCATTTTTTTTATATTCCCCACACTTAGTGTAAGCATACACCAAAAAAATCGAGAAAGGCGTCTCTTTCATCCAAGATGGAGAATGGTACACACTATAAACAAAGTGTAGCTTCTTCATAATCATCAAAACAATCCAATCATTCCAAACAACTAGCAACAAACCAATAGACTTGATAAGGGTTGGCTAAAGCTTGAAAGTGTAAAATATTTTTGTATTTTTACGAATTTATCAAAACAAAAGATTGGCTCGGAAGGGTGTACTAAGGGTATCTAGTGCTAAAAATGAGCACTAACAAATGGGTCCATATGGGTGGTTAACTAACCAATGTGGTTAGCTAATATATCATTAGATGTAAGCGGAAGGCCATTTGGTTTAAATCTAAGATGCCTCTTATCATTTGAACATATTTAGACCACTCGAAAGTGATTTTAACCGTAATGCATAACTAGTACAAGTTCTAGAATCGACATAATCACGGCGCACTCATAGCAAATATAAAACAAAAGATGTGTTTTATACAAAAGAAACCTCACAAAAGTGTGGAAAAAGGCTATTATGCATGCTAGAAAATGCTATCGAATCAAAATGAATTACTTAGTAATTTGGTTCAAATCAAAAATTTCAAAATCCTCATTTTACCATTGAAATCACAAGTTATATATATTAAATATCAATAATGCGTGAAAACAACTAGACCAACAAGGCGAATTTCTTCTAATCACTTGCATCCAAAGTTATCTAAAAAAAAATAAAATGCTCATCATTTTCCTATTTTCTTCCCTTCCCCATACTTAAGTTTTGCATTGTCCTCAATGTAATGAAAAATGAACTTCAAAGTAAAGAAAATGGGGAAAAAATAGTTAAAAGATACCACGGGATAGAATATGCAATATGCATATTGGGTCATAAGAAAGCATGTGAGTTATCCAACTCCAAATATTTGACCATCAATAAGCTTCCAACACATCCATCCTGCAAACAAAAACTGCAACACGCAATACACAAAACAAACAAATGCAACTAAAAACTAGATAAAACCAAGCAAAACATGTTAATCATCCTAAAAAGATAGAAATAATATTGTTTAACACATCATAACCCATTGTCTTTGAAACCATAATTCACGAATGATCCACGATCACTCTTCATCCTCGCTCATGTCATCTCCTTCTTCATCATCATACTCATCATCATCACTTTCGGTTACATAGTTTTCGTCCACAATCTCGAACGAACTCTTCTCTTCTTCTTCTTTCCTCCAACTCGATGATGATCCTCCAACATCGTGGCTTGCTCCACCAACTTTGTGTCGACCATATGGGGTCTTGGATCGGGAAATGGTGCGTACCGGGATATGGATACGGATAGGGTCGAGGATAAGAAGTGTAAGGAAAAGGATATGGTGGAACATTGGGTGGATTGTAGGGTGGCAACTCATAATTGGCTTCACGAGCCATGTTTTGAAAAATAGGCATGGAATAATCATTGATGTAGTTGTTTCTCAACATCATCGAGTCTCTCCATACATCCCTACATTGAATCTCATCTAAATGTTGGTTCCCTCTCCCAACCCGAATCAAAACTCTTGGGCGTACCCATTTGCACGTTCTCCATTGGTATACTCCACTTCTTTGTTGTGGTGGTTGTTGTTGTCTTGGTTCAATCCATAACCCTAAGGTTTTCAATCTCTATTCAAAGCATTACCAAAACCTTGTGCGGTCCACGTATCACTATACTTTGGCTCTCCACACTTAGCCAATTCCTCATCAACATAATACCCAGATTCTTCGCCAATTTTGTCACAAAATGTCCTCCAAAAATATTCTTGTTGCTCTTGATTCCGGGGCTCTCTGGACAAATATTGACTATCTCGCCAAGCTGCATTACCGTCCTTAGTTTCTTCCAAAGCAACTTCATAACCCATAAGTCCGGTTTCGACATTTGTCCTACTTCCAAATCTATTAAATGGCGGTCACTATCAACTTGTGAAGTATCCTCATCAGCGGATTCACGATGGTTGAGGCATTCCTCTAGCGCAAGTAGGATCTCCCACTTGATTCAATAAGCGGGAATACTAGGATAGTCTTTTGAACCTCAGAAGTCTAGAAAAGTGAGTTTCAAATAATCGATGATTAACCTCATGTGGCTCATACAAACCAAGAGCCGCCAAAAGCAACAGCGTGTAAGCATGATCCCTTCCACAAAGCCTAAACCAAACACAAATTTCCTTCATCAAGTTCGAACATCCACCTTTCTTTCAAAATACATGGTTGAAAAGAACTCCATACACCATTCTCGATAGACCTCTTCATTGGCGCTAAATGCTCTTTCCCATGACAAATCATTGAGCGAATCTCCATCCCCGGATATACATAAGGCGTTCGCATCATTCCTCTTAACTCATCTTCACAATCACATTCCTCAAATAAATCCCAATCAATCACCCTCGGAACCAAACATGTCCTATGTTGCGGTTTCGACAACCTTTCCGAAAAGCATGTTTCTCCCGTCGGTGAGATTTTGAACTTTAAATTAGCATTTGCCTCCGTCTTCACACTATACTTAACCTTCTTCTTCTCATTCCTTTGACAAAATTTTGTAATAAGCGGGTTCATAGGAATTGCCTCCTCGCTCGAGCTACCTACAATAATTCTCTGTAGAAATCACAAATAAAAGACCATATGAGAGTGTTAGAACAAACAAGAAGGTTCAAGGAACCTCCTAAGATCCCTTTCAAAATTTCAAAAATTCAAACACGAAGCAGTAACGGATTCGGTTCGTGAGAAACCGAATCGGTTCATCAAATGACCAAATCCAACCGTTCGGTTGCAATGCATAACCGAATCGGTTATGCGACTACATAAGGCTTTTGCCTCTAAAACCCTTCTACACTCGAGTTTCTAAGTCCAAACCACTCCTAGATCGCATTCTGTCATCCTTAATGATTTCCACATCCTTGAATTACTCTAAACTCGCTTTTCAAATCATCAAACATCATCCATAATCATCTTAGAACTCAACTTGATAAACCTATATCCTTTAAGCATTAGTCCTAATCAATAATGTGGCATCTATCACTCCTAAAAACGCATCATCTATCATAAGGAATCACTAATTGCAACTTATCTTGATTCAAAAGCACAACCCAATAAAATCCGAAAATTCAATCATTTATTATTCATCCTATGTTGAATCAATCAATCCAATCCTTCTTGCAATGCACTCTATATCAATTACCACTCAATCTTAAAATATTACAACAATTGAATTATAACAAAAACCCCAAATTGGTGACCTAATATCCAATTCGAATCAAATGCTCTAATAAAACCTTAATTGAGTTAATTTATTGTAGATGCTTACTTGTTTAGGTGCCATGATGTTTTCCTACAACTTAAACAACCTTCAATCGGTTTCTCTTGGATGAATTTTGCAAAACCCTTTGGAGAATTAGTGTGTGTGTTTTACGGAAAAGTGAATTTTTTTTTTTATACTCAATTACAACGGTTCGATCAAGGACACAACCGTTTCGGTTTGCATTTCGCCAAATTTTGCATTTTACATGTTACTTAGGCATTTACCTTCCAAGCAACAATTTTACTTCAAAATCACGCTAAAGATTCACACAACATTCACCCACCATATGAAATTTTGAACAATCATCCAATCTAAAATCTCAACTCATCATACTAATGAACTAAACCAAAATTCATCTCAAAACTCAAAGTTATAATGCATTAACCAAATCACCTCAATCATAAAAATAAAAATGAAAAATTAAATAAGAAACAAAATCCTAAATGCATCAAATCAAAAGAAATAGTTCATGAAATTCAAGCAATAATTGCTTGTTTATTACGACCTCTTGTCTTCTCCTCAAAATTCCTCAAAATACTCTTGTCTTAGAATATCCTCGCTTTGAAATTTTCCGGTCAACTCACGGAGCGTTTCAAAAGTTTTGAATTTTCTCATGAATCTTAGTCCGTCAGGACATAGTATATCGAACTTAACATGCCATGCTCCATCTCGGTTTGTCTCTTGTAAGTCCCGACCCTTGGTCTCCACTCAAATTCTTAAGTTGCAGGTAAAGAACCTAAAAAGTCGGTCAACTTTTGTAAACTAGTATGTTTTGAATGGGTTATAGAAAGCTTCTACCGCTAATGCACGTTCCATTTAGTCCTCTATATCAAAATAAAGTGACTAACGGTCCGTACATTGGGTTACCTTGGACATCACGTCCCACTTCAAAACATGTTAAATCATCATCTGCTTCCATCAATTCCAACTCCTCCATAAATTCCAAAGTTGGTCCTCTTGGTTTTGGGTAGTATGTTTGCCTCGAAATCCATCATCAATAGTCAAAGTGCCTCTTCCCATGTCTATAATCGCACCACAAGTTCGTAAGAATGGTCTCCCCAATAGTAGTGGTAAACTCTTGTCCACCGGAATATCTAGGACAAGGAAATCGCAAATCGGTTGATATCCAATTTGCACTCTCACATTCTTCCTCTCCCATTGCCTTCGCTTGAGAGTTATCCGCCATAGTAAGCTTGAATGATTAGGTTGCGGATTACTTAGTCCCAAAGTTTTAAACAATGGATACGGCATCACATTAACACTCGACCCGTATCGGCTAAAGCATAAGCGGTGTAGTCCCATTCACTTTGATTGGCAACACAAAATTACCGGATCCTTTTCCTTCCTTGGCATGCCTCTAAACAAAATTTGATCTCGCTCCTCCTCCGTGAGATTCTTTTCTTCCAACCTAGCCCTTGCTAGCATCAATGCATCCAACTTCTTACGGTAAAGCACATAATCTTGGAGTACTTCTATCACGGTTTCTTTTCATTAAGCTCAAGAAACTTTTGTTCTAGATTCTCTAAAATAGCTTCTTTTGCTTATCGGTTAAGGGTTTGAAAGTAGTAGTCGGTGATGATGGTGTGGAGTCATTTTTGGTGGTGGAGGTTGTTGTTGGGGTTAGTTTGTTTGATGTCGGTTTCTTCCGATTTGCCTTTCCCATCTTAACCACTTCCACCTCTTTCTCTTCCATGTTTGCACAAACTTCCACTAGCATCTCGTTTACTCCTTTTCCTTCTTCCAGATCAGTTATATTAATTCTCATCTCTCCCATTGCAAAATCCACTTGACACTTGGTCGTGACAAGAAAATCTCGACCAAAACACACATTAGGTTCATCCGCATTCCCTTCTTCTACCACAACAAAATCAGTTTCAAAAATATGTCCATGAATATTGACCTTCAGATTTTTGACCATCCTTCTTCCATATGCTTCATAGTCCAATCGCACATGACCAATTTAAGTCAAGAACCTTCTCCAAAATATAGTTTTCTCCATAAGCCATATTAAATTGCGCGTCCCAAGCACTTATTCCTTCCACACGCAAGGCGTTCCAAACCTCATTAGCGGTGAATCATACATCGTTAAAGGTGCTTGTGTGAACACTCGACTCTTCCTTTCTTGGGTAGTTGAACCTTATTTTCACCAATTTCCTCCATATTACCCGTATCAATTCCCAATTCTTTCTTACTTTCTTCCAAGATACCTCAATCTTTTCAATGAACTTCGGTATCCTTGAACATTTCATCAAAATACGAAGGTATTCCGAGATTCTACTCAAACTATCCATATTACTAGACAACTTGACAAAGCAAAACAAAACAAAACACGAATTATTAGCGTTAGAGTTAGTAAAAACAAGAACAAACTATAGAAACATAGACTAAACAATGTAAGACACTTAACAAAACAAAAAAAACACAAGTTAAAACTCAAGACCTAAAAATAATAAAAATCAACACAGAAACACCAACCGGATTCGGTTGGTTCACCAACGAATCGGTTGGTTGAAAATAATTGACGAAACTCGAACGGATCCGGTTGCGGGTTGCAACCGATCGGTTTGATCGATAAAAAATATATATATTTATTTTATATATAAATAAATAAATAAGCGGAATTAAATGCAATTAAGGAATCATTAAGATGTACTAAATTCTAGTTAATAAAGAAAACTCTTCATAAACCAACAATTTAATAACATAATAAATCACATTAAACTAAAACTAAATAAAACTACCAATTAAAATCTATCATAAAAATAATTAAACTTATAACTGAAAAATATAACTATCTAATCATTAACCATAAAAACTATAATTAACTAAGACTTAATTAACCAATAAATAATAAATGTAAAGAAAATGAAAATAAATCTAGGAAATAATTAAACTACAAAGACATAATCTGCAAATAGAATCTAAAATTACCAGAATTACTCTAAGAATCATAAGACAAATAACTAAGAAGTCTAGAACTATAAAATCGCAACTAAAATCAACACGGAAGGTCTAACGGATTCGGTTGGATAACCAACCGAATCGGTTAGTTTGTAACATTATTTTTTTTTTTTTTTTTTTTTTAACAAAAATACTTCCAATACTATCAATTTCTGAGAAAATCAAAGAAAATTAAAGAAAATCCCGTGGCGTAAAAACTTGATGTGCTACGATGGTGCAAGTTTTAAAATTTATAAACACGATTTAACCGTCTAACCTATTAACACATACGAGCAAGTATACTAGTCCATAATAGCAAAGTTTGGTAAGTCGAGATCGTCCCGAGGATTTTGTGTATGAAAGAGATTTGTTTGAAAAGATTCCAACAAGAAAGCTTGTCAAGGCTTTCCCAAATAATTATGTTCTAGCGAAATTCAATAAGAAATATATATATACTTGTGTGTAGTCTATAATCAATCATAAATAGTATTCATGAAGGTTTGGTGTATACTCTTAATATGATGCACAAATCATAAGCAAATGATTCCTCAACCATGGTATGTGTTTGTAAAAATCATTCTAAGAACAAAAACATTTAGGTAATCCTTTCGGTCCTTATCCCAATGATTATCCTATCGAAATTCCATTTGTTTGCAACATGTTCTTATTAAATTTGTTCTTACGAATCTTTCGACCCTTCGTGATGAAAATATTCCTAGTCTTGTTTTAATAAGCAAACATGGTGGTTGTCAATCACCATATCCCCATACTAGTTTGTCACTTCACTTTTTGGAATAAAACACAAGAGAAATCCTTTCGGTCCTTTTCTTAAAACATGTTTTATCAACAAATCAAACCAAGACTAGTATTTTTCCAACAAACTCATTTAAACAAGATCATATGTACATGCATCACATTTGAGAACACTAATATGATTAACTACATCCCAACACACAAGTATATCCCAAAACTACTCCATGATAATAATAATAATAACTAAACACAAATAGTAACAAAGTAATTCCAACAATTCAAGAGAATAGAATTCCATAACAAAGTTCATAGAATACCTAAACTTTTGTGATTACAAAATTAGAATTAAGTGGATTGTAGCAACCACGCCTCAATCACCTAGATTCACCGTACAACTCAAACTACCAAAACTATGGATGAGAATTGTTCCTCCTTGCTCTGGGCGTTTTCGGTAAGAACTAAGCTTTTGGGCTAAATAATATGGTTGGTATTAGTTTAGGTGTAAACTAATACAATTTTGGTTGTGTCACACCTAGTATACTAGGACTAGGTTCTTTATATAGCCAAATATGCTTGCTCAACTCTCAAAAAACGTTCCCAACAAGTAAATGTCAAGAAATGATCGGACTCCAATGATTATGGGAAGTTAAGGCAACAATAAATGCAACATTGTGTAACTGCAGTGTGAGAAACCGGATCGGTTTCTACTCCAACCGAATCGGTTGGATCTTGACCATTCGCCCAGCCGGATCCGGTTACGGGTTGTGACCGATCGGTGGGTTTATCTTATTTTGACTTTTGTTGACTTTTCTCTATCGCTTCATTCTTTGCTCTGTGATGATTTCCAAGGCAAAACTTGATCTTTCCTTGCCGTAGATACTTAGAAATCATTCGTTTCTTAATCATTGAATCCAAAAGCTTCCTAGCTCGTCTTCCTTCCTCGAGAATCTTCCAAATGTGCATAAAACTTCATTTCTTCGTTATTCGTGATACGGCTACATATACATACAATCGCATCTTTGCACTTTTACATGATTATGAGTAAATATAGCGATTATCATGCACAAAACTAACAATAACGCTACTAAAAACATGTTCATTTTAGGCGTTATCTTATTTGGGGAAGAAGATAGGGCTTTTCTTTTGGGAACAAAAGCGGTGTTATTATTTGGAAAAGGAGCCCACATAAAAGTCAAGTACATGTTTCCTCTTTCAAATACTTAGTTGTTTTTTAGAAAAGTTAAGAGAATTTGCATATTAGTCTTTGTAGATTAGTAGAATGAGTTTTTTTCATTACAATTCGCGTTAGAAACCGTGAGAATTGTTTGAGAATGTGTGGTTAGAAAGAAGGATTTAAGATTCAACTATTATTAGAATTATATTGGTCTTAGAAGAAAACCAAATCGAAAGATATGACGGAGATAAAATGAAAGCAGAGTTGTTTTCACCACATCGTTACCATCATATCAATGCCCGCTTTTAAGCAACACAAATTATACATTATGGGCATTAAGAATGAAGAAGATATTAGCGGCAAATGGAGTATGGGATTTAGTAGAAGGAGTAAGTACATCAAAAGAGATTGATGTAAAGAAGGATAGTTGACGTCGGCATACCTATTTCAAGGGTTACGGAAGATTTGCAAATGCAAGTTGCGGGATGTGAAAGCAACAAAAGAAATTTAGGACTCTAAAGTCTAGATTTATTGGAACGAGAAGATGTACAACATGCACACTGCAACAACTTAAATCGAATTTGAGAGACTTGTGATGAAGAAGATGAATCAATAGATTCATTTCTTTGGGAGGTTGATGAGTATTATTACAAAGGTGCTACATGTGGATTGACGTTTGATGGACAAACAAAAGTACGAAAATTAATGAATGCGATGCGGATAAGTATGTATCGAGAGTAGCAACCATTGAAATGGTTGTTGATTTTAAGAAAGCAAAATTAGAGGAGATTATTGGGAAACTTAAGACTTATGAAGAAAGGCTTAAGTTTAGAAAAAAAGTGAGGAAGATAATAGTGAGAAATTGTTATTCAGCGTCAAGGAATAACGAAATTATGAAACATAACTATGGAAATAATAGAAGAGGAGGTGGTAATTAGACACGAGGAAGAGGCCAAGGAAGATTCACAATAGATAGTAAGAATGGAGATAGTTATGATAGAAACAAGAGAAACCATGGAGATTAAAACTACCATAGGAGAGACTTTAGAGAAATAGAGTGTTATAATTGTCATAAGTTTAGACACTTTCTTGCAAATTGTCCAAAACCAAACCGAGAGAAGAAAAAGCAAACCTTGTGTTCAAGATGACGAACCAAAGACTATTGATGGTTACTAGTAACGATGGAAAGAGATAACATCCTTAAAGGATGAAATTCAAACGGAAAAGTTAGAAGATATGCGGTCGAGATAGAAATTGATTTGAAGAGTAAATTAGAGTTTTGGAAGTTGAAATGCTTCAAGAGTTAGAGATTGAAAAAAGAGTTTGAGAAGAAAATAAGAAATAGAGAAATGGCATTTGAGAAACAAATGCGAGACAGAGTTAGAGAACCTCAAGAAGTTGAGAGATTGCACAAGCAAAGAGATGAAAGAGTTAAAACAAGTAAGAGAATTGTTTGAGAAAGAGAACCATAAAGTTGTTTCAAATGAGAAACATCTAGAAGAAAAAAGAGTTGACAAAGGCGAATGCAAGAAGCATCAAGAGATGCCACCAAGATTTCAGAAGGAAAGCCAGATTGAGAAAGACATTAAATCATGCAACAAGAAAGTTGAACCAGAAGATCGTGATACGAGAAACAGATTATTGGAGACGCAAGATTATGAAATGATACAAATGAAGGAAGATAGTGACAAAAGTAACAAAAATGATCGAGATGAAATTAAAGACAATGAAGAAAGAAGTCAGACCAAAGAGAAAGTTCAAGACATATTTAGCGTTGAAGATCAAGACAAAGAAAGTGGAAACAAGCCAAAGTTCAAAGATAAAAATGATGGAGCTTGAAGATATCGAAGACATGGATTAATAAATTAGGGAGGAGTATTGGATACTAATTTATCTAATCCATGAAGGTCAAACATGAAAGTCAAGTATTCAGTTTATGTATTTAGAATCGCGTATGTACATGTATATAAGTTAAAGGGTCTAGAGTGTCGAAAGTAAAGTTTACAACCGAAAAAAATAGTTATTCGGTTATGTCTATTAGTGAACCATTGTGTCGGTTGATGGGTTATATATACCCATAAAACCCAAGTCTGTAAAAACTAACGATTATATATATCAAACAAAATTCAGTGTGCATATTATATATGATTGTTCATAGAAAAGATAGACTAACAAGAACACGGTAGTCTATCAGATGGATGTAAAGACAGATTTTCTTAAGGAGATCTTAAAGAAGTCGTATATGTCACTTGACACGAAGGTTTTGTGAATCCGAGCATCCTACTCATGTCTATCGCTTGAAGAAGGCTCTTTCGGTTTGAAGCAAGCTCCAGGGCATGGTGCGATACACTATCAAAGTTTCTTCTATCTCTTGGATTCAAACAAAGGGCGATTGATCCGACATTGTTCACGAGAAAGTCAAGCAAACACTTAATCCACGTTCAAATCTATGCCGATGATATTATTTTGCCTCGATCGACCCCAATGAATGTGACCGTTTTTCTAAGGAGATGGGCTCCAAATTTCAAATGTCAATGATGGGACAAATGTCATTTTCTTGGGATTACAAATTTCACAAAGTCCCGTGAGGTATTTTTATCAATCAATCTAAATATGCTAATGAGATTTTAAAGAAATTTGGATTTGATTCTTGTGACCACGTTGACACTCCCATGGTGGGCGTACTAAAGCGGATGAGGACCCTTCGAGGATCATGGTAGACCAAACTAAATATCGTAGTATGATGGGGTCCACGATGTACCTTCGCCGATGGACCGGACATTACGTTCATCAGTATGCATGTGTGCTAGATACCGAGCTAAGCCTACCAAAAGCACCTTGAAGCGGTTAAGCGGGTCTTTAGGTATCTCCAGGAACCATCAATATGGGTCTTTGGTACCCGATGGACACCGGTATGCACTAACGACCTATCAGGATCCGACCATGCGGGATGTCAAGATACTGCGTCGAAGCAGCGTCGGGAGGTGCTCAATTTTGGGTGATAAGCTTGTGAGTGGTCCTCAAAGAAACAAATGAGTAGTTCTATATCCTCTACAGAGGTGAATACATAGCCATGTCATCTTGTTGTGCTCAAATCCTATGGATGAGATCCCAATTATCGACTATGGCTTTGAATTCAACAAAATCCCTCGTATTGTGATAACAAAAGTGCGCTTTGCTCTCATGCAACAACGTCTAACATTCAAGAGCAAATCATATCGACATTGACATCATTTCATCGGGGATCAAGTGGAGAGCGGTGTGGTGGAACTTTATTTTGTGAGGACCGAATACCAATTAGCAGACATCTTCACTAAAGCTCTTCCTAGAGAACGTTTTGAGTTTATCCTCCCACGACTTGGTCTAAAAATTCTACAACCGGAAACACTCAAACGACTTCAACAGGAAGACGAGGAGTAAAAGTTTTTCTTCATCCATCTCTTGTAAATATCTATTCAAAAAGCAAAATACAAAATTATAAAACCTACAAAAGAAAATAGAAAAATATAAAATATCAAAAATCCATAGAAATCAGAAAATCTTTGAAAAAGCTAAAAATATTTTTCTCATCTTTTCTTTTATTCGATTTCATCTACGGTCTTTGTGTTGTCATTCAAAGAGTGACACGGGTCTTTAGATGAAGTTCGAATGTACATAAAAAAATGAAAGAAAAAAAAAGGTTTATAGTCATTTCAGACTATACCTCATTTTTAAAAGAAAGAACAGAGCCATGCTTTATCTTATTTTTCAAATCTCATGCTCTGATTCTAAAAACAAATATTTGTCACCAAAAAGACAAATGTTTCCTTCACAAATATTTTTCCTTTTATAAATTAAATCGAAAAATATTTGTTATCTAATGAAAACTAATAGCTTTGAAAATAACTTGGACTCAATTTTTGTAAATCATCGGACTTGACATTTGTCAAAATCTCTATCTCTCAATCAACAACTTCGTCATTGATTGAGGGAGAATGATTTTAATTAAATCAAAAGGTTATTTGTCATACAATCGGTTCGCACCAAGGCTTATGTCATGTTTTCAAAAGATACTCAAGCATGTTTAATCTTTGGAGTTTAAAGTCTCGATTTGATCCTTATCGGTTAAATATTTTCATAAGCAAGTCAATTCTCCTCAAAGCTTTCAAAATAATTTAAATCTATAGAGATCACAAATCTCAAATGATTTGAAAATTGTGATCGGGAGAATTTGTGATTTAAATTGGATTTAAAGCGATAATTCGACAAATGGTTTGTAAGTGATTAGCAAGCTCTCCTCCCTACATGTGCCAAACGATTTCAAATTTTTCATGCACATGTTAAGGGCGAGCATCTATATCAAACCAAAAAGGATTGAAACATGATTGATTTGTCTCTAAGTGCAGGTTTTCCGTAATATGTGCAAAACACTTTCAAATCTCGATGCACATATTGAGGGGGAACAACTTTTTGAAAACCACATCCTTTTCCAAAAATATCTTTAACAGTATTTGAAACACTAATTTTGATCGGGAAGGTGATGTAGATATTTTTAGAAAATGTTAATCAATGAATTGAATTCTTCCTCTTGCCTCCATGTACCAAAACGATTTCAATTATTCGATGCACATGTTGAGGGGGAGCTATTTTTCTAAAATTATCAAAAACAATTCAGGTACAAAATACTTTGATCGTGAATCACAAGTACTTGGATTGATTTTCAAATGGTTTTCAATTGGTTACAATGGAAGAAGAACAATACCAAAAGACTGACCAAATTTACTTTATGTATGGAGTTATAAGGTTGGTTAGGTTAGGTTTTCGTTCTCACGATCCCGCCAGAGCCGGAGGGATCTACCCAGGGACAATCCACTAGTTAAGTCCTTAGGTATGATGAAAAAAAGAGAAAAGTGAGAAATGGGAAGAGTGCGGACTGAGATATAGCTAGAACTGGAATAAACCCAACAAGGTTCTAGTTATGAAGTCTCGTTAAGCACTGAAGGGGTTGAAGAATGAAAAAGAAATGAAAGAGAAAAGGGTGAAAAGAAATAGCCCTCCATTATTTCAACCTAGAGCAAAAACCGGGTTCAATACATATGCTACTGGTGGTCACTAAGGTAACACCGGTATTGAAGACAAGACGTCATGGACCCAAATGACGCCTCGCACTAATCTTCCCAAGCTACTCAAGTTCCTCTTAAAAGGACTTGTTTCATTCTCACGGGAACCTACATAATCTATCGACTTTCTCTTAGAGATTGTTAATATTGAAGAAGGAGACCCTCTCCTAGTCTCCGACATAGGAACCAAATGTGCACGATTGAGTCTAGAGCCACGAGATCATCAATAAATCTCATTAGGACCTTTGTCAATAAAGACTCTCATTTCACACAATGTGGAAAGAGAGATATACTTTAAGAGTCCCACGATTATCCTTGTGGTATTGCGGAACATCCGAGTGATATGCTAACATATTCACAATGAAGATGGAAAGCCTTCTAGATCCAACATCAAACAAGCTCTTGGTAGGTGGCATGTGAGATCTATCCAATAGATCAACCATGTGACAAGCGGATAGAAACAATGGGCGATTCAATCTTGAATCAATCTTGGTCCAGAAATGGATTGTGGATGCCTTTGAAAACCGGTCGTTGTGCTAAAAATTCTTTTCTATAGCACATCGATCGTGTGATAATGTTTCAAAATTAAAGGTGTTTATGATTGATAATTGATTTACCATAAAACCTTCGTTGTATTGCAAAACCCTTTATATTAAGCAATACACGATTGTTGTTCAAATCATTTTCATCAATCGGTGAATCTCAATTCAGCGGTTTACTCACTCCGTGTTGTCTTCTTTGAGACATTCGGTTTGAGAACACTAGAATATTGCGAAACCACTGTCAAGGAGATTCTTGAATTATACGATCACGGCGGTACTTGTCTTGATCAGCGAGGCAAGTGGGCCATGTACCTCAATTCAACGAAGTGATCAAAGACACTTTAGGTAAACGCTATTAACTAGCGTGATGCGGTACACCCGAGCGATTGCGGTGATCGAATTGAGGAATCAATCCATAGCGACATGCTCACACAATCTCATTCACGCTTAAAGAAATCATGATAAGTGCGAGATCTTCATCAAGCGGCTCGATATTTTCAAACCATGCTTTTGCTATACTCTCGGAAATATTGCGAATCAACAAAGCTTCGCAACTCGATGAGAAGATATCATGATCCAAATGTGAGCATGTCGGTCGATAGTCACAACTTCACATAAAGGCTACACAACAAAGGATGAGTCGAGATTTATGGTGGTGATGATCTCAAAGATGGCTCAATATAATCATCCGTAGATCACTCAAAGACCTCCACTTGAGATAACAAAACATGCGAATATGTAGAATCAAAGACTACGATCTACATAGCAAAGAACTTAATCAAGAATCCAAGAACAATCAATGTGTAATATCTGTTTGTATTCAATGTAAATTGAGGTGACCTCCATGGGGAGATTGTTAGGATTTAGTAAATCCGTTAGTTAAAGTGTCGGTCACCTCAAGTATATGTATTTGTTAAGCTCGTAGTCGTAGTTAAGTTATGGTAATAAGTAGTTTGTTTAGTAATCTGAAGTGGAGGACGAGCGGATCTTTACCCTTGTATGCACGATCCACGGCCGTGGGTGGCGTTTTATGTAAATACTATAAATACCCTCTACCTCCCAAGGTAGAGGTTGGAACTCATAATAAGATTTTACTTTTCTCTAAGTTCCCAAAACCTCTTAAATTTCTCTCTAAAACCTAAAACCATACGCCCCTTTGTTATGTGTTAGTGAAATCCAATATATTCTGATGTGTGACGCAGTTGTTTTTTCCACAAAATGATCTTGACAATGAAGATGGAGGTTGTCTGCGTAGCTGTTTATGTGTTTTTGTTTGTTATCATTAATCTCATAATCATATTGATAATCTCATAACATATATCTTTAAGATTTACTTTGATATTTTTGAAGCAATTGATGAGCGAATCGACACATTTGCCAATGGTTTGGTCACCTTGATCATTTTGGTGAGAAGGCGATGTCTTTTACAAAATGTCTTCTAAAATTCTTGCGTTATCTAGACTTGTAAGTTTGAGTTTTGTGTGTACTTTTTCTATGCATTTATAGTAGAATTGGTAATTATATAATTTTTTTTTGTAATTGTTAAACATAAGGATATTCGGATCATTTTCTTGACAATCATCAATGCATTTTTTCAAGCTGCCTTTGTTTAGGCATGATGCGATCGAATACATGATGCAATTAAGATGGATTATCATAGAGACAATCCATACCGGTGAATCATGTGAATGCATTAGGTGAGCTGGAACCACGTTTTGAAGATTGTTTGTTTGAGTATGGAAAGATGATAAGGTTTAAGTTCATGTATGTAGATTGTGATGATGATTTGGGTATCATGTTTTCCATGTTTGTTAGGAAAGCGGATCGTTTCATGAATGACATTTTAAGTTTCTTTTGTTAGATAGTTATGTTTTGTGACATGAAGAAACTTTTAGTGGTGGGTTTGTATATACTTGGATTCAAACATCAACTATTTTTATGTAGACTTGGATTCGATTGAATTGTTTAAGTATTACAAATGTTAAGAGTTTATGATTAGTACTTTTCAATATGTATAATTTATGCGCGTATGTATCATCGCGGTCAACATTTTGTAAAGGAGTTATTTGTTGTTCATGTATATTTACTCCTGTAAACATTTACACATACATCACGGGGTCAATCCTTGTTTGTGAACATCTGATTAACAGTTTCTATACGTGATATTTTTCATTAACAAATATTTCAATCAAATTTTTTCATAGATAGATTTTCAACACAACCATTACATTCTCAACCGTTACATTCATATCATTCATTATTCAACAAGTCATATGTATTTATCCTTATTTTGTTTCATTGTGTTTAGGTGTTAAAAAAAATGGCGGGAAACTGAATAAGCGACTTTTTTAACAACTTATTTAACCAACTATTTTTTTGAGAAAATTTATAAGAAACTTTTTTTATTCGACTTTCTTACATGATAGTACATCGACAACTGTAAAGTACTATCACATAAACCAATATATTCTGAGCGACTTTTTAAAAGCGCCTTTTTCATTTTAGCGATTTATGATACACTAATACCTTATATTTTATCTTTTTGTGGCCACATTCACTTCCTACCAACCAGAACCCAAGCTGTTTAATAATCCAATTCAACTGTCGTTTTCGTTCAATTATTAAAATTGAATTGTGCAAAAGGTTCGTGATATTTTATTGTCATGGTCCCCCATATCAATTTGTCTCTATTTAATGTTTCAATATTCATACCAAATTAGGGTTTACATGTAAATTATATATATATATATATATATATATATTTTAAACTATTGTATTTTATGTGTTCCTTTAATAGGATGGCACCTAGTTGCGATTCGGATCCTCGTTACTGTTTGATGTTCATTTTATGGCGAGTTTTATTTACAACCACTTAGGTATGAAAATGGAGGTGTTTTTTTTATTGAAGTATGTCCAAGGATAGGAAGCTGGACTATAGTAGTATGTGCCAGTATCTTAAAGAACATACTAAGCTAAATTTCCATTCTTTGTTTTTCTGTTTACCACAATGTCAATTAGAAGTAGGCTTGAAACTAATAGAATGTGATAGGGATGTGGCTGCCATGTATGACCTTGTTGATCGCTATGGGAAGTTAATGATGTATATGGCACATAATCCCCAAAACTTATTTGATTTTTATTATCAGAATCGTAACTTTTATGATTACGAAGATGACTATAACTAAAGCGATTGTCCATGGAAGAAGGTTAAAAGATGCTAGCAATATGACATATGATGAGATTATTGCTTGGGCTGAAGAAGAAGCGATCAGCCTTATTGATGTTGATGTCGATATGTCTGTTAGGGATGTAGTTGCTAAGACTAAGGTTAAGCGTAAGTTGGTTTTCATTGAAGAGCAAGATAAAGCCTTTGCGACCAATCGATAAAAAAAACATTATTCTGAGTACATTAGATGCTACTTTGTGAGACATAAATCTAGTAAACAGGCGATATATGTGTCACAAAATAGCATTTAACATCCGAGAATATCGCTTTTTTTTTTTTTTTTTTTATAGCAAACACTTTTATTTTCTCACAGTGCGTCAAAGTTACCAATTAATTCATATAACACTTACCCCGGGACACGTATCTATATCGATTATCCATTATTTTGATGATGTAGGTTATCTTTTCAACACTACATTGCAAGCCGGACATAGGAAGGTCAATTAAACACTACATGGTCGCAACACCATCATATCAAGCGGTGAGGTTATAACACGGTATGTTCAACAAAAGTACTTAGACACACATAAATAAATAAGTGCATATATTAAAGATCCAACAAAATAAACCTTACTAGGTTTATTAAAACATCCATAAACATAAACATAAACTTTAGAAATTCCTTAAACCCCACAACCCTAGCCATACCTTAAACCCAAAGACATTTGGCAAACACTAGAAGAAACTAGATCAGTACATCATAGACTTGAGCTTTCGATGAATGATGAAGCTCACCGCCGCTCGCTTCTTCTACAACCTTCACCAAAATTGTTACAACCACGCCAAATCTTCATTTTGCAAATTATTCAAGCTGTGAAATACTTTGCACACATGAATCAAAAGGATACAAAAGCTCCAACTCTCCAATCACACAATCCTCTCAAAGAACACGAGCCCTAATATCTTGGGATTTTTCGTTAATTACGCTTCATCCACCTAGTGACGGTAACCTCCTCGAAATTTCTCCACCATCATGTCCCTAACGAAACTAGAACCAAGCGTAGCTAACTCATTTCAAAAGGCATTGGTGTAGTCATCTTCTTCTTTCTTTTTTTAAAAAAAAGCAGTGATTTTGCTCTATGTTTGTGTGTTTGAAGTTAAAATTTTCCTTTGGTTATGATTGGTTATGTGTGTTTTATATGAGTTATAAGCTCTTTTGATTTGATAGCCACCTTTAGCCACCCATAGTAATTATGGCCTTTTGACTTATAAGCCATTTTGATTTGATAGCCAACTTGAACCAAAATAAGCGGTATACTTGATTGCAAGATTGAACCTTTTCTTTTAACATACCTTTCCATTTTCTTTCAAGGCTAATCCAAAATAACTAGTACATTTGCAATTGTATACACACTTGTGAATCTTATAACATGATGCACAATTGTGAATGTTATAACACTTGATGCAATTGTATACTTGATTGCAAGATTGAACATTTTTTCTTTAATTTGACAGGTTTCCATGCATCACAATAATCGTGACATTAGGATACGGGAAACATGGTGTAAACATATTGCAAAGGTGTATGGACTCAGAATAGTTTAATAACTAAATTGTATATTCGACAATTGTATTTAGGTGCCCTTTCTTTTATATGTATTTAGTTGCCCTTTCTTTCATTGACATTCGCATATCTCCTAGTTCACTAAAAAGGGCTCGAAATTGTTAAGCTACCTTTTTACCTAGTTTTTTAAGCAACTTTTTTTAAGCGATATTTTTTAAGCAATTCTTTTTAGTTGACTTTGTTACACAATAAGACAAGTGTATAGTACTATCACATAAACCTGAGCGACTTTTTAAAAGCGCCTTTTTTCATCTTAGCGATTTATGGCCACTATCTCTTTAGCCCGACCAGAACCCTACCTAATTGTTAGGAATTGGAAATTCCATGTAAAAGTGTCGGTCACCCCAATTATGGTCTAGCATATGTTAGCTCGTAGACTTGTAGTTATTTACGTTATTTAGTAGTTAATTAGTTAGTTTGTAGCGTATTTTAGTTTAGTGCAACACCGTGGAGGAAGGACGGGTCTTTACCCACTGTATGCCTGATCCACAGTCCGACAGGAGGACGTAATCTTTGTAACTATAAATACCCCTTCCATCCTTGGAAGGGGTGTTGCTTCTTGAATCTAACCTTTCATATTTTGTTAAACAACTCTCTTTCAAGAAACATCCTCTCTTCTCTCTTCATCTCTCTAATGGCTTTCTTATTTAATCACAATCCTAGACCACCCGAATCATCAAACAACATATTATACACGATCCTACAATTGGTACCAGAGCCTAGGTTTTGTTGTTTTTGGTGATTCAAATGGTTCTTTGAGTGGTGTTAAGTTTGAAATGGTTAAGCTTGTTGTTATAATTGTATGCTAGTTAGCTGGTCGTGTTCTAAGCTTGATAACTGGTTATACATTTTCAAAATCTGGTGTTATGATGGTTGTTTGATGCTGGCGCATGTTCATATATGCGGCTTATGATATGTTTGTGATGTGATCTGCTGCTACATGTTCTTATATGCGAGTTGTAATCTGGTTTTAGGATGCGAGTTGTCAATCTGTTCTTACGCTGCGAGTTGTCAAAATATGTCCAGATTCAATGTATGGAATGAGAGTTGTGTACTGGCAACATGCGAGTTGGTCATAATCTTTTGGATGCGAGTTGTTTGAAACAAATGTCCAGATTCAATGTATTCGATGCGAGTTGTCTGATGCAAATGCGAGTTGCAGCCTGCTTTTGAGCGGTTTGTCTACTTTCTGTCCAGGTTCAATGTTCCTGATGCGAGTTGACTAAGTCAAATGTGAGTTGACTATTTAGTCAACTGCGGGTTATTAAGTCATAATGTGTTTTGACCCGTTGTGTGGTTTGGTCTAAATAGCTTCTATGCGAGTTGTCTATTACTAGATGCAGTTTGACTATGCGACTTAGATATGAATGATACGGTTTAACACATCAGAAACATAAACAAGCTACAACATACAAGATTCATCAAACTACATTCAAGCGAACACTTGTTCTATCACAACTATCAGCCAAGATCTCGAAAACTGCTGCTACATCGTCAATCTTAACAACATTCATCAACATGCCAACATTCAATCCACAATACATGCTAGACTACATCAATCATACAAAAAGAACTTAATACAATCAACAAACATCCATCTACATCCATCCACAATCCCAGATTCGAAGCTTCATCAACACCAAAGCCTAGACAAATAATTCATATCATCTAAACATGGTCATCTACATCTACATTCTAATAAATAATCTCATTAAATCAAGTCTTTAAGCTAATGAATATTTCAAGTGATCTCGGTTTCTTTATCTCTTTCATTATAATCAATGAAACATCAAACTTGATGGTCACGTAGTCGAAAGAAAAAAGATTCATCATCAATCAATGACTCATACATGAATGTGAAACGTCAATCAATCTCTGAATGGGTGCACCTTGAGTCGACAAGCTACTACTCTTGTGTGTCACCTCAAGTCATCATCGATCTATTAGTTTTTTTTGGTGAATATCCGAATGTTTTTGAAGTGATGACAAAACCAACTGATTTTATCACCCACTCTTATTCGGTTAACATGATAAATATAAGGATTGAAGAGATCTACGATCCGTGATACTCACGCATAGATTTGTAGAGATCTTACGAATACTACACATTTTTAAGTCTGTTGGTTTTAGGTTCCTTGGATCATGAATTATTCTAAGTGTTGGAACCTCGGACAGAGTTGTTGAAACCACGGACAGAAGAATGAATCCACTGCTGAAGATAAACCGCGGCTAGTAGTATTGTGTAACCACGGATATTGTATTGTAACCACTGCTAGTCTTGTATAGTCGGTTTAATATTTTGTATTAGATAAATATGGAAAAGATATTTATCTTGTAGGTTACGTATTGTATTATGTAAAGGACTCCTTAGCCTATAAAAGGAGGTCCTAGGTTAGATTAGATATACGTATGTTTTATATCTAAGGTCGATACACTTCAAGGTTGTAAAACCCTAATACTGGTTAGAGTATTCGTATTAATAATAATATTGAGGTGTTGAATGTTTATTGTTCTTCTTCTTAAGATTAAGTATTAAATTCGCGTGATACTTAATAAGTCTTTGTTAAGTCGGTTTCTATAAAGGATCGTTTGCTCAACTGGGATCAACAAGTGGTATCGAGCTTGTGATCTAGAAACTGAAACCAAGAAGAAGTTTAGTTAAGTTCTATTCAAGTAAGTTAAGATGTCGTGAAACTCACATGGTTCTTGCATCAAAGGTGCCCATGCTCAAGCAGGGTGAGTACCAAATTTGGAGAATGCGAATGAGGCAATACATTCGTATGATTGATTATGCTATCTGGGATGTTGTTGAAAAGGGTGATACTCTTCCTAAGAAGGGTGATGATGGTAAAGATATAGCCATTGTTAGTGAAGTTGACAAGGCTAAAAGGAAGGTGGAGATTAAAGCCCATAGTATTCTCTCCATGGGAATACCTAATGAATATGCTTTGGACTTTGAACAATATGAGTCGCTAAAGAGTTAATGGATGCTATTGAAACAAGGTTTCTTTGGTAATGAAGCTACAAAGAAATCAAGGAAGAATATGCTCAAGCATCAACTTGAAAACTTCACCGCTCTCGGTGGAGAAAACTTGATGGCACTTATGAGACTTCAAAACTTATCGATAGCTGAAGTTAGTGGACTACAAAGTTGCTCAAGAAGATATCAATTTGAAGTTCATCAGAAGTTTATCACCTGACTGGGTTGTGCATACAGTTGTGTGGAGAAATAAGGATGACTTTGATAAGATGACTCTGGACAATCTCTACAACAATTTGAAGGTTTATGAATCTGAGAACAACATTGCTGGTGCATCTTCATCTAATCAAAACATTGCTTTTGTTTCCACTAATCACAAGAGCCCACAAGATGTATCCACTGCTGCCTATGGAATAACCACTACTATTGCAAACAATACCACTGTTAGTGATAATGTCAGTGATGGTGCAATTTGTGCTTTTCTGGCTGATTTAACTACCAGTGTTACTGTTTTGAATCAAGATTTAGATCAAATTGATCACGATGATCTTGAAGAGATAAATCTTCAATGGCGGATGGCAATGTTGACTCTCCAAGCAAGGAAGTTTTGAGGAGGGCGGAAGGCAGGTTAAGTATGATGGTCAAAGGAGAGTGGATTTGACAAAAGCAAGATGGAGTGCTTTAAGCGCAAGAAGAAGGTCACTTTGCTAGAGAATGTAGAGCTCCCAAGAGGATTGAAGGCATCAAGAAGACCATGAAGAGCACGCTTCTTCTTGACATTGGTTGCTCAAGATGGGATTGGTGATTATGACTGGAGTGATCAGTTGAAGAAGGTCCCAATGCGACTTTTCTTGCTAGTGAAGCTTCTAAAGAGCATAACTTTGCTCTTATGGCCTATGCTTCATCTTACGGTTCGATTCGAGGTATCTAATGATTCTAAAAATTCTACTTGTTCTTTTAAATCATGTCAAGATAACTTAGAGTCACAAAAGGCTATTATTGCAAGTTTGAGAAAAGAAGTAGATAGACTTTCACTTGATAACTTAGGTTATAGAGTTGGTCTAGAGAGTGTGGAAGAAAAGCTAAATTTCTGTATTAAATGTGAGTTTGAGTATGTAGATAAAATTAATATACTAGGTGGTGAAATTGATCTTAAGGACAGAGAGATTAAGATGCTTAAAGAGAAACTAGAAAAGGCAGAGAGTGTAAAACAAGAAGCCCTAAAAGAAAAAGAAAAACATGTTGTCAGGGTTGCTAAAACACAATATGCTTCTGATCTAGTAAATAAGCCAATTGGTCAAAAACTATTCAAGGAGGGTACTGGTCTTGGATACAACAATATGCCACCACCCTCTCTGATGAAACATGCACCACCAACAAAAGAATTGTCCTTTAGTAGTGAATTCAGTTTTAACAAACCTTTAGAAGAGATTAGTAAGACTGAAACACCTAAGATAGGTTCGATAAGTCATCGATGCTCCTACTATTGAAGATTGGGAATCGATTCGAGGAAGATAGATCTGAATCAACTCAGCGAAAAGATAGAAAATGTAAAGAAAGTTGATTCGAACAAGCCAACCTTGTGCCTAGATTTGGAGCTCAAATTGCTAAGAAAGTTGTAGAGTACAAGGAAATACCTAGGAGCAGATGAAAAGATATATACCTAGGGGAAATCAAAGAAACTTCAATGGACTAATTTCAGCAGATTAGGAGATGAGTTTCAATGTGTTAAGAAGGCTTGTTTTGCATGTGGTAGTTTTGAGCACTTACAGAAGCTGTATAAAACCAACCACAAGTTTGGAATCATTGGAGGAGGGTAAATCATCAAAACTTTTCAAAGAAAACAAACCCTCACCCTAACAAAAACATGATTCCTAGAGCAGTGTTAATGAGGAATGGAATACAAAGTCAATAGTCACTGCACCCAAATGGGTTCCAACCATCGCTAAGCAAAATGTAAACACGGCTAAGCAAAATCAAACCATTGCTAAGCAAAATATCACCACCGATACAAAAGAAGTTTTAAAAATTCCAAAGGTGATTCTTGACACGTTGGTTGGAAACCATTTTTATGTTGTTAAGGCCTCAACTAGTTGGCAATGGAAGCCTAAGACCAAGGTTTTACATAATGTCAGCTGTGCATCAATGGACCTAAAGAAATTTGATTATGTTGATGCGAGTGGGACCCAAGTCGATGATTGGCTTGGGTCCACAAAAGAACTAATTTGTTTAAATTCATGTGCGGGCAATCTACAAGATGAGCTAAAAGACAAAGGAATTTTTGATAGTGGTTGCTCACGGGCACATGACTTGGGATGGGAGCAACACGGAGGATTTTGAAGCTTTTGATGGAGGATATGTGGCATTTGGCAATGATCCAAAGGGAGAAAGATACTTGGCAAAGGCACAATCGAGCAGGAAATTAGACTTTGAAAAGGTCTATCTTGTGCAGGATTAAAGTACAATTTATTCAGTGTTTCTCAAATGTGTGATAAGAAAAGCGGGTACTTTTGGAGAAACGAGTGTGTGGTGTTGTCACCGATTTTAATATGCCTAATGAGAAATTTGTGCGATTAAGGATACCTAGGAAAGAGAACATATATTGTTTTGATCTTAAAGATGTACTTCCTAATAGGTCCTTAACTTGTTTGTTTGCTAAGGCATCGAGTTGATGAGTCTAGATTGTGGCATAGAAGATTGGGTCACCTTAATTTCAAAACAATCAATAAACTTGTAAAGGCAACTTAGTGAGAGGGTTACCTTCTAAGGTTTTTGAATGTAAGGAACTTTGTGTGGCTTGTCGAGAAAGGAAAACAACATAGAGCTTCTTGTAAGTCCAAAGCTCATTAACACCATAACACAACCATTGTTTATGCTTCATATGGACTTATTTGGACCTACCTTTGTCAAAGTTTGAACCATAAGCGATCTTGCCTAGTTATCACCGATGATTATAGTAGATTTTCTTGGGTATATTTTTTAGTCGCTAAGAGTGAGACTAGTGAGATCCTCAAGAGTTTCATTACTAAGATAGAAAATCTAGTAAACCATAAAGTCAAGGTAATCGGATGTGATAATGGAACCGAGTTTAAGAATGATGTGATGAATCGGTTCTATGTAGCTAAGGGTATAGAAAGACAGGTTTAGTGTTGCTAGAACACCACAGCAGAATGGTGTGGTGAAAGGAAAAATAGGACACTAATTGAGGTCGCTAGGACAATGTTGTCGAATCTAAGTTACCAACTACCTTTTGAAATTTGAAGGCAGAGGGTGCATGTTATGTGCAAAATAGAAGTAAGGTAGTGAAGCCTCATAACAAGACCCCTATGAGTTGTTACATAATAGGAAGCCTATGATTGCATTCCTAAAACCTTTTGGGTGTCTGTTACTATCTTGAATACCATAGACTACCTAGGCAAGTTTCAAGAAAAAGGCGATGATGGATACTTTTAGGCTATTCTTCTAATAGTAAAGCCTTTAGAGTATACAATAGGAGGACTAGGATTGTTGAAGAGAACTTACATGTTCAATTTAGTGAAGAGACTCCTAGTGTTGAGACTAAAGGACCAGAATGGTTGTTTAACATTGATATGCTAACCAAATCTATGAATTATGAGCCTATCATTGCGGGAACTTCCACTAATGTTAATGCGGTACACAAAGGATTACGATGCGAAACATATTCTAAGGAAGTCGATTCTCCTAAGGAGTTCTATTTGGTTGAAAAGTGGAAAGTCGGTTCTATCTCACCCATCATTGATAAGCAAGGTCCCACCGATGATGATGCATTGAATTACGGAAGCAAAGTTGATCATCATCAAGATAAGGATGAGTTGTTGAAAGATAACTCGGTGTCGGTAGAAGAAATTGAAAGAAAGAAAAAGCATTCGAAAGCACCGCTAAGCCAAATGAAAGCACGGCTAGGTATAATGAAAGCACTGCTAAGCCAACTTCTACAACCCCGACTGCAAGTACTGGTGATAGTACTTTCTTTGGACCAACTGCAAAGCCATTATTTGGTGATGAGGAGTATCCATATGATCCTGACATGCCTGCTTTGGAAGAGATTGATACTCCTACTGATGATGAAGACATGGATGATTTCTTCAATCCTGATTTTACTAATTTGAACATTGTCATTCATGAAAGTCCAATCACTACCACAAGGATTCACAAGATTCATCCCAAGGAACAAATACTTGGAAATTTGAATACTCCGGTTCAAACAAGAAGCAAGGTTAAGAACACGAAACCTTTCACGAGCAAGGTTTCTTTGCAAGATCACTTCACAAAAGAAATAGTCATAAAGATCGCAAAATTGCTGTTTGCTTGTTTTTTGTCTCAAAAGGAGCCCAAGAGAGTGGAAGAAGCTTTATGCGAAGAAGGATGGGTAGAATCAATGCAAGAGGAGCTTCTACAGTTTAAGCTTCAAGAGGTTTGGACATTGGTTGACCTTCCTAATGGAAAGAGGGCAATTGGGACAAAATGGGTGTTCGAAATAAGAGGATGAAAGAGGAATAGTGGTAAGGAACAAATCAAGGTTGGTTGCTCAAGGATACACACAAAGCGAAGGTTTGGATTATGATGAAGTATTTGCTCCATTGCAAGAATTGAGGCTATTAGATTATTTTAGCTTATGCTTCATTCAAGAATTTTGTAGTGTATCAAATGGATGTTAAGAGTGCCTTTCATATGGCACAATTGATGAGGAGGTTTATGTTTGTCAACCTCACGGTTTTGAAGATCTTGATCATCGACAAGGTTCTGAGGTGAGGAAGGCTATGTATGGGTTGCATCAAGCTCCTAGGGCATGGTATGAGTGCCTGTCTACTTATTTGATGGACAATGGATTTAAAAGAGGGTTGATTGATAAAAATTTGTTCATTAGGAAGCACAAGGATGATATTTTACTGGTTCAGGTCTATGTAGATGACATCATCTTTGGCTCAACTAATAAGGAGCTATGCAAGGATTTTGAGAAACTTATGCATGATAAGTTTCAGATGAGTTCTATGGGAGAACTCACTTTCTTTTGGGACTCTGAGTTCAACAAAGGATGATGGTATCTTCATTAGTCAAGACAAGTATGTAGCGAGATATTTTGAAGAAGTTTGGATTTCGGGATGTGAAGAGTGCTAGTACACCTATGGAGACTCGAAACCATCGCTACCGGATGATGGAAGTCCTAAAGTTGATTTGAAGTTGTATAGGTCCATGATTGGATCTTTGATGTATCTCACGCATCTAGGCGGATATAATGTTCTCGGTTGTGTGTGTGCAAGATTTCAAGTCACACCAAATACATCACACATGAATGTTGTTAAGAGAATCTTTAGATACCTTAAAGGTCATCCTAAATTGGGCCTTTGGTATTCTAAGGACTCACCTTTTGATTTGGTGGCCTATCTGAGATAGTGATTATCTTTGGTGCTAGTTTGGATAGGAAATCTACAACGGAGGATGTCGGTTTTGGGAAGCGAGACTAATTTCATGGCGGTGTAAAAGCAAACTATAGTGGCAAATTCTACAACTGAAGGCGAATATGTGGTAGCGCTAGTTGTTGTGGTCAAGTTCTTTGGATTCAGAATCAATTGCTGGATTTTGGGTACAACTTTATGCATACTAAGATTTACATTGATAATAACAGTACAATTTGCATCATTAAAAATCCTATTTTACATTCTAGAACTAAACATATTGAGATAAGGCATCATTTCATTAGAGATTGTAATGAGAAAAGGTTGATTCAAATGGTAAAAATCCATACTGATTTCAATGTTGCTGATCTTCTCACTAAAGCTTTTGATGTGGGGAGGTTTTAGTACCTTGTAGTTAGTATTGGAATGATTAATCTCTAAATCTCAACTTGTTTTGTAAAAGTTTGTATAAGTATTGGACTGTTATTATGTGATCTTAGTATTGCTATTTTTGTTTCTAACCACTGATAGTTATGTTCAAACCACTGTTTGTTGCTTTGTGTTCCCAGTAACCATTTTGCAGATATATGGATGTTAATCACTGATGCAAGAGAAGTACATTAAAAAGTTGTTCATTAAGTCAAGAAACAATGTACAGCAGATAATCAACTTCAAATGACATAAAGAACATTCCTATCATCTATTACAAAAGTGGTGGTTCTACATATCTTGCACAAAGAAGAAGCTACTGAGATGCAAATGGAAAGATGGATTGATGAAAACGATGATGGATGCATTTGTGATATGAGAAATCTTCAGTTGTTCCATCTACTCGTTCCACCATAAAGCAACTACTCCATCTTCCTTTTCCCTTCCCTTCACCTCTGCACCCTTGCCCTTTCCCTTCCTTCCATGGTTTGAAGAACCAGATCCTGGAGCAGGAAGACCAATCACCACCTCTCTGTTCTTTGGGAGTGGTGGATTTCTGGCACGTGGCCTTGGTTGGGGTTGAGATGGTGAAGGTTGTGCTGTACTCTCTGCTTCCTCCCTCACCAATCTATTGAAGATTGGCTCTAGGCGCTCAGTAGAGTCATCTGAACCCCTAGATGAATCACTAGGATCCACCACACTATCATCTTCAGATGAAGGGAGAAAGGGGGACTTTCTAGGTCGCGGTTCATACTGATGAGGGTAACGAAACAATGGGTGAGAATCCTCACTGGCTGATGATGATGATGAGGAGGAGGAGGAGGTTAGATTGATGATTTCTGGTTGATTAGACATGCTGGTTGTTGTTGATTGTGGATTTTTGAGAAATTAGGGTTTGGAAGTAAATTGGGTTAATTGGTGTGTGTTACTTGTGCCTTGGGATTCTTTTATAGATAGAGTAAAAGGTTTTAGTGAGTAAATGAGGGGAAGGTTTAAGTGGGTGAGGAGTTAATGAAGTCTTTTGACTTTGAAAAGATTTAATACCGAGGAAGTTGACCATTTTGACTTATGGAACCTAAGTATATGGAACCTTTTAGTTTTACTCTAACCACTGCTAACCTTAACCTTCTTTTCAGTGCTTGGTTTATGTTTGTGATATGCAGGTATGAAGGATAGTTGTGTATTTTGGAGCTTTTGGTTTGGAGATTTTGCTTTGGACCTTTGGAGCTTTTGTATATATATAAAAAAATGTTCTTTGCTGTAATCCTTCATATTTTTGTGAAATATCACTCAGATTGACAAAGATTTGCTTGCTATATCTATTGGTCAACTGATTGGAGTGAAATTGTGTATCCACTGCTAGTGTTTTCAAACCACTGATAGAGGTCTTCAAATCACTGCTAGTGTTGCTTTGATTTTTGGATACTTAAGGGGTTGTTTGGTAACTTTGGAACGTTTATATCCCCAAATAACTGATAGATTATTTATTTGATCTCCAAATCACTTCCAATTGGCGCTTTACATAAACCTAAACCACTTCTATCTGTTCAATTCACAAATTCCATAACTCATACATCATCAATCATCATGCCGAATCAATACTCCAACACCCATAACCTAGTTGCTAATTTGATCAAGAACAATCGATCTAAAGGTTTTCATCAAATGATTGATTTCCTTATTCACAGTCCTATTCACTTTGCCTTAACCATCGCACCAACCATCCTTAAAGCCTATATACATCAATTTTGGGAGAATGCTAAGCTTGAGGAGGTTGATGAAGTAGAAGTTTTTAGTACTGTTGTGGATGAGAATGATATTTTGGTTAATGAGGAGAATATTAGACGGGTTTTGAAGTTAGATGATGCTGATGGTGTTGTTAATCTTTCAGATGCTGAGATTTTTGATGGTTTAGAGAGGTTAGGATATACACACAGGGGAGACAAGGTAAAATTTTTAAGAGCATGTTTTCACAACAATGGAAGTTTTTGATTCATACCTTGTTGATGTGTATAAGTAATAAGACCACTGGATTTGATGACTTCCCTTCCAAAATTGCTACTGCTATCATTTGTTTGTCTGATGGGAGGAAGTTTAATTGGTCTAGGATGATTTATGAAGGGTTTGTGCAAAATATTAGGAAGAAGGGTAAATACTACTTATATCCTAGGTTTGTGCAACTGATTGTGGAAAGTCAAATCGAAGAACCTGTTGAGCATTCTAGGGAGTATGAAGTGCATTATATGCTTCCTAAGGTTTTTGCACATATGAGGAATCGAAACCAAATTTTCAACCAAGAGATGTTCCTTTATTCCCCCATATGCTTACTTTGCCTGCTATTCCTGAGTTTGATGAAGGTCTTGAATCCCAACCCATAGAACTTGTTTCCACTGTTAGTAACACTCAACCCACTTCTAGTCAAACTCAAACCACTGTTAAACCAATCTTATGGACTAGGAGAAAGAAGGGCACCAAGCTACCTCAAGCTGGTGTTAGTGGTGTTGTTTATGAAGCTGTCACACGATGTGGAGGTGACATGATTGGAAGGGCTTCCATTATCGATTCATGCTTAGATTTGGTCGGGATAGTGGAAACATCATTAAGACCCAACCTTTGGCAACTCCTAATGTGGAGAGTTCCTTGAACTTAACACAGTGGAGGAATCCATAGCCAATGGCTCACTTAGGGTGCATAGATGATCATGCAAGGTGCGGTGCTATGTTTACTTTATCCAAGGATTCACTCTCTGAGCGATTAACACATTTCAAGTGATGAGGATAGTTTGGAACATGAAACCGAATTGACGGATCCTAAGTCGGTACATGATGACTTTTCCAATGAACCACCTCTTGGACCGCTAAACACAGTCGAAGTGGGAGGATATTCTTGAACGCGTTTTTACGAATTGAAGGCTAAATGTACTAAAATGGAGGATACAATCTCAAGTCTTCAAGAGTTGGCTGTGTTTCAGGGTAAAGAAATTAGAAGGCTGAAGCATAGGATGTTTGTTTTGGAGAAAGTGAGAAGACCTGGGGTTGCTGTTTTAAGGCATATGAGGAAGATGAAAAAGAAGGTGGACACATCTCCAAATCTGAATGTGGAGAATGTACCCAAACAGGGGAGGAGTAAAGGCATGAATTCAGGGGAGGCTGTAGATGTGCATATGGAAGAGGATGTGGATAGTGGAGATCAAGCTGCACAATTTATGGTATCTGATAAAGATGGGAATGAAGTTATTCTTGAAACTTTGAAGACTGTAGTAGAACATGAGGTGTTGCAGGACACAATCACTGATAGTGTGTCTGCAACTACGGCTAGTCTTATTAAAACAACTGCTGCAGTTTCAGATAAGGATATCATACCCACTGCTATCATAACAACTTCTACAATTGTTACAACCACCTATGTATCACCACCTAAATCAAAAGAAGTTGAGAAAGAAGTTGCAAGTACACTGATAAATCTAAGCAAAACCTCAACTAATCTTACACCCATCATTGCACCTGTTTATCTCTTAAATCATCGCAACCAAAGTGATAAGGTTTTAAAGGTACCTTTTTGAGGGTCGTTTAAGCCCTTATTTGATCACTTTTGTATCCGTTATTGCTTAATATCGTTCCTTTTCACTTTTAGGTCTCTTGAAGGCAAAATGCTGGAATGGCACTTATTTGGACGAAAAGGCGCGAATATATGAAGAAAATGGCCAAAGTCGAATCGAGACACTCAAAGTCATTGAAAACATAAGGTGACGGTGTCATCGCTTATCTCACGACGCCGTCGGAGGATTTTTGTGACGACGAAGCCAAAACTCCTATTTTCAAGTGACGACGCAAGTTATAAAAGAGTAGGTCGTCGCAACTCGGACGGCCTAGATGCAATCCAGACGGCGCCGGTCGAAGAGGACGGCGTCACAAGCATAAGGTGATGCCGTCGCAAGTCTAACGTGGCCAAGACGAAACCCTAATGACGGCGACACGACGCGTCACAAAACATAAGGTGACGCCGTCGCATGTGTAATCTTATATATAGAATCCGAATTTTTCAAGATTTATGTGTAGTCTTTTGAGTAAAACCTAAACCGAACCAAGGTTGTCTTGTACAGTATTTTAGGGTTCCAAACCCTATCTTACACCAAGATAAGTGTTTTACTTCATTAATACAATTATGTCTTTGATTATTTGTGTGTATGCTTGCATGTTCTCCATGTCCCGCTAATTTACTTGTGTGTTTGCTTAGGAATATGAAACTTAATTATTGAATATTGATTGGTTGTCTCTTATCTTAGTTGATTAATGATCTAGTAATGCGATAGGTCATTCGTTGTGTACTTAATGCTTGATTAAATCTTTGTGAACCTTAGAATATAACTCCTTGAGTAGTTGTAAGCTAAACCATCCAAAGAGTGCCTTAGAGTAAGAGTTTATTATCCCTAGTGGGTTTTGTAGACGAGACCCTTTGGTAAGTTCAAAGAGTTAGGGAGAAACGCATACCCTACAACCTTAGACACACAACGCAACTAAGAATAAGGACGTGACAATTCAACCACCAATAGGAGATAATTAAGGAGTAGTAAAACCTAAGTAAACACATCTTTAAACTATCATACGAGCACACAATAATTAGACATAGACTACATACACCTTAGATTAGATAATTAGATAAGTAGAGTAATCGGTAGCAATACCAACCCCCAAATCCAAACCCCGAGATTCGTACCTTTCCTTTCCTTAAAAATATAAAAGATAAAAATAATCTTCCTCAACCCCAACCTTAGCGTAGTAACTTCTCACTAGCATTCCTATTCCCCTAGAGAACGATATCAATACCCGTGGCTTACCCTAATACTACACTACAACGATTAGGTTCACTGCCTAGGGTGTTGAAAAACTTGCTCGACGAAAAGGAAGTTCCTTTGACCCCGAACGACGCGTGTAGCGTTATCAAGTTTTTGGCGCCGCTGCCGGGGAATAGAATAGCTAGTTAGTAGTCCACCTCGTTTAGGTTTCTTTACTTGATTCCTATCAAGTAAATTTTTCTTATTTTTAGCTTTCTCTTAGTCTATCCCCCTTCTTCGTGACCTTTGTTCGTAATCCCATCACTTTTCATCATGGAAGGTGATAACCAACCACCACTCGATAACCCAACACCAAATAAATCACTGTCACTCAAAACCCAAACCAATGACCAACACAACCGCCGAAGCCGTTATGTGAGTAGAAACACCGACCTTCAGGATTTGCAGAAAATATTCGATAGTACAATTAGGGAAGCTGTTGAGAAAGTAGTCAGCGCCTCTGTAGTTGGCTCTATGATTAACAGTAATTCGGAAGATGGCATGATGAACAAAAATATGAATGTGGAAGATAGTGCTTACTTCAATCTTTACCCCACTAAGGAAGAGGTTGCTTACCATCAATACATAATCGATAATCCACGATCACCTATCATTAGGATATGCCCAAAGATTGAGAGGAAATCACGGAACCTAAAAATCCCTTGTATGATCGGATATAGGAGTGTCGACCACGCTTACATAGATACGGAATCTCCATTAATGTGATGTCATCCATTGTTTACAATGACATTATGAATGAGCGACTTAATATTAGGAGAGACCCTAAGTATCCAGGTGGAGTTTGCAACTTTGTGGGAAGAGTCAAGGATGTGCATGTCTTTATAGGAAATTTCACCTACCTAGTTGATTTTATGGTCCTAGAAGATGTAGGATGCGTCATTGACTATAGCTTATCCCAAGTAGTGCTAGGGAAACCGTTTGTTGAAACATCTAAAATGAGCCATAACAAGCATGATGGAACAGTTAGGTTTAAGGAAGGAACCGATGAGATTACTTATAGGATGCCTTGGAAAACAAATGAATATGGCCACCTGCCCATTTATGAACGAGACAACATCAAAGCTTTTGAGGACAAAAGCAAGGACGATGTTGAAAAAGGTTATAAATTTATGTGGGAAAGAAGGAGGCATTATTATAAGGATTGCTTGACCCTAGGGCCTAGGTATAGAGTCGATGAAAATTTTGTCAACATGATAGAATTCTCATTGAGAATGCAAAGCGAGGCAACGTAGGAGCACGACTACGAGTCTAGCTACAAGACTCTTAAATAAAGAAAAGCGCTTCGTGGGAGGCAACCCATGCTTAATTGTTTGCTTGTTAGTGTCATATGTCTTTTATTGATTGTTTATTCTCATGTTTAAATTTGTAAAAATGCTTTATTTTGTTTTTAACCTCGTCTTAATTGCATATAAAGGTATTTTACATAAGGGATAAGTGTAGGGAGGATTACACACGTTTTCAAAAGAAACGTAAACATGAGAATAACAATTAACTAAAAGATATATATGTGTGTTTGTTCGAGTCAAATGCTTGTATCGAGTCATAATGGATGTTTTGCAGAAATTTTCCAGATTCTAAAGATGTAAATTTTCCGAATTTTTCCGAAAATCGCAGACCGCTTTTTGTCGGGATAACCGACGTCAGATCGCAACGACGGCGTCGGAAGGAGTAAAACAACAGATTACTTTTTTCTCGTTTTCGAGCTACTTATAAATTTTGGAATTTTTCGGTCTTAATTTTCCGAAATTCAGTAAACATCCATTCCACAAGCATTATATCCTAGTTTAAATCGAGTCTTATATATATTATTACCGCCGATTTTACGAAGGTTTCGTTTGTTTTCTTCAAGTGTGCGGGTTTAATTTATCAAGAAGAAGTTACATAAGATTGGAAGGAGCTTTTCACGCATAAATTCTTCTTGGAAAGGATTTAACCACTACTTCACACACGGATCCTACCGAGCTAATCGGGGAGTACTAGTTTCTTTCGTTTTAATTACCTTCCATTATCATAACTTTGATACTTCGGGGAACATTGGGGACAATGTTCGGTTTAAGTGTAGGGAGGGAAAATAAAACGGAACTTTGAAACTATGCTTATCCTTGAATATTTGCTTTGTCCAATTGTATTTGTGTAATAAACCATGAGAAAATGTCGGTTAGGGTAATTTTGGCACCAAATTTAAAATTTTCATGACATATAGGAGTGGGCCATTAGTCTTAACAAAAGCGTCTCACGGATAGGAAGTTGCATGACTAGCACAAAACCCTTTACCACCTAAATTCCACCCAAAATGTGAGGATCGCCTTAGATTAGTAGGAATTAAAGCATTCATCTTTAATGCTTAGAGTGTGAACCGGTAGTATAATAGATTCTAGAACTTGTTTTGTGATGCATCCCGAGATCGCTAGTAAGACGCACTTGTGTAGTTAGGAATAACTAAATGATAAGAGGCATTAGGATAACCCTTGTTTGATACCCGTAATATAATTACTTCTTCCACATCGGTTGAGTAATTCCCCACACCCCTGCGTTGTACTCATCTTTAGTACACGATACCCTAGTTAACCCTCGAGCCTATCCTTTTCGCGGTTCTCGTGATGTTTCGGTTTTCCGAATATCAATGAAGAGCATTGTTTACACCCCACCCCAAATATACACCCAAATCGCCTTAGCCTACCCTATATGCACTCACTTTTAGTGCATTATTGTTATCACCCTAAACCCTTAGTTCAATTATCCGTTGCTTGCATGAGTTGCTAAGTCGAGTCATATCCTTTGTATACGATTTTGGGACGATTGGGATTCATGGGAAAAGTTAAAGTTTATGAAATGACGGGAAGGAACGTTAAATTCAAATTCCCTTTGTTTGCATAATAATGTACCCCAAGTGTTTTGATCTTTTCAATTCGGGTCAAATTAGTGTTAGAGTAATAAAAACTCAAGTGTAGGGATGTGCCTATAAATCCCTATCATTTTGATGTTACCGTAGAGGATGGTAGAGTAAAAGTGTATGAAAAAAAAAAAAAAAAAAAATAGAAAAGAGAAAGAAAAAAAAAAAAAAAAAAAAAAAAAAAAAAAAAAAAAAAAAAAAACATACGGGCTACCATCCTACATCTATCCTTTAAATTTATGTTTGTTTATTTCAGTTAGCTAGAGTCTAGAGTGTCGAGTCTTGGCTTAGCAACGCCATTCTTCGTATGCATTTAACATAGAGATTTTTGACTTGCCACCACTAAATAGCCTATCCCACCAAACCCTTTGTTTCCCTACCGTAAGCCTAACATTACAACCCTTTAAAGACCTCTTTGATAGTCTTTCCTAGGTGCTTACGCCAAAGCGATGGAGGTTTGATCTATTCTCAAGCCTATGGTAATCTATGTACTAGGACCGGTTAATGAGTGTTTATCTTCCATTTCCAATTTGTTATATTTCATACACACGGGAGAGATGTGAGTATCCAAACACCCCATGTGAGGTGCTAGTATGTAATTTCCGTGCTTGTTATGACTTTTATGGGCTTATATGTGTTGTGGACCGTTTTAAACCAATGCTTCATGACCCCTAACTTATAAATTAATTGGCTAAAAGCACATTTGCTTGAGGACAAGCAAATACCAAGTGTAGGGATATTTGATAAGGTTTTAAAAGGTACCTTTTGAGGGTCGTTTAAGCCCTTATTTGATCACTTTTGTATCCGTTATTGCTTAATATCGTTCCTTTTCACTTTTAGGTCTCTTGAAGGCAAAATGCTGGAATGGCACTTATTTGGACGAAAAGGCGAATATCTGAAGAAAATGGCCAAAGTCGAATCGAGACACTCAAAGCTTGAAAACATAAGGTGACGGCGTCATACTTTAACTGTGACGCCGTCGGAGGATTTTGTGACGGGACGAAGCCAAAACTCCTATTTTCAAGTGACGACGTCAAGTTATAAAAGAGTAGGCCGTCGCAACTCGGACGGCCTAGATGCAATCCAGACGGCGCCGAAAGTTGAAGGACGGCGTCACAAGCATAAGGTGACGCCGCCGCAAGTCTAACGTGGCCAAGAGCGAAACCCTAATGGCGACACGACGTCACAAAACATAAGGTGACGCCGTCGCATGTGTAATCTTATATATAGAATCCGAATTTTTCATTATTTGTGTGTAGTCTTTTGGAGTAAAAACCTAAACCGAACCAAGGTTGTCTTGTACAATATTTTAGGGTTCCAAACCCTATCTTACACCAAGATAAGTGTTTTACTTCATTAATACAATTATGTCTTTGATTATTTGTGTGTATGCTTGCATGTTCTCCATGTCCGGCTAATTTACTTGTGTGTTTGCTTAGGGAATATGAAACTTAATTATTGAATATTGATTGGTTGTCTCTTATCTTAGTTGATTAATGATCTAGTAATGCGATAGGTCATTCGTTGTGTACTTAATGCTTGATTAAATCTTTGTGAACCTTAGAATATAACTCCTTGAGTAGTTGTAAGCTAAACCATCCAAAGAGTGCCTTAGAGTAAGAGTTTATTATCCCTAGTGGGTTTTGTAGACGAGACCCTTTGGTAAGTTCAAAGAGTTAGGGAGAAACGCATACCCTACAACCTTAGACACACAACGCAACTAAGAATAAGGACGTGACAATTCAACCACCAATAGGAGATAATTAAGGAGTAGTAAAACCTAAGTAAACACATCTTTAAACTATCATACGAGCACACAATAATTAGACATAGACTACATACACCTTAGATTAGATAATTAGATAAGTAGAGTAATCGGTAGCAATACCAACCCCCCAAATCCAAACCCCGAGATTCGTACCTTTCCTTTCCTTAAAAAAATATAAAAAGATAAAAAAATAATCTTCCTCAACCCCAACCTTAGCGTAGTAACTTCTCACTAGCATTCCTATTCCCCTAGAGAACGATATCAATACCGTGGCTTACCCTAATACTACACTACAACGATTAGGTTCATCGCCTAGGGTGTTGAAAAACTTGCTCGATTTAAAAGGAAGTTCCTTTGACCCGAACGACGCGTGTAGCGTTATCAAACGGGAATAGAATAGCTAGTTAGTAGTCCACCTCGCTTAGGTTTCTTTGCTTGATTCCTATCAAGTAAATTTTCTTATTTTTAGCTTTCTCTTAGTCTATCCCCTTCTTCGTGACCTTTGTTCGTAATCCCATCACTTTTCATCATGGAAGGTGATAACCAACCACCACTCGATAACCCAACACCAAATAAATCACTATCATCAAAACCCAAACCAATGACCAACACAACCGCCAAGCCGTTATGTGAGTAGAAACACCGACCTTCGTGGATTTGCGAAAATATTCGATAGTACAATTAGGAAGCTGTTGAGAAAGTAGTCAGCGCCTCTGTAGTTGGCTCTATGATTAACAGTAATTCGGAAGATGGCATGATAAACAAAAATATGAATGTGGAAGATAGTGCTTACTTCAATCTTTACCCCACTAAGGAAGAGGTTGCTTACCATCAATACATAATCGATAATCCACGATCACCTATCATTAGGATATGCCCAAAGATTAGGAGAGGAAATCCCTGGAACCTAAAAATCCCTTGTATGATCGGATATAGGAGTGTCGACCACGCTTACATAGATACGGAATCTCCCATTAATGTGATGTCATCTGCTATTTACAATGACATTATGAATGAGCGACTTAATATTAGGAGAGACCCTAAGTATCCAGGTGGAGTTTGCAACTTTGTGGGAAGAGTCAAGGATGTGCATGTCTTTATAGGAAATTTCACCTACGTAGTTGATTTTATGGTCCTAGAAGATGTAGGATGCGTCATTGACTATAGCTTATCCCAAGTAGTGCTAGGGAAACCGTTTGTTGAAACATCTAAAATGAGCCATAACAAGCATGATGGAGCAGTTAGGTTTAAGGAAGGAACCGATGAGATCACTTATAGGATGCCTTGGAAAACAAATGAATATGGCCACCTGCCCATTTATGAACGAGACAACATCAAAGCTTTTGAGGACAAAAGCAAGGACGATGTTGAAAAAGGTTATAAATTTATGTGGGAAAGAAGGAGGCATTATTATAAGGATTGCTTGACCCTAGGGCCTAGGTATAGAGTCGATGAAAATTTTGTCAACATGATAGAATTCTCATTGAGAATGCAAAGCGAGGCAACGTAGGAGCACGACTACGAGTCTAGCTACAAGACTCTTAAATAAAGAAAAGCGCTTCGTGGGAGGCAACCCATGCTTAATTGTTTGCTTGTTAGTGTCATATGTCTTTTATTGATTGTTTATTCTCATGTTTAAATTTGTAAAATGCTTTATTTTGTTTTAACCTCGTCTTAATTGCATATAAAGGTATTTTACATAAGGGATAAGTGTAGGAGGATTACACACGTTTTCAAAAGAAACGTAAACATGAGAATAACAATTAACTAAAAGATATATATGTGTGTTTGTTCGAGTCAAATGCTTGTATCGAGTCATAATGGATGTTTTGCGAAATTAAATGTAAAATCACCTCAACCAAAGTTGTCATAACACATTCAAGCTGACATTGTTTACGGTTTTGTCTTGATTTTGTAATATCCCGCGAAAGAATTTATTTCTCAGTTTAAATCATAGACTTGTAAAATCCCGTGAAAATGGAAACATCCTGGTAATTGTAAAGTACATTTCTGGATCTATCTCTCAGTTTATTCTTGGTTTTGTAAAATCCCGTAAAAGATACTATTTCTCGGTTTAAACCACAGAGTTATAAAATCCCGTAATGATGAAACCATCTTGGAGAAAGGAAAGTGTATTTCGGGATCTTATTTGATGCTGGTGCTACGGTTTCTGCTTCGAAGAAGGGATAAAAGGGTGCACTTCATGAATTGGGTGTTTGTTTGGATTGTCCTCATGGGAGTTTGGTTATTATATGGTTTTACGGGGTTATGTGCTTTTAACCATGGTCGGGATGAAAACCATTATCATAGTTCACTTTAAACGTCAAAGGAGGCTAGATGTGAGCTTTTAACTAGAACATGTGACAACGGGGTTAATTCACTATTATTTATTTGAGGTTGAAGGGAAATATCATGGGCAAGTGTACTTAGTATCTGATGGTATCGGGGATGGTTGGATGAAGATTCTTCAAAGATCCTTGTTCGAGCTTATTATCAAAAACGAAGACTTGGAAATCTAGTTATTGTTGGGTGACTTTTTCCTTTTCGTTTATCACTTGGGGGAATTGGGCTCTTACCACCACAAAATAACTATCACTTTAAGGAGTTACGTTGTTGTGCTTAGTGTCACATTCTATTGTGGATTTTCAAGAGGTGAGGTACGTCTTATACTTGATGGTTGGTTGGATGAAGAGTATAGAGTACTTAGAGATTCAATGGAGGATGAAGTCTCGGCACCGCTCTTTGTTACATATGTGCAAGTTTAAGTCACTAGTTCGGGTTAGTTTACTCTGTGGTCAAATTCATCATATTGATTTCTCCATCACCGTCACAACAAAGAGCCTACATAATGATAATGGGGTGATTACAAGTTTTTCCAAGAGATGATGAAAGAGAGAGATTATGACGTTTGAACACAACAGTTCAAGCCTCGTGACTTAAAGAAAAGAAAAGTGTACGCCTCGGTCGCTTTATCTTTGAAGAAGAGAAATCTTCTTATGACGCTTGAACACAATAGTTCAAGCCTCGTACTCTAAAGAAAAGAAATGTGTACGCTTCAAGATTATCTTCGAAGAAGAGAAATCTTCTTTATGACGTTTCAACACAATAGTTCAAGCCTCGTTTCTAAAGAAAGGAAAAGTGTACACTTCAGTGCGCTTTATCTTCTGAAGAAGAGAAATCTTCTCATTAATGACCATTCTCGTCAACATGCTTCATGCTTTTTCCATGCGCTTTCAGTCATCAAGTGAACCGAACTACTGTTGATTGTGTTTCTTATTCCACTTGCTCGATTATAATGAAGATGGCGACATCATGTGCTAATTTTGCGGGGGAGAAGTGTGAATAGTACATTTGGATGATGTTCACTTATTCAATCAAGAAGAAGAAGTGTGATAATATTGCATGGTTGATTGATATCTGAGAATAAAATGGTCATACGGCTCCTAACTATTGGAAGAACCGAGCTTCTTCTTGTCCGGTCATCTTCATCATGTCTTTGATAGAGAAGATCACCACTGATGGTGTATAAGTTTGTACCACGTGTTCCTCTTAAAAGTTCCACACCATCAAGTTCTCTATCAATGCAAGAGTGTTTTCTGAAGGCTACCTCTAGATCAGAATCACAGAATTGACCAACAGAAAATAGATTATGACTAACATATTAACGAAGCAAGAGTATTCTTCTAAGAGCCGTTGGTTGACATCTTCTCACAAGCTGATATGAGATTAACGACAAAGTGCTTCCGGTTAATGCTTCACGTGCACATCAACATGATGATTCCGAACAACCTTCTATTCTTGTTTGATGTGATTGTTTGCTTGGTGTTACCACCGTCGTGTTCGCTATGGGTCGATTCTTTGATTTCCTTGATGAACATCTTTCGTTTTTTTTGATTGGGAGGCATTTTAAGTTAAGGGATTTGCAAATGTAAGTTAATTGGGATGCTTTTTGGTGTGATGAAGATGTTAACTATCTATTCCCCAATTGGACAATCTTGAAGAAGGTCGAGTCTTCAGTTTGTTCAACTTTCTCTGTTGCATGTTAGAAGACTAAATACCAGTTGCATTTGATTATCTAAAGACTTCTTCTTAATCTGGGCATTTATCAAACAGATTGTCGGTTTAGGGGAGAGCACTAATTGGGGGAGAGTGAAAAGCCAAAGTTAATCCCCAATTAGATTTGCTCACTTTCTGGAGCAAGTTTATTCTCACAAAGATTAAATATGTTGTTCTTCTCAAAAGATTTCAAGTATCTAGGCTTACAGTGTGTTGTTGATTCTGAAGTATCAAAACCAGCAAGGGGGAAGGAGACACGTATCTAAACACGAGTAATCTTGATGAGCTTAATACTTCTATGTTATTGAAGATATCCCGGGAAGACTATTGTCATTACCGCAGAGAAACTCAAGGATTGACTCATGGCGTTTAGTGTTCTTATTCCAACTATGTGGGGGAAGAGATGGAAGAGTTAGTTTAAGTATACAAATGTGTGATGATTTCGATGTTATCGCAATCATCAGGGGAGAGAAATTGTGAACATTGGGGAGGTGTTTTTATTCCCCTCATGATGTGTATTCGGGAGAGATCTTGGGTATTGGTGTACTTCGGGTTTTTGAGCTTCATACACGATTATCAGGGAAGAAAAATGTGAACATGGGGAGGTGTTTTCATTCCCCTCATGATGTGTATTCGGGAGAGTTCTTGAGCATTATACAAAGAGGCTGACTGCATCAATTCAACTACTTGATGGAATTGTTCTCTTGACACCTTTTTGGAATGGATCGTTTCTGACTTCAGTTGAAAAGGAATTTGAGAAGATTATTCAAATGTGGGATGATAAGTTGATGTTGTTCTATTGGATGATATAACCTCGAACGAAGAATCACGGTGATTTTTCTTATATGGAGCAGCAAGAACGATGATATGGTGTGCGTCTTTGTGCATCTGGATAAGGCAAGCTTGAAAGAAAGCTTAGAATATGCTCAATAAGAAGATTTACGGTTTGGGGGGAAGCTACCAAAGTCTCACTTTCAAGTGGCTCAATTTCTATCTTCTATTCTGGAGCCTTCGAAGCTTTGGTGGTGGAAGTTTAAGAGATGACGAATTCTATCTTCTATGACGTGCTGCTTGATATCCTTATCTCGGTACTCGTATCATCATCTTCTTAAACTATATCATCTTCTTTATCATTGTAAATATTTATCAAAAACAAAATACAAAAATATAAAACCAGCAAAACAAAATAGAAAATATAAAATCAACAAAATACATAAAATTTGAAAATCGTAAAATACCAAAATATGTTTTCTCAAGACATGTCTTCTAGTATCGATAACATCTGCGGTCTTAGAAATGTCTTTCAATAATGGCACGGACCATAGATGAAGTTGAGCGAAGGTGTAAATATTCTTTTCAAACATGTCTCAAAATATGGACTTACGATTATTTCGCATCGTAACTCAAGCGCCAAATAATGGCTTGCGCTATTTCGCATCAGAACCCGTACTTAAAACTATGGTTTGCTATTATTTCAGATAGCAACCCGCTCTTCAAGAAAGGAAAGTGTTGCGCTAAATCAATTTTCAAAAAATTTCGTGCACTTATCCTAAAAACAAATTGAGGAAAGTATGTCGAAGGAATGATGTTCCTACACAAATGTTTTTCCTTCTATAAATTCTTCAGAAAAATATTTGTTGTTTTCAAAAATGGTGGTAAATGAGTTGTTTGAAATAATCAATCAGTATCAGAGTTTTTGAAAATTTGGAAACTCAATCAATGACTTCAGCACTTTTAAAATCTTTTATAAAATGAGTCATTGATTGAGGGGGAGAATGTTTTCAAATTTACATCATCTAACGGGCTTTCTTAATTATCCTATATGCTTAACTGAAAAATGATGTTAACCTACGTTGAAGGACTAGGTGCCTAGGATATGACTGTTAGGATTTGATGATTTGAGTTTGATAAACACATAATTCCATGCCTTTGTATGATCTGATTGATATATTAAATTGACTTTTATTAGTCGATTGCTGTTTGGGTGCTGTCGACCACCATATATCTGTATGTGTGTTCACTAACATATGCAGGTATACTGGTATATAAGAATGTTCACCGATCCGGATCCCACAATATAAGATGATTGGATGCCAAAAGGAAAGGGTAACTATATCTTGGGTTGACAAGTGAAGAAAGCAGAGCTTAATTTGACCTCTATGAAGAGTTGGCATGAAAAATGCAACGAAGAGGTCTCACCGCATCACAGATGGTTTTCTTCATCATCAAATGAAGAAACGGAGCTTAATTTGACCTCTATGGAGAGTTGGCATGAAAAAATGCAACGAAGAGGTCTCACTACATCGCCAGATGGTTTTCTTCCAAACCTCCAAAGAACAACAACAAAAGCGGCTCAACCACCTAACGTATCTTTGTGCGGGACAAGTAGTGGATGATAACATTTTAAACAATTTTTAATAATATTGTTTTGAAAAGAAAAAATATTGTTTTTGAAAATTAATGGGACTTAATTTTGAATCTCACTGGACTTCATTTTATCAAAACTTAAATCACTCAATCATCGACTACGGTCATCGATTGAGGGGGAGAGTGATTTAAAATAAAATATTTTCAAACAATATTTCTTTATAAAAGGTCCGTTTGTACAATAATAAGTGGTGATCTAAAGATTTAATGTTATGTCATGGTATGATTTTCTTTAAAACTCAAAGATCTTACAAAATGAAATTTTTTCTGTTTTTGTTTGATTGTGAAATTGTTTAATTTTACTTAAAGATCTCTTAAAAACTATCATACCTGACACTAACAATCTTTAATGTCTTTAATTGGTCTATATCAGTCATTTTTCAAAATTAAATCTTGCCATGTCTTTCCCCAAAATTTTCCAAATAATTTAAATCAATCGGGATCCAAAATCTCAATTGGTTTGAAATTTTTGATCGGGGGAGAGATTGTGATTTAAATCTCAAATCGGTTTTAAAAGGGTGATTGTTTTTAAAGCACTCCTTCCTTCATGTGCCAAACGATTTTGGAATACATAATGCACATGATTGTGGAGGAGCATTTAACCAAAAACCAGAAGAGTATTTAAACAAGGCCACATATTCTCCCATGTTTTCTAAACCTTATTAAATCACTTGGGATCTAAAATCTCAAAGGGTTTGATATTTTTGATCGGGGAGAATTTGTGATTTAATAATGAAATTTGATAATAGATGGTCGTTTTGATTCAAATGTGCATGCTGCTCTCTATATGTGCTAAACGCTTTCGAATCTCGAAGCACATATTGAGGGGGAGCATTTCAAAAGAAAATAAACTTTCAAGGTACAAAGATTTCTATGTTTCAACATAATGTACCTTGATTGATTTTTCTAAAGGTTTCTTAATGGCTTTTTGTGATCGTGGATGTGCTTCAAAAGAACTCTTTCCTCTATGTGATAAAATGATTTCAAATATCCTATGCACATATTGAGGGGGAGAATTTACCAAAGAAAATCAAAAGGCTTTTTCTAAGGAAATTGTGATCAAAGAAATTATTTCAAAAGAACTCTTGCCTCTATGTGCTAAACAATTTCATAATCATATGCACATGTTTAGGGGGAGCATTTCTAAACGATCAAAACAATTAAGGTACAAAATGCTTTGATATTATATCACAAGTACCTCGATTGATTTTTCAATTGGTTTCAAGAAGAAATGAACAATACCAAAAGACCGACCAATTTACTTTATGCATGGTGTTATAAGGATGGTTAGGTTAGGTATTCGTTCCCGATCCCTTGAGCGGAGGGATCTACCCGGGACAATCCACTAGATAGTGTAGAGTCCTTAGGTATGATGAAAAAAGGAGAAAAGTGAGAAATGGGAAGAGTGCGGATTGAGACAGAGCTAATAATCGAATAAACCCAACAAGGTTCTAGTAATGAAGTCTCAGTAGCAATGAAGGGGATGAAGAATGAAAAAGAAATGAATGTGAAAAAGGGTGAAAAGAAATAGCCTCAATAATTCAACCTTAGGCGTAAACCGGGTTCAATACATATCTTGGTTGTTACCAAGGTAACACCGGTATTGAAGACAAGACGTCATGGACCCAGGTGACGCACCGCACTAAACTTCCCAAGCTACTCAAGTTCCTCTTAAAAGGGCTTGTTTCATTCTCACGGGAACCGACATAATCTATCGACTTTCTCTTAGAGATTATTGATATTGAAGAAGGAGACCCTCTCCTAGTCTCCCAAGATAGGAACCAAATGTGCACTTTTGAGTCTAGAGCCAAGAGATCATCCACAATATCTCATTAGGACACAAAATTCATGAAGACTTGTTGTTTCACACAATGTGGAAAGCAAGAACATATTAAGAGTCCTACGCATTATCCTTGTGGTATTGCCAGAACATCCGAGTGATATGTAAAGTATTCATGATGAAGATGGAAATCCTTCTAGAGCCAACATCAAACAAGCTCTTGGTGGGTGACATTTGAGATCTTTTCTAAAGATCAAGCTTGTGACAACTGGATAGAAATGATGGGGCGATTCACTCGTGAATCAACCTTGGTCCAGGAAATGAATTGACGAATACTTTTGGAAAAACCGTTCGATGTGCAAATCTCTTCTTTCTCTAGCACATCGAATGTGTATTCATTTTCAAAATCAAAAAGTATCTACGATAGAAAAATACTTTTGGAAAAACCGTTCGATGTGCAAATCTCTTCTTTCTCTAGCACATCGAATGTACTCTTTTCAAATACAAAAAGTATTTTGATTGAAAATTGATCTTTATCATAAAACCTTCGTCGATTGTAAAACTCTTTCTTCAAGCAATACGCGATTGTTTTCGAGATCAATTTTCATCAATCATTGAATCTCGATTATTTGGTTCACTCACTCTGTGTTTTCTTCTTTGAGACGTTCGGTTTGAGAACGACTGAAGCGGTGCAAAACCCCATCAAGGAGATTCTTGAATTCTACCCGATCACGAGCATTACTTGTAATCGATCAACGGGAACCATGGGCCGTGCCTTAATTCAACGAAAGTGATCAAAGACACTTCGTGTGTTTTATTGCTAAGCTTTTTTGCGGTACATTTGGACGGTTGCGGTGATCGAATTGAGAAGTCAATCAAAGCCGCATGCTCGCATCCACACTTAATTAAAGAAATCATGACTTGTGCATATCTGAGAACTGTCTCGAGATATTTTTATACTATGTTTACGCTTTCACGCCGCAAATATCATGAGCCGGTAGAAGCTTCCGCTACTCGGCGAAAAGATGTCATGATCCGAGAAAGTGTGAGCATGTCGGTCCGAAAGTCACAACTTCACATGATGGCAACACTATAAAGGGTGATCCAGAGATTTAATGTGATTGATGATCTCAATGAAAGCTCGAAGATCATCAAAGATGTGGATCAGTTAAAGGCCTCCACTAAAAGTACAAATCAATGCGGACTTTGAAGAATCGCTACTAAAGCACAAAGATGCGGAATTTGAAGAATTGAAGTCTACGAGCTCGAGAAGTAAAGACAAAGAAAGAATTCTAGGATGAAAAATGTATTTCATGGGGTGACCTCCCTTAGGGGGAGATTGTTAGGAATTGGAAATTCCATGTAAAAGTGTCGGTCACCCCAATTATGGTCTAGCATATGTTAGCTCGTAGACTTGTAGTTATTTACGTTATTTAGTAGTTAATTAGTTAGTTTGTAGGGTAGTTTAGTTTAGTGCAACACTGTGGAGGAAGGACGGGTCTTTACCCACTGTATGCCTGATCCACAGTCCGACAGGAGGACGTAATCTTTGTAACTATAAATACCCCTTCCATCCTTGGAAGGGGTGTTGCTTCTTGAATCTAACCTTTAATATTTTGTTAAACAACTCTCGTTCAAGAAACATCCTCTCTTCTCTCTTCATCTCTCTAATGGCTTTCTTATTTAATCACAATCCTAGACCACCTGAATCATCAAACAACATATTATACACGATCCTACACTAATTTCGTTCAATTCTAAATTTAGTTACAAGTCAAATGCAATTCTTTTTTGTTGACTATGTCACACAATAAGACAAGTGTAAAGTACTACCACATAAACCGATATATCCTGTAAAGTACTTTCACATAAACCGATGTATTCTGAGCGACTTTTTAAAAGCGCCCTTTTCACCTTAGCGATATATGGTCACTATCTCTTTAGACCGACCAGTCAAATACACCTTCGTGATACTAGACAAACATATTATGTTTTACTCAGAAAAATACTAGTTAGATACAAAGATACAATTATATTACTCAAAAATATCTGGCTAAAACATCCTCATGGCAACGCGCGGGCTACTAAGCTCGTTATTTCAGTTATGAAATTTATTTTTGGTTGCATAGGTATGGGTGGGTTTTGGGTATTTATGTGGTTGCTATTTTTTTTAATTTAATTGTCGATTATGCGATATATTTTTTTGCAATTGAACGTCAATGTAGGTTGTTTACTAAAACACACAGACAAATAAGATTAAGATTCATAACATAAACAAAAGTATATACACTAAACTAGTACATCAACCATAGGTACTAGTCAACTTTCACCATCAAACTGCATCAACACATAACCCTACCTTCATAACCATATACTAACCTAATCAAAGCTTGACATGACCTAAACAAACATAAACCTAACATGAAGGACCAAAGCTTTACACAAAAGACCATAAGATAACAACGAAAAAGGCTTCACAAAGTCAAAGGACCATTGACTCCAGCTGTTCAATGAAGGATAACAAAGAACAAACGCGAGCACACCTTTCTAAGACGGCGGTCTCCAGCTTTCCAATCTCATCCCTATCTTCAAGTTGCATCCTTCTCATGTCCCCAACACTCGCAACAGACGAGTGTGTTCCACCAAGAACCAACAGCTCTTGAATTAGCACATCCCTACGCTGAACACGAGCAGTTAGTTCGTCTACCTTCTCTTTGAGATCTAATTCATCACGAACTGTGTCCCTTACTTTTCCCTAGTATTCGACTAGCATCATAGCCTTCACAGATCGAGAGTTTGCAGCACGGGCTAGTTGATCCAAAATGACAAGACGGGGGTTGGCCATTTTTGTTGGTAGTTGAGATAAGGGTTTTTTTATGTGATGGTAATGTGTTGATAGTTGTGATAGGAGTTGTTAGAGAGGATTAAATAGAGAGTGTTAAGCACAAAATGTGTATTGTCATTTAGTACTTTGAAAATAGCAAGTGTAATGATTATCGCATCTTTCCCATGCAAATAGTAACATCTCAAACCATTTATACTAGTAAATTACATTTACGTGGTGTTTGTGACATCGCAATATGAGTGTCAAAAGAAATCGCGTTATGATGTAATGAAAATATTTTGTTTCTTTAAAATTATAAATGCGGGTGGGTTTGTCGTGGAAATTTTATGAGGTGGTCTGTAATGTATTTTGATATGCAGTTTAATACTTTTAATAATTTTTGGTTGCATAAGTATGGGTGAGTTTTGGGTATTTATGTTATTGCTATTTTTTGTGACTTTCATTATGTCGATTATGCAATACTTTGTGGGATCCACTTCCCACAAAAAACAAATCACTCACTGACACATCATGGAGGTTTTTAGTGGGATTCTTATGTGAATGTAGCAAAATTCTTTTATAAAAGGTATATTGTTTAGAAGTTATACTCTTTTTTTTTACATGATGGAGGTTTCTCATATATGTTTTGACTGTTCATTTCTGCATGGGAAAAAGTGTCCATATATATGGTTGGATTTAGAGGACATATTTGTGACAAAGTATAAACCTTAAGGTTTTTTTTGTTACATTTTGATATATTTTTTTGTTTTGTGATATTAAAATTGTTTTTTCAAAAAAAAAAAGAACAGTTTGTTTCCGATATGTTTTGCAAGTATTATTTTCGCGTAATATCTAACTTTTTTAGTATATTTGTTTTAAATAAGATTTGGGTAGATTTGGGTATTTCTATTCTTGGGGGGTATTAGTGTGTGGGTATTAGTGTGTCTTATTATCATCTCATTGTGTGCGTCAACCTACCAAAAACAATCATGGTGGCGATCCCCAATATTGAAGAACTAAAACAGGCAAGCGGTGCCAACGATTTGGCAAGGGATTTTAAGTTCCTATTTAGGAGTGAGATCAGCGAGGATCGTTGTTTTATGCGTCGTATGGAGGAAGAGACAATGAAGTTGCGTGAGAAGATTCACAAGCGTTAAGATACTATAAGGGATACGCGTTTTATTGGGCCAAACAATGAAAAGGATGTGGATGCTTTGGGGTGTCTTATGAAAATCCAGCGTCTGGAGCGTCATGTACTCGATGCAATGTATACAGTTCTTGCTGGGATACGTGCAGGGATTGATGATAAGGAAGATCATGGTACGTTGATGGAGATCGATGAAGAGCTATCTCATGGGTAGAGTCGTTCAGAGTCTTTGGGTCTTTTGGGTTTTTTGGATGTTATGAAGTTGCTATGGGTATGTTGATTGCTAGTCTTTTGAATGGTTATTAGTGTTGATATGGGTATGTAGATTGGTAGGCTATGCCTGCCTATAGTCTGTTTAGGTGCGTCAATGCGAGTATCAAAGTTATGTAATCCATTATGGATTGAAAATTTGGTTTGTTTTCGCCATGAAACATTGTAATTATGATAACCTAATTATGATAACCTATGAAACATTGTTTATTTTTGTTGTGTGTGGATTGGGTATGATGTTTTCAGTAGTGTTTTATATGTCATTGTCTTAAGTTGTTGATTATAATTGGCCTCTGAATTATAGGCTACTCCGCGATTGTGTAGTTTTGATGTTAACCGTTGTTGGATGTTCTTGTGTATTCTTATGTCATATTATGTAGAACGTCAATGTTGTATTGTTGTATAACGGTTAGGCGCAAAATTTTAGAAAACAAGAAATGGATGCAAAAAGGTCAAACGACACTTTAACAGTAAGGGTCACAATGTTATGTTAATGTGTTGCTTATTGTTCATTTTAATCTTTTTCGCTATCTTATTTTAAATTCAAATCCCATAGATTGGAGAGGATAACCTGAATATGCTGAAAAGACCAAGGATTCAAGACCATCCAACTCTTGAAGACAAGAAAAAAGGTAATTAAATAAACTTTATTTAACTCCTACTTACTAGGAAACTTTATTGAATACAATATCTTATTAGAAAAGCACATATGATATAACACTAAGTACTTACTAGGAGCATATAGTACTCTTAGTTACTAGGAAATCACATACGATATAACACTTAGTACTTGGCATATCTCACGCTTTATAGCGACAGCGTGCCCTCAAGCTTATGAATAAATAAATCCTTGTTACGAGCACTCGGCTCGGTTCGCCCGCCAAAATATTCATTTGCATCACTTTACATTCACTAAGGGCTTGTTCTCGCCTTGTAAACTCAATGATTTTGTGGCACCTCTTCTCACGGTTTCCATCTCTTGAATAACGGCAGCCCTTTCACGATTAATTCTAACCAATTCTTGAGTTAGGCTATTCACCTTTCTTGCCAATTGAACATCTTCAATTGCAGCGTTACGGCAGTAGTAAATCATGTCTGCCCAGTTGTTACTATTAGTAGTAGCTCTTACCTCATCACATTTAGGCAGCCCTGACATTGTTTTTGCTTACTTATTTATTCAATGATCTTGTGTGAAAATATACTTGCAAGTTTGCTCTTAAATATACAAAATAAAAGGTAAATAAATCATCACATGCATACCATTTTGCAGTGATGTTACACTATATGGTCCAGCCATAGCCCAATCGGCATTGGCCGGCCTGAACTGCCACATTAGATCAACCCAAATATCCAGATGCTGCAAATTTCTTTTTATAAAATACATACTGTTAAGCTTATTCAAATGAAAAATATTTTTTTTATGAAAATCAATATAATATATAATAGTTTAACTAGTTGTTAAGTACCTCATCTCCAAGCCATCCTTTTTTATTACCCCTTCCATACCCCAACAAAGCTAACCAAAATTTTCGATGAACAACGATGTCGCGTTGACCCCAAGGAAAGTTATGCGATGACTTAAATTTTTTTTATAAACATATACATACACGCTGGTTTAGTAATCTTATTGATATCGCAACCTTCAGGACGTGACAGATCCTGAAATTTTTTAAAAACAAGATTAATGAATATTACGGAATGTCTTTCATTTGTCTGTTTGTAAAAATAGTTCTGCTATACCTCTACCCATGTTTCCAAGCGATTATCTTCACCACATGGGAATTAATCCCTTTTAGGTCTTTTGGAACGCCTTTTCAAGAATTGTGGAGTCGTGGGAGGAGGTTCATATGGGTCCTACAAACACTTGCGTGCACTGCTTTGACCTTTTGAGTCAACATCTTCTTTCAAAACAGGAGTACTCTCTTGGGTAACTTTGACCTTACTACTTTTCTTTTTTGCTGGGCCATCATAAGGTGACAGTAGAGCCTTACTTGCATTTCTCTTCCTTTTAGTACGCATGAAAACATCATGTAAGCAAAGTTCAGCATTGAAATAACATCGAATTTCGAACTTTAATAGTAAGTTTAAAAAAATAATGTAGTTGTACCTCAGAAGCTGTAGTCAAAGGCTTATTGGCTCGTCCTTCAGTTTGTGAAACAGCTTGTGTGTTTTTCTTAGAATTATGAAACATGGCCTTTCTTGCTTTCTCAGCATCACGATCAATTTTGTCAAATACCGCCTTGCTTGCCGTCTAATTTGCTACCACTAACACACCCCCGCTTACTTTCTCATTAACTTGGCCATCAACATTGTTAGCTTCATTATGAATAACCAACTCCCCTAATTTCTCATTAACATTCCCATCGCCATCCTTATTCTCTTCAACATGATTCGTATGATCATCCCCCATCTCTGCCATTTGTAACACTCATTCACTTACTTTCTGACCATCATGAGAATCTATATCAGTAGCATTGCAATCAACAATGTTATTTTGATTACCTTGAACCCCCTCTATAGATTTCTCATCAACATTTAACACTTCTTCACTTACTTTCTCACGATCATGAGAATCTATCTGAGTAATATTGCAATCAACAATGTTATTTTCATTACCTTGAACCCCCTCTACAGATTTCTCATCAACATTTAACACTCCTTCACTTACTTTCTCACGATCATGAGAATCTATCTGACTAACATTGCAATCAACAATGTTATTTTCATTAACTTGAACCGCCCCTCCAGATTTATCATCAACATTAAACACACCTTCAGTTACTTGCTCAACATCATGAGCATGTACCTCAGTAACATTGCAATCAACAATGTTATTTTCATTACCTTGAACCGCCCCTCCAGATTTATCATCAACATTAAACACACCTTCACTTACTTTCTCAACATCATGAGCATGTATCTCAGTAGCATTGCAATCAACAATATTATTTTTATTACCTTGAATTGCCTCTCCAGGTTTCTCATCAACATTTAACACTACCTCACTTGCTTTCTGACCATCATGAGAATCTATTTCAGTAGCATTGCAATCACCATTGTTATTTTGATTACCTTGAACCGCCTGTCCAGATTTCTCATCAACATTTACCACTACCTCACTTGCTGTTTCGCCATCTTCCTTGTTTTCAGCAGCCTTTTGTTCATCTTCCTTTGACTCTTGAATATGTAACCCATGCTCGTTGAATTTCACAGATCCATAAACAGAGTAATCATCATCAAAGTTATTTCCCTGTAATTATACATGAAAACACAACTATAATAGATGACCAAATGTAGAAAACATCTGTAGATAGTGCAGGTGAAATTATTATATACGTACTTCAACGGTAGATTGAGAAAATTGTTGATTCAAATTAGGTAAATTCATATGGTGGGATCATCATCTGGCATGTGATCAACTACCGGGAATGGTTCGACTGGAAGACATAAATCCTCAAGCTGCGACATGGAGGATGGATAAGTGGTAGGGTCTAGATAATTAAGCCTAACTTGTTCGTTATCAGCAATAACACATGTCAATTTCTCGCATGATTCATCAGGTTCTAGGCTTAAGGTCTGTAGTTAACAAAGCAGATTTAGGTATGTAACAAAATAACGATAAACAAAAGTAATATTACGGGGAACATAACCTTTTTACCATCAGCCGCATGAACATCATGAGAATGAACATCAAACAAAATAGGGCTATCATTCCGAGTTTCATTATGAATTGGACTTGAAGTCTGATTTCCATGGCATTTTTGGCAAAACAATCTTCATCAGATTTGTCGTGCATATGAGTTGAAGTCTGAAATTTAAAATATACAATCAAGTATACTACTAAAGAAAGGAGACCTAAATGATTAACAAATATTAAAGGACATTACCATGCCATCTTTGGAAGCTAAAGATTCATCAACACATTGCCTTATTTGCAATTGTTCATGAATAACCGATGAAATCGTACATAAATATATATAATCCATTAGTTGGTGAAAAAATATTGCTATCTAATGATGTTGATTAAAAATGAATGTAAAGAGCATCTTCACCTTTGGACGTTGTATCTTTAGATCTTCCTCAACAACGGCAATTCTATTTTTAATATCATTAAGGACCTCCACATTGGCTCCGGGTTTATCGATCATAAATACAATTGCCTTCAATGCCGCAAACTCAGCATGTATGTCTGTTTGATTGGAACTTTGATCTTTAGCAGTTATCGGCACATTTTTATCAGCTAACGCCACCTCTTTATCAGTTACCGCGACCTCTTTATGAACTGCAACTTCATGTAACTACGAAGCAAGATCGAAACAGAATGTGCATTGGTCAATTGTCAACGTGAATAGTCACATAAACAATGTAGTTGATACGGATGAAAATGAAATGATACAAAATGTGCAACTTACCTCATTAGTGGCATCATCCGCAGGTAATTGTTTTTCTACACGATCCAACTCTCTAAAATAAGCATTACTAGGTATAAACCATGGTTGTAACCTTTCTGCATTTGTTTGAACAAGATCCAATACTGGATTTGAACCCTATTAAACAAATAATTATAAAGTCAAAAACAAATATAAAGAAGTCGTTACTTATTTGACAAATAAAAACAAATGGAAATGCTTACCGGACCAAAAAGTCTACCATAATCACGTTTGGCGAATGTTTTACCCTTTGACCAAGAAAGACAACGTGGTATCTTTGTCGGGTCTTTGGTCCACCATGAACTGCTATTGGGATAACTCTCAAGAATCCATATCTAAAATAAACGAAAACAATCAAAGTAATGTACAATGAAAAGCAGTATAACAAATTTGTATCCAAAAATAGTTAACAAAAACTGATATGTTCATAAAATGTCTACAAATCTAACCTTAAAAGCCAAGAGAAAGCCACAAATATTATATTTTGTAGCTTTAGAAGGGTTTTCTTCCTATTTCCCTTTGTAGTAAGCGTGGTAATGTCGGGGTACCACATTGGCTAATTTTTTGTAAAAACGTCTCCACAAGAACTCTCCCCAAGGATAGGCATTCCATGCCCCAAAATCCTCAACAAATTCCAACAAATGATTGTTAACGATGTACCAAGGTCCACGACCTATGAACACGACCTCAGCGACTATCAACAGACATACTCTTACCGCATCCTCATTTGATAACTTTGAAAATAGTGTATCGTTCTCAAACAACTGTAAAAGCTCACTCCCTTTTACAGTAACCTTTCTTAAGCTGTTTTCGGAAAGACACACAAACCAAAAGGATTGCGCTCAATTTCTACGATGGCGAGGCAAAGGACCAAAACGAATTCGGTCATCAATAGAAACTCTCCACGACCGAATTGCATTAAATTATTCCCAATTACGTATAAAATGGGGGACAAGAATCAAGCGGTTGGGGATATATACGGTGTTGTAAAACAAAATTCACCAAATGATTGTCATTGCCTTGTTTAGGAATATCTAACCATGGCCCAAAAGCAGTTGCACTAAACAACCTCATTCGATGCGGATTGCGTAACAACTTAGACTTAATATTTGAAAGCAACTTAACCTGGGAACGAACCGTTACCTTAGCATCAAAATATCGGACAAAGTTTACCATTTGGGACTTTAATTGACTAATTAATTAGGGTTTGAGTTATGGTTCGAGTATATTAAAGGTTTAGGATTTTGATTTCACTTTTTGATTTGTGTTCTGGGGTAGTAGAGTGTTGGTGTGTGTGCTTGTGTGTGTGTGTAAATATTTTAAAAAAAGTTTATAATTATAATTTTGAAAAGTTATGTAACAAAAGTACAAAAAGGTACAAAAGTATAAAGTAAAAAAAATCGCTAATATTATTTCGCTTAAGTCGCTCAGCATTGGGAAGACGCTAAAGTATAAAAAAATATTTTAGTAAGTTTGACTTTTTTTACTAAATGACAAAAAAGAATTTCACTAGAATCTTAAAAAAGTCGCTCAGTCTAGGTCGCTTTAAAAGTAAAGCTGGTAAAAGTCAGAAAACAATCATTGGGTTCACAAATGTCGAGGGACACTTGGCACTCTGAGATTAAAAGTAGAAAAGTCGCAAGTCTCAAAGTCTAGTTGAGGAATACGCCAACTTTGTGCCTAGAAGGTCTTGCCACCTTGAGCGGAAGGTGCATTGCCATAATTGCCCCTTTTTTTAATATCCGAATAAACCAAAAATCAAAACTGAACTGACCCAAAAATAATTGAATTGAACTTGTAAAAAATCAAATTGAATCAAATTAAATATTTGGTTTTTGATTCGATTATCGTTTTGGCAGTCTAAACCGAAAACTGAACCGAATATCGAATTCAAATAAACATTTATTATTTTTAAATATTGATATAAAAAAAGATATTAAAACTCTTTCATAATATAAATATAACATTTTTTATAGTTTGATTTGTTTTGCTAAAAATCTATATAAATAAATAATTAATTAATTAAAAGGAAAATTTCATATATATTCCTCTTTTGCATCAAAATTACATATATATCCTACTAACTTAAAAATTACATATGTATTCAATCTAAAACTTAAAATTACATATATATCCAACCTAACTTAAAGTTTTCAAATATATCCAATCTAAAGCTTAAAGTTACCATATATGTCAAATAATTAAAACCTTAAAATAAATATTACATATAGTTTAATATTAAAATGACCATTATACCCTTGTTTCCCTTTTCATTCTAGTCATACATAGGGTGTTAGTTGGGTCGGGTTGGTTGGGTTCGGATCAATTCGGGTCGAGGCTAAAAAACATACTTGAACCCTACTTTATTTAGAACCTTGGTTAGTCGGGTTGAGGTCAATCCGTGTCGGGTTTTAAATAGAGTCGGGTTCGGATATGTTCTTTAGTCTCGGCCCAGTGACCGAATCAACCAAGTCGATCGACTAAAACCCATATGTGATTATAATGAAAAGAAACAAGGTATATAGTCATTTAAAATCAAATGATATTTAATATGTATTTTATGGTTTTAAACTTTTAATTATATATAAATTGAGTATTTAGATATTTATGATAATTTTAAGTTTTAGATTGGATATATATGAAAATTTTAAGTTAGGTTGGATATATATGTAATTTAAGTTTTAGATTGGATATATATGTAATCTTAATGCAAAAGAGGGATCTACATGAAATTCTCACATAACTAAAATTGTAATTCGGTTCGGTTATGAGGGTTCGGTTTTCGGCTTTCGGTTCGTTTAATCAATTTGAATTCATTTGGTTTGGTTTTCGTTTATACCGAGAAAAAAATAACCGAGCTAACCGAACCGATTAACTGAACAACCCGATAACCGAACCGATGAACACCCCTATTCAAATTTATCACTTTATTAACTAAGGGCAAAAGTTCAATATAGATCTCAAATTTACCATAGATCCAATAAACCAATCATAGTTATTCATTTTTTTAATTAAAAAAAGTGAAATAAACTTTCACCCTTTTTTTAAAAATTAAATATCTCGCAAACCGTTAATCGTCACGCGAAAAAAATCATACCATCGGGACGAGAATTAAATTATCTTTCTACAGATATGCACTTCTATATATTTTTAACGATTTTTTTTTATTTCGGCCCAGAAAAATCATATATGATTTGTGAAAATCATATGTGATTCGATTTTTGAAAATCATATATGATTTTACAAATCATATGTGATTTTTCTGGGCGGAATTTTTGAAAAAAAAAAAGTTTATTGAAAATATAGAGAAGTTTATATCTATAGAAAGATAATTTAATTTTCGTCAAGATGGTGTACTTTTTTGTAGTTTAAAGATTTACCGTTTGCAAGATATGTTGTTTTTAAAAAATGGGTGAAAATGGTCTTTTTATTAATTTTGATAAAAAATGAATGGCTAAGATTGACTTATTAGATATATGGCAAATATGAGATTTATATTGATCTCAACTTATTAACTAAGGTTGTGTCTGATATAAAGGTTTCAGAATCAAGGAATGAGTTTGACATCCATTGTTATTTTTAGGTTAGCTGATATATAAATGAAAAGGGTTTAAAATACATAGACTTATTCATGAGTGAAGGGGGTGGTTTAAATGATATTTCTATGTGAGACCACATTTTATATATTAAATCTCTTATTTTCAAAAATCTTTTACAATTGATTTTTACTAATCTAGACTCACCAATATAATACTCATAACTTCAACTTTATACATAACACAAATAATGGAACCTCGCTCTCTTATCAAAATCATACCTATTGTGATAGCGAATTTCAAACCAAACACACCCTAAGTGTATTTGTAACCATTAAGAGACCGACATCTTCACTGCCATATAAACTTTCTTTCTCATGAACTACTTCATGACCAACTTGGTATAACAAAGAAGAAATAATAATAATAATAATAATAATAATAATAATAATAATAATAATAATAATAATAATAATAATAATAATAATAATAATAATAATAATAATAATAATAATAATATTCTCGACAAATTGGTCGCTTTTGCGACCATCTTCTCATTCTTCATGCTAGCAACGCGTCTAATGGCCAGTGTAATAGGTGAGGCTGCTGGGTATTAGTCGATTGAGAGGATCGACCAAGAGTAGTTAAAAAGGAAAATGAGGCAAATAGACCGGGCGCCCGAGGCTTATCACTTTCCGGACCACGCCTTTTTTTAATTTGAAAATAGACCGGTTGCCCACCGATTTTCTTGGACCCAACCAGGGGCTGCCACGTGGCCGACAACTTATGACACAAGTACGTATTTTGAAAGTATATGTCATGTATTGTAAGGTATTGTTTTTTGGGCAACTTGTATTGTTTTTTGGGCATCTTTATATTTTTGGCAACTTGTATTTATACACGAGGATACTTTGGTCATTTTACATTTTAAATTATAAAAAAAAAATCAAACGCCCACACAAAACACAGACTCACACAGTCACACACCTCTTGTCCTCCACATAAACCATCACAACTAACACCACCACAACCACCCAACAACAACCACCACCATCGGCGGCACACCACCACGCCACCACCATCCGGCGGCACCACCACACAATTGAACCTTCTTGTGCAGTGGCCTGTTCTTGTTACAGGTAATTCAAATCACCTGAAGAAATCTTTTGTTATTATCTACTTAAGTGTCAAAAAATGAATCCTCTCAAAATTGCTCGTATCCAAACACAATCTTTTATTATTATCTACTTAATGTGTTTTATCTTTGATTTAATCTGTAATTTTAGTTAAATTTGCATTTGTGGTTGTTCCCTTGATGAAAGTCAAAATTAGGGTTATCACCCCTAAACCGAAATTCAGGTTTTGTAAATTTCTTAATTTGATGCAATTATGTTCTGCTAAAAAACATGTGAATCAGGCTCGGTATTGATTATTGTATCTAAATTATTATATCTTGTTTTATACTCTAGATATATTTAGGAGGAATGGTGTTCTGAATGTGAGACATTGATTTGCAAATGGAGCAACTATAGCTTGTTAGGACTTCTTTTCTATGATATTTTAAGGTATTGTTTGAATTGATTTTCTCTAGCATACAAGTACTTCTAACCTTTAAGCTTTTATATCTTATCTTAAGCTTTTCAAGTAGCTGTTGAAGTTTATATCTACTATTTTCAGTCTAAAAGGCGTTTGGACGTACTTTTATATGTCCATGACACTTGGATGTATGGGTTGATTTGATGTGGTGTTTAGACCACCGATGCAGATTGGGCTTTGGCGGTGTAATTTACGCACTCAAATCCTAGATGGCAAAATGCCTACCACTTATTCGGATGGCACAACATACCACGTGGCTTGTCGAGATGTTGAAAAGGTCGGTTGGCGGACTCTTACCGTACAACACTACAGTTATAAACAACTTATAATATTCTGCATTTGTTTTATATATCGGTGTAGTTTCCGTGAATGAACCGGAAATCACTTGGTACTCGTTGTGCTCCATATCCGCATTGGCGTTGTTTACCTTTATGACTCTCTCGGGTCGGAGGAAGAGGTGCGGTGGTGGCGAGGTTTGAAGAGAAAGTTACAAACACAACTTAAATTGTACCTAACAAAGGCTGGGTCTTGCATAGTAAGGGCATATCAGGGGATTATATAATCACATACCGGTGTCCAAAAGTCCCACAACAATCGAGACTTATATGGCGATTGTGGAGTATGGGTGTGCATTATTTTGTGCAGATTGCTCCGTAACCGACCTTGGAAGTAGACGACCCTCTTGAAGCAGCGTTAGCTTACCGTGAACGGATGCTTGAATATACGGAAGCACAAGGTTGAATACACAAATTGATAGCCGTCTTTCAAGGTACGATCCTTAATGTCCGTTTGACCCATAATTATTGTCAAATGTTCACTTGTGAAGTCTTTTTCTTTCAACTTTTACTATATGTATTTTTACTTGTGTTATATATTAGTCGATTATTATATATTTTTTTTAACTCAACGGCATTTCTTTTGTAAATACCCGTGCACATATACAAAAACGCCTATGGTTTGCAAACCACTTCTATATTGGTTATGTATACTTTATTAATATTTGCTATATAGCAGAATATAATATTTGGTTGCCCAAAAGTACATCACGGTACATGTCCTTTAATGTCTTCTGTTCCCAATCACTTTCTTCAATACAAATATTTCTTATTTTGTTTAACAAAATCTTTCTTTCTTCTTTTGGTCTATTGACTTCATATCTTTATCCCAATCTTTCTGCTTTTGTTTAAAAAAATGTCGACAATATCCTTTGGATGTTCAACTAGATATCATCCGTAGGCTACCTCCTAAGTCTATACTCCACTACGTAGTGTTTGCAAGTTATGGAAGGCTAGTATAGATTGTGGAAGCTTCATCTTTAATTACGGTGTTCGTCGTAATGATGAGTGTTTATTTACGCTAACATTCGATATGGGTCACCAAGGTTTTATGTTAGCTTTAGATGAGCGACTAATCGCTACGCCACTTAATCTGATTTAATGCTTTCATCTATGATTACAGTTGGCAATTCTAATGGTCTTTCGTGTTTTGTCTATGGTTCTAATCTAATGTACATTATTTGGAACCCGACAATCAAAAATCACTTGCGATGTTGTCCCGCTTTACACGCATCAAATTGAATGTCAAAAGATTTGTTTTGGTTTTGCGGTCCGTCCGGACACTCTTGACCCGACGATCGTGAAGGTCTCCTATCCTGTTTTCCAAAGTGGTTTCTGGTATGTGTCTGTCTTTTCTTTGAACTCGTTAAGGTGGACACGCCTTGAAAATTTCCACCCCCTCGTGAAACTATCAAATTGAAACGTAAAAGTCATGCAGTTGTAGGTCGTTTTATCTATTTGACTGGGAGTGAAAAGTTAACTAATGAGGACGGTGTTATTTACAAGATTTATATGTTGATTTCTTTTGATTTGGTAACCAACCAATTTAAAGTTATAGACCTACCATGATTTTAAAAATGAACTCCCAGTTCCATTCAATGTTTTCGATCTTGGAACCTCTCTAGTGATTTACGGGATGATCATTGGTGAAGATATTCCATTGTTTTGCGGATGGTTGTTGGGCGTGAATGGTTCTTCCATAAGATCATTTAGAAGCCTATTCGCCATCCCTACCCTATTTTCGGTTCGTTTGCTTGGGTTTACAAAGGATCGGGCTCCAATAGTGGAAGCGTCTGGTGGCAATCATTTGGGTCACTCGGTATTTGTGTACAACAAAGAACTTGAATTATTTGTCTGCATGGGAATGTTAGGAGATGCGGGATCTTTCTACATCGCCTCATACAAAGAATCTCTTCTTTTGTTAAATCAGCCAGACCGTGTTGTGTATAGTATGTTTTATTTTTAACTTACCATTCTATTCATGTTTTATTTTTAACTTACCATTATATTCATGTTCAACAGGTTTGTTCGGCAGAAGTTAGGGATCATGCTTAATGGGAATGAAGCTTTGTGGTTTTAGTATGTTGTCTGTATGGGAAGGAAGCATGGAGTGGTTAGCTTTTTCTGCGTACTCGCTGAATGTTATAAATCAAGTGGTTATATAATATGTAACCATTAAACTTATAATTATGTAGTAATCGTAATATGTAGTAGGTTGTATGAAACGTTGTATGTCAACGTATTTACTATTTCCTCGTTACGTAATCCCATTATACATGTTTGTTTAATCGGGCAACTAGCGAGTTGTTTCCAAAAATCAATTTGGCAACTAAGCGTTGTCGTGAGGGCAACTTCTTTTCCTATGGACTACTTTTATAAACCAATGAGTCCTTCTAGTTGTTACAATTAGTATTCTACAATCTACTAATAACTACCAACTAGTGACTATGCACACTTACAAAAAGCATTTACCATTCAACACTAGTACAATATAACTAGCGGTTGTAAGTTTAATACTAGCGACACTAAGCGACTATGTGCCTATTCGGGCCCCGAATAGTAAGAGCAACACCTACACAAGGGCACCAGAATGGTATCAGCAGCACCTACACACGGGCAGCACAAACACGGCCATACACAACAGCATTAACGACTGTGGCATCATTTCGTTGATGTCTTCTATCACTAACAGTAGTTAAAATAGCTAGCAGTTGTAAGCATATTACTAGCAGTTGTAAGTATACAACCAATTCCGTTTTACTAGCAGTAGTAAAAATAAATAGCGGTAGTAAAAATAACTAGCAATTGTAAGTATGCAACCAATTCATTTTATAATTTGAGATATTTAATTTAAGTAATCGAGTTTAAAAGCAGTGTAGCATTTTTTACGTTTAGAAATGTCGCATATAGCTCAAAATAATCAACTCAAATGAATTTAACTCTACACATCGATAACTGATGCGTTATGTGCTTACGTCAAAGTGAAGGCGTTGATGTTTTTAGAATAAGTGATGGTCTATAAAATAGTTTAAATGCGTTGATATAAAAATGTAGTCGAAGGTATTAACAATTAGGCAATTATATTGACTTAATTCTAAACAGTTTGAATTTATCGTTTTATTAACATAATTGTGTTAAATTGGACCCGACCCGACATGACATGTCACAGCACATTGATCGTGTATTAGGTTTTGCCCTTATGTTTTCGCCTTAACTATTTTATTGGAAGGCACTACCTTAGTTTTGCGCCTATGTCCTATACTGCATATTACCATGGCTTACTAAAATATACCACTACGTAATATTTTAGGGACCAAATTTTAAAAGCTTGTATCTTGGGCGCGCGAATCAATGAACCAACCCAACAACCACATTTAATGATCATAATAACACACCCCCGTTCTGACCATCAATTGCAAATAAAAAACCCTCATCCAAAGGCTCCTGTCGAGAATTCAAAAAACCAACAAAATTTCCTTGAAAACCATGTCGTTTCGAGCTAATGTTAACACCAATAGGAGAGATTATATTAGCAACATGCCAGATATAGTGATCGGTAACATTTTGAATCGGTTGCCAATAAAAGAAGCGGTGAGCACCTCTACTTTATCTACAAACCGGAGGTTTAAGTGGACTTTGCTCACCGAAGTCATAATTGATGAGGATTTCTTTTATTATTTAACATATAAGTTTGATGGGAGGCATGTTACTAGACTATTAAATCAGCTTACGGGTCCCATAAAAAGTTTGTCTTCTCTGTAGATCCCAAACCGTTGTCTGGAATGGAAGACTTGAATTATGAAGAGATTCGTGATTGGCTTATGTTTTTGGCACTGCAAGGAATTGAGGACCTGACAATTAGAAACTGGTATGGACAACCAGTTACATTGCCATCCCAACTTTACTCTCGTATGGAATTGAAACATCTAGAAATTCATTGTTGTGCTTTTTCGAGTTTGGTGTTTTTACTACTTTTCCAAATTCTTGAGCTTAGAATTGTGTTTAGTCAATTTTCTAACCGATCTGATTTGGGATTTAATTGTTGGTTGTCCCTTACTTGAGTCTCTTAGAATGGATGTTGAGAGTACAAACGGGATGAGACTATGGAATCTTGCAAGTCTTAGGAATTTGAAGAAGTTACATTTGGCATTCGGTATTTTGAATGTTGTCACGACAATCATAGCATCCGATATCTTTCACCTGACAAGACTTCCATCTCTTGAGACCCTTACATTGGATTTTGACGATTGCAAGGTAAGACCGTTTTGAGTTTTACACTTCTAATTTTACAATGTTAAAGATATGTGTAACTCTAACGACATTTAATCTTTAAAACTAACCCAAAAGTCGACCTGTTGTAGTTGATGCGTGATGGTAATTCCAGGATGAATGTCCCTTTGCCGTTTGTATCCCTCGTTAATCTGAATCTAAAAGGAGTTGATTTTGGCGATACTGTTATCGTGTCACTCATCGTCCAAATGATTCGCGGATCTCCAAACTTGAAAATGCTGGAAACCAGAGTAAGTGTAATACTTTATTTCATACGTATCAAATAAACATCCGTAAATTGGCATGTTTTTGTATCTCAATACTATTTGATTTTCCAGGCTGCACACACGCTTAGTGTTTTACCTTTGGAACAAGTTTCATTAGATTTAGACACAACCACATTCACCATGGGCGATTGAGGCTGTGCTTTTCGATCCTTTCCTAGATCGGAGAATGAATTACACATAATAAAGTTTATACTTGCTTGTTCCACGTCGCTAAAGAAAATGTATATCGGGGCGGCGATTTGGTGGGCGATGGTTATGATAATATCAAGAAGAATTGGGAGTTCGCTAGGAAGCTGTTGAAACTCCCCCGATCTTCTGTCACAGCCGTTGTAGACTTGTTTTAGTGGTTGTAGTTTTATGCGTGGGTTGAATACCCTGTGTCAATTAAATTTTTGTACAGAAAGTTTGGTGTGGCTGTATATCAAGTGGTTATATAATATGTAACCATTAAACTTATAATTATGTAGTAATCTTAATATGTAGTAGGTTGTCTGTATGAAACGTTGTATGTCAACGTATTTACTATTTCCTCTGTTGTGTAATCCCATTATCCTTTTTTATTTCATCTGGGCAACTAGCAGTTGTTTCCAAAAATGAATTTGGCAACTAATTGTTGTACGTAGGGCAACTTCTTTTCCCTTTGGACTACTTTTATAAACCAAGGAGTCCTTCTAGTCGTACAAGTCGTATTCTACAATCTACTAATAACTACCAACTAGTGACTATTCACACTTACAAAAAACAGCTTTATCATTCAACACTAGTACAATTTAACTAGGAGTTGTAAGTTAACTACCAGCAGCAGTAAACGACTATGTGCCTATTCAGGCCCATAATAGTAATAGCAGCACCTACCCAAGGGCACCAGAAACACGGCCATACACAACAGCACTAACAACTGTTTCATCATTTCGTTGAGGTCTTCTATCACTGGCAGTAGTAAAATTAAGTAGTAGTTGTGAGTATACTACTAGCAGCTGTAAACCAGCATGGGCCTATTCGGGCCGATAATGGTAACAACACCACCTACACACGGTCAGCCGAAAAACGGCCATACACAACAACATCAACGACTGGCATAATTTCGTTGATGTCTTCTATCACTAGCAGTTGTTAGAATAACTAGCAGTTGTGCGTATACTACTAGCAGTTGTAAGTATACAACCTATTCAGTTTACTAGCAGCAGTCAGAATAACTAGCAGTAGTAAAAAATAACTAGCAGTTGTAAGTATACAACCAATTCATTTTATAATTTGAGATATTTAATTTAAGTAATCGAGCATAAAAGCAGTGTAGCATTTTTTTACGTTTAGAAATGTCACATAAAGCTCAAAATAATCAACTCAAATGAATGTAACTCTACACATCTAATAACACAAGCGTTATGTGGTTACGTCAAAGTGAAGATGTTGATGTTTTTAGAATAAGTGATGGTCTATAAAATAGTTTCGTACATCGAGTCGACTAAGCGATCTAGTATAGAAGGCGACTAAGCGAACACAAGCTATTAAACACTATGCGGAATCTAGTGCTTAACCTTAAGAAGAATAATAATTAACGAACAGTTATTACGACTAAACACCGGATATATTATTAATACGAATACTCGAATAGTATTAGCGATTACAACCTTGAAGTGTATCGACTCTAAATATGACCAAAAGTTATATCTAACTCTAACCTAGGACCTCCTTTTATAGGCTAAGGAGTCCTTTACAATATACAATATGTACTCTACAGGATAAATATACTTACCATACTTATCTAATACAAAACATCCTACCCAAGAAATTCTAGAATATTACATATTAAACCGACACAATCATACTAGCAGTGATAAACTACATTAGCAGTGGTACGCGACTTCTACTACCACTGGTTTGTCTTTTGCTGACATTGTCATTTTCCGTTGGCTTTCACGGTGCGGGTATTTTGCCTTTCTCTTCTGAGTTCGGAATCCTTCTTCTTGTTTGCTATCATTTTCTTGAAGGATTTCCCGTGGCTTGCTTCCTCGTGGGGCGGCCGTATTTTTCCATGGGATTCCCTGAGAAGTTCGATAGGCCTTTCAAGGGGTTTCCCGTGTAAATCCGCCCCTCTGCGCGGTACTGGAAGGGCTTTTAGTGAGGTAGCTTTTCCACCCGCGCAGCTTTTATTTTAGAGCAATGCTAGAACCACATAAAGAATTCACAAAAAACAAATCCACACGCTGACGTGTCAGCGGGTGATTGGTTGAATTAGAGAGAGGAGAGAGAACTGTCACAAAATACACCAATCATCCACTGACACGTCAGCATGTGATTTTTTTGTGAATTCTTTATGTGGTTTGCTCTTTATTTTATCCGGCGCCCGCAGTGGTCATTTTACCTTTAACCCGATCTATCCAACCCGATCCGCCAGATTGGTAGCGACACTTGCTTGGGGCGGGTGCAATCAACGGAGGACCGATGCCATAATTTTCACCGTGTTGTTTGCCTTTCTTAGGGGAAGCTTCTTGTTAATTAGGGGCTGCTTTACGTATTGCGCTGCCCCTAACTTCCTTTGTTGCCCTTCCCTAGGGACCCAACTATTTGCACATTCTATCACTCCCATCGACCTAATGCCCATGATATACTTCCTTTTTCCGCTCGGCAACGGCGAGGTTAAGAAGGACCTGCCTGAACTTTGAAGAACCCAAATGGATAATGAGAGTCTAATCGGTTTAAACTCCCACCTTTGGTACGCCATATGGTCTGGGCAGGCTTCCACAAACTTCAAAGGACACGGGTTTTGGGTGAAGGAATGTTGTGAATGGTCGCGGAGATGGGTTATTAGTCGTCATTTTAGAACGACTAATTGTTATTAGTAGTCATTTAAGAACATGTTTCAGTTGTCACAGCATTTGCTTTGCGCTTATGTTTTTCTTTTGGGGGGTAAAGGTTTAGGCTATGTATGGGCTTTTTGGAAACGACCGTGCGTGGGCAACGCGTTGTTGTTGACGGACGGATGTATTCTTTTTGTATTGTGTACCATCATGTTTTTTTTCTGAATAACATCTTCAACTTCTCTTTGGTGTGTCTAAAATTTTTCTGTTGTCTGATGTACTGGTCGAACTATTTTTGTTGGTGGAGGAATGGTTGTTTTTTGTTTTTATGTACTTTCCCTTTATTTACCTCGCGTATTTATAGCGAGGATTTTCTTATTCTTGCAGCGTTATCATTAATTTTCATTTACTATTTTGTGGGTAGGCACGTGCCTAGGCTCCTACCCTGGGCATCTATTTTTCCTGCTAGATTTGTCATAAAATTTCTAGGGAAGGAACGTGAATATTTACTTGCAGATTTTCTCTCCTTTTTTGGTATTTGGATAAGCCTTATCCGTAATTATAAACAGTTTGAATTTATCGGTTTATTAACATAGTGGTTGTCGTTTTATGTATGGGTTGAATACCTATGTCAATTAAGTTTTGTCTGAGAAAGTTTGCTATGTTTGTATATATTTTTTTTGGTAAAATGTAGCTTCCACATCTGTTGTTGCTTTTGGAAATGTTGCTTATGCACGTTTGACAAACTGAAGTCAAACATTCATATCGGCGCTTTAAATTTCACTTTTAAAATTTGAACTACAACTAGTCAACCTTTTAATTCGCAAAAACCATTTTGTACTTTAGGGACTTTTTGAATATAAATGATTTGGAAAACACAAACAAAGTTGATATTTGCGTCGACACTAGCGGTGGTTGCAGCGACACTAGCAGTGGTTGCGTATCTTTAGCGATGGTTGCGTATTACATATGAACATACTTGAGAATTTGTTCAAACCACAGTAGCCTCCTTTGGTTTTTCCAAAACGCAACCATGTTGTGAGTTGCGCAGAAGACTTGGGCACCATTGATGTTTATTTGAAATTGATTGCATGCATTGTTAGGGGTTGCGAATTATGTTGTGTGTGGGTCTAAACTATGTTTTGCGCTAGCAGTTGTAACTCTTTATTTTTTATCCCCAATTGAATCGAAATTAATTTGTACTTTCAAAGCAACAGTTTTAACACTTGTAGCAGTTGTTAGTATTTTTGGGCGTATTTATCCCCAATTGTGCTATTCTAATCAGCAAACGCTACCGTTATCGTCATCTACTATCTAGACACGAAAATTCTGACAATCTAGTTTATGTTATTGGGCAATTTCGTTTGTACCTCAGGCCACCGTCCAATTTGCAATCTGGGCAACTAAATGCCATAATTGGGCAATACTTCTTGTACAATCGGGCAACCATAATTCTTAACCATATGATCATAAATGATAGACTTAACAGCATAAACCTAACAACACTAAGTTGGGCATAGAAGCACTATCTCATGGTTGGCAGCATAAACTCATATTTTTTTAAAGGCAACAAACATTCATAACAGGTGCAACCATGCATCTAAGGCATGTGTTGTGTTGTGTTGCGATATGATTGGTTGTAAGGCATTTGTTGCCTTATTCTTATTGGCTAAAAGAAATGTCCGAGTGATTTTCTAGAGTGGGTAAAACATCAATTAAAATAGAACTATTAATAGAAGGGTTCATGGATTAAATAAAAGAATTTCTCTTTTCCCTTCTCGGCGGCATATCCAGTTTCGAGTTCCACACCCTCCTGTTGCTTGATCTTTCATTTCCTTGTGCACTACCCCCTTTTTCTCTGATCTCGAACCCTCTTTCGGTTTTGTGATAGAAACACGCTTTGTTAGCTTCCTTCTTTTGAAAGGTGTTGCACTACCGCACCGCATGCCAGCGTCCTCTTCCTGCCATACCATGTTTTTGAAATAAAATTGTGACAAAGCCTGTAGCTTGTGCACAATGTAGACGTCCATGGATCCATTCTCATCCGCAAGGTCATACATTCGTCGAACGTCATTGTTTGTGTGCAACAATGTTAAACCATCTTCGAGTGCCTTATTTGGTGCACCATAAAATAAAGCCCATTTTCCCCCTCCAATATCATTGAAAACATGATCAAGCACCTGTAAATGTGGTGGAGCTAAAACATGGACATCGACAAAGCGAGCTACATAGCGGAGTGGTGAAATTCAAATTTCCGTTGTGGTGAACTTTAAATATGACTTCTTTGGTTTCCGCCATGTCCTATAAAACATAAACCCTAATAACAATTAGAATCAACCACTAGACTTTTAGGGGTTTTGACCATGTCCTATAAAACATAAACCCTAATAACAATTAGAATCAACCACTAGACTTTAAAGGGTATTGTAGGACCTTACTTTTATCAACCTTATCACAAACCCAACACGTATACCACAAGTTGGCGTGAACACGTGAAACCACAAACACAAATAAGCGTAGAAATAAGAAAGAAAGAAAGAAAGATGGTGACTTGATATAAGATATGTTATGCGTACCGTGTATGTGTAGAGATAAAGATGAAACAATAAGTTGTATATTGCAAAAGAAAAAACACACACACACACTTTCAAGCACACCCTCAAATGAGACTTTGAGGGGTTTATATAGTTGGAATACATGATGCCCTAAAAGGCTTTCTATGGGCCTCGTGGACTTGGATTGGATTGGATTACTTGGACATATATAAGGCAAGCTTAACTAACTAATACCCATTTAGCTTAGCCCAATCCACGAGCCGTTGACTATTCTATCACGATATCTAACACACGTTACAAAGTTCCTAAGCGTGAATGACCATCACTTCTAATAAAACTATTAAGGCTAACAATCTCCCCTAAGGGTGGTCATTCAAATGATGCTCCACTTGATTAGGTCTTTACTTTTCTCGAGCTTGAACTTTGTGTGTAGATATAGAATAGTCTTGATTCTTTGTTCCTTCATGCTTTGTGATCGAGATAATGTGGTTGTCTGCGCGTTGTCAACCGTTGGTTAGGTGTCTCCGTCTTTCTCCACCATGCTCACACTTCTATTTGTCTTTTGGTTACCAATGATGTAGTTCTCGAGTCTTTAAACTTTGTAGATTCTTTGACATTGACGAAGAATCATCTTTAACTTTGTGTTGCCTTTGATTTTGATGAGAACTTTCATGTGTTGTTGGTATGAGCATGTGGAGAATCTGCACGATCAATCCGCTCGGAGCTTCCATAAGAAGAAAACATAAAAGCAGGTTAGTAATAAGCGGTTCCGGCACTTACAAGTTTGAATTTTGAGGGTGTTAATGACATAGTGTGAAAACACGTCTCTAATTCTCACAGAGGCCGTTCTGAGCTGAGTCCCACAAGTGAGATAACGCGATATACGAAGTACACCTCTGATTCGGATGAGTCATTGAGGTACACGAAGCATCACCCTGTTGTAGACCGTTTGAGACACACTAAGCGTAATCACGGGGAGTTACGAAGTGACTCTTTGTCGGGGGTGCTTGATGTTGACCCTGGCGGGAGTTTCCATTCAATCGAAGATCACGGATGTGAAACTTCTCATAAATGTTACGGCGGATTGCTAAGATCTGCGTGGGACTCTATAATATATCACTTGTGTCCTTATTGATGAACAACAAGCGATGTCATGTCAAGTGTTCCTATGAGATCTTTTGATGAATCTCGTGGCTCTAGACTCAATAGTGCATTTTGGTTTTCTGGCGGAGACTAGGGAGAGGTCTCCTTCTTCAATACCAACGATCTCTAAGAAAGTCAATAGATTATGTAGGGTTCCCGGTGAGAATGAAACAAATCCTTTTAAGAGGAATTGAGTGGCTAGAAGGTTTAGTGCGGTGCGTCCTTTGGGTCCATGGCGTCTTTGTCTTCAATACCGGTGTCATCTAGTGACAACCGATGTAGCAGATGAATTGAACCGGTTTACGCCTAAGGTTGAATATGGAGGCTATTTCTTTTCACCCTTTCTTTTACTTTTCTTTTAATTCTTCAACCCTTCTTTCTCCTTTCTCACATTACTCCTTTTTCAATCATTCCTAAGGACTTCTAATACTAACTATTTGTGATGTCCTTGGGTAGATCCCTCCGACTCTGGCGGATCATAGGACAATTTCCTATCCTTAGTCACCTTATAACTCCATGATTGTCCTATTGTTGCCATAAAACCATTTTCTTGAAAATCTCTCGAGTGTTTATGATAGAAAACATGTTTGAAACACTCAGTGAGTTTTATATTTTCGAAACACTCCCCTTCACATGTGCTTATAAGTTTTTGAAATCGCACATAGAGGTAGAGTTCGCACTTTTGAATTGATCGACTTTAAATGAACTAGACCGATTCGAGACACGTTTACATCACTAGAGAACTAGCTTGAAATTATTACCCGTCTGGTCAAGTCCATAGAAAGTTTCTCGAGATGGTACATGATTCCTCGTCAATTCATTGGTTTCAAGCGAGTCGAGCTCATTTTGAGATTCAAACAACGATCATTAAACTTTTTGATCACATTTTAATCACGTCTCCTCCCCTCAAAAATAGCATATTCGTGATATTTTTGATATCAACGGATTAAAAACATTTTAGAATCTTTTGGGAGACAAGCGGATATGATTTAAGCATGAATTTGGAACATTTTGTTTTATACTCCCCTTTAATAAAGCATAATCAATTAAAGGGTTTTAGAGGAGTTATCTTGAGCACAAAATATTTTGAAAGATTTTGAAAATCTTTTGAACAATCTTGAAAAGGTGCTCAAGATGATGATGATTTCTCACCATTTTAAATGTAGTGCCTTTGAGCGTACACTTGATTTTTCATTAAAAAGCACGAGTTTTGATTTGAAAATAATCAAAAGTCATCATTTTAGTCCGGGTTTCGTCTTGAAGTATCTGAAAGCCATTTTATGAAGAAATTTTGAGAAGCGACATGTTTTAGAAAACAATTAAAGAACTCTCGCTCAAGCATCATACATGCCCGTATCATTGTTGAATGACATTTCTAAAGCGTCTGAATATCGATTATACAAGAGACATGTCGTGAGAAGAATATTTTTGGATTTTGATTTTATATTGTTTTGTATTTTTGAAAGTTTTATATTTTTATATTTTGCTTTTGTTGGTTTTCAAATTTTGTATTTTGTTTTCAAAAATATTTCTGATGACTTTGGAAAATCATTTTCAAGAAGATTCGAGAAGGCGTTCTAACTCCTCGGGGTTGGGCCGCATTCAATTCGTCGAACTAAATAGTCAAACCTTTCTTTTGGAAGGGCTTTAGTTAATAGATCGGCGAGTTGGTAATCGATCTTCACGAAGAATAATTCAACGATACCATTTTCGACGTACTCTTTGATGAAGTGGTAGCGGACACGGATATGCTTAGTCTTTGAGTGATGAGCAGAGTTGCATGATATGGCTATGGCACTTTTGAGTCACAATACATAGGTATTTTATCGAAAGTAAAGCCATAATCTGTGAGTTGTGTTCTCATCCATAGAACTTGAGCACAACACGAGATAGAGACACATACTCGGCTTGACGGTTGAAAGTGCGATGCAATCTTGTTTCTTTGAAGACCGGTGACTAACTTTTCACCCAAAATTGTGCTCCTCGGATGTACTTTTTTGTAACTTGATCACTGCGTGGTCCGCATCGAAAAGGCAATTAGATCAAATCCGGTTCCCGGATACCAAAGTCCCATGTGAATGGATGTCTTGGTGCCGAAAGATCCGTTTAACCTCTTTGAGGTGCGATTCGGTGAGCTTTGCACGAAACCGTGCTAATAAGCAAACGACAAAATGAATATCACGGTCGACTAGCGGTGAGGTACATGAGAGAACCAATCATGCTCCGATATTTCTTGGATCAATAGGTTTCCCAAACAAATCGGCTCCAATTTTTGGTGAAGTTACCATTGGTGTTCGACCGAGTCACAATTATCCATACCATGATTTTCAAAATCTCGGTTGTGTATTTAGCTTGATTTATAAAAATTCCACGAGGGGTGATGTATTTGTAAACCAAGAAAAATTTTAGTTCCCCATCATGGACATTTCAAATTTGCTTTTCATGAGATTTTCAAAATGTTTTGAAAGATTCGGATTAGTGGACCCAAAGATGATGTCGTCACGTAAATCGAACAATCAAAATGTCGTTTTGCATTTTGTGTAAACAAGGTAGGATCAAGCTGTTCCTTTGGTGAAATTGTTTTGGATAAGGAAGAGGACGATTCGTCATACCACGCTCTCGGAGCTTGTTTCAAACCATAGATTGCCTTTTGAGTTTGTAGGCGTAGTCGGATGTTCCAAGTCGATGAAGCCTTGGTGACTCACGTACACTTCTTCTTTCGAGTTCCATTCAAAACGCGGTCTTAATGTCCATCGATAAACCGTGATGTTTTGTGGTGCATAGGCTAAGAATATCTGGTTGCTTCAAGTCTAGCTACCGCGCGAATGACTCTTCAAAGTCTATCCCTTCCTCTTATGCGTATCCTTTGGCCACAAGGCGAGCTTTGTTGCGAATTACGGTCATCTCTTCATCCCTTTTGTTCTTCCATAACCATTTGAGATCAATGGCCGAATGTCAATTGGTCTTGGAACCATTCCCAAGAGTCATGAAGGCGGTATTGGAGAAGTTCCTCTGCATCGCTTCTATCCATGCGGGTTACGCCATTGCCTCGCGAATGTTCTTTGGCTCTATATTGCTAATTGAGCAAAGGTAAATGCATAAGTCGCAATCGGTGGCAAGTTGGCGTCTCGTGCGAATTGGCCTTGAAGGTTCACCAATAACTTGTTCAATTGGGTGGTCTTTTGTCCACTTGAGTAGAAGGATACCGTTGGTTAAGCGTGTCACGAGTTAGATGGTTCTCGTAAGCTTGAAGAAGATTCGGTGATTCCGTAGCAAGCGGGTTTTCAAATAAGTCTTCATCTAACGTTGCATCGTTACGGTTTTGGTTTTGCTCATCAGCTGCTTTGGTAGAGCGGGTGCAATAAGCGTAGTAGATGTAGATGATGTAGATGGAGTTGGTGCATTGGTTTCGACCGTTGTAGATGCATCTTACATTGGTGGTGGAGGATGATTTTGGCGGGTGCGGCGGAATGATGGTTTGATGCATTTGTCGAAGTTCCACCATAGTATTCATCGAACATTAACTCGAAGAAATTCTCCCATTCTTGTTCTTTAGGATTGTCAAGCGAAGTTGATTGAGCTCTTTGAGTGCGAGTCTGAGCGATGTGTCCGAAGTGCGGGTTTAGTGCGGGTTCTAGGCGAGTCTCTCGAAGCCATATGTGAAAGTTCATCAAATTTCACATTCATCGTCTCCATGATCCTCCTAGTTCTTACATTATACACCACAGATGCCCTCGAGTTATCGAATATCCAATGAAGATTCCAATATCACCTTTAGCTTTCAATTTACCTAGATCTTCTCTGTCGTTCGTCGGATAGCACAAAGCGCCAAACACGTGAAAGTAAGAGATATCGGGTTTTCATTGTTCACAAGCTCATACGGGGTTTTATTGAATCTAGGATGGATTAGGGATCGGTTACGAGTGAAACAAGCGTGCAATGACATCGACCCATAGAAATAACGGTGCACTAGAATAAATTAGCATTGTGCGGCGACTTCCACAAGAGTTCTATTTCTTCTTTCAACTACCCCATTCTCTTGTGGAGTTCTAACAAGCGATGTCGATGTGTAATTCCAACATCTTCAAAATAAGTTCTTAACTCTCGATTAGTGAATTTACGTGCGTTATGCATTCTTACAACTCTTCTGGAGCTTGAAGAAGTACTTGAATACGTTTCGGAAGGTGATGATGATGCACGGTGCTTCGTCTTTTGATCTCGAAACTTAACCCATGTATATCTTGAATAATCATCGGCGATAACAAGAATATACTTTTCCCATTAATGCTTTCAACTCTCATTGGGCCACATAAGTCCATGTGCAACATATGCAACCTTGCTTCGAACTAGAGTGCGGTTTGGGTTTATATGATGCTCTTTTGCTTTTCCTTGTTCGCATGATGGACATAAGTGATCCTTGGTGTATTTGAACTTTGGAAGTCCATTGCGATGTTGTCTTTGGCAAGATTGTTGATGGTGTCAAAATTGAGATGGGATAACCTTCTATGCCACAACCGGGGTGTGTTCGGATGCTCGTGTCATAAGACATATTGGTGATGAAGAGGCCATTTGATTGATGTCGATAGCATACAAGTTTGTATCACGATTCCCAGTTAAGAGATCGGTGCCATCAAGTTTCTAACGAAGCAAGCATTTTCCTAAAGCAACCTCTAAATCGCATCACAGGCGCTTGTTGAAAACAAATTGTGTCCCAACCCTTGGACATAGTAAACCAGTGATCAAATAATTTCCAAAGGTAGATCTCCATAACCCATGATATTGCTACATGATCATTTCAAAGCGTCGGTTCCATGAATTGCAGACGAAATTGATCGTGACTTGATTCGGTCATGTGCTTGGAGCAACCAGTCGACGATCCAAAGACATATTTCGATAACACGCCAATCACGAAGAAGAAGATTTTGGAAACCGTTTTGATTTTGGTTCCTTTGGGTTAGAGGTAAAATCGATCACACTCATAGAAGTCATCTATTGGTAAGGCAGGTGCATCACTCATTCTACCATTCTCGAGTGTGAAAGTTCTACCGTGGGTTTCAAATGTCATCCCTAAAGTAAACATTATGCTCCCTATCGGTAGTGTAAAGCCTAAGTCTCAACTAGTCTTCCTATTCGTTTAGCATAAGTTCTTTTGGGAACATTCTTCTTAATGAGCTTAACAATCTCATTCTTAGAAACACAATCATCATGAACATTAGTTAAAGATTTCTTGCAAGTTAAACAAAGCAGATTCAATGATTCATTAAACTTAGCGATTTCATAGGTTCATTACATTCGGATGAAATGTCTTTCTTATTACAAAGCGGTAAATTCCTAGGGTGTTCTTCTACTTTCTTCTCTTTATTCAGCGACTACTCTTAGAGGCAAGCGAGACTCTATTGTTCCTTGTATTGCTCTTAGGCTTTAGTCTGCTGCTCCTAGAGGTGCTTCCTAGTCTGTAGAAGGTAAGGCACACTCATTAGGATTCACATCTTATCTAGAGAAGTGGTTTGACTTTCCTAGTCTCTTTAGAGTGCTTTTCTAAACTTATGTCGTTTGTTCCATATGTTTTAGATGTGGAAGCGAGCGCATTAGTGGTACTCATCTTAAAAAGCCGGGAGCTAAAACTTTTGGTTTCTCGATAACCGCTTTTCCTTTATCAACATTTTGTTTAGGCAAGGCGGTGGGTGGTGGTTTTGATGAAACATTTTCTCATTGACTTTTGGAGGAGGCATAAAGCAGACATTTTGGTTTGGAAACGGTTTGGGAACATTTGCTTTCTCCATGATCAATGGTTTTGTAATCTTAGTATCCACTGCCTTTCCTTTTGACTTTCGGTGAGCCCTCAAAAGATCATTTTTAGCTTTCATGTCATTGTAGGCACGCTCATCGACAATTTGTCATACTTGCATTCCTCGGTTTTCGATCAAGTTGTTTAAAATATGAGACATTTTCTTTTCAAGTTTCTCAAGTGCTTTTCATATTTTGAAACAATTTTGGAGGTCTCGGTGGAGTCTTTCATGATCTTCAACAGAATATGTTTGCAAAATGATGGACATAATATCGATGGTCGAACATCTTGAAGAGAGTCATTTAAATTTTCCAAAACTTTGATTTGTTCAACACGGTCATTAGCTTGCTTTACGGTTTATGGTCCTTGACAAAGTCATTGTTTCTTTCAAAAGCGCTTGTTCAAAATGAATTACCCCTTTGATGGCATTCGGTGTGAGGGCAATTTGAGTTTCAAAAACTTTCTTTGTTCGATGTCAAAACTAGAGAACCGGTTGTTAGGTGTAATAGTGGTTTTAGTTTTAACGATGTCTTGAAGATCCACAATTCTAGTTTTCACATTTTCTAAAATACTTCTCGCATCACTTGTGTTAAAAGGATTGTTTGAAGACATTTGTTCAATGTTCGAAGAGAATTTGAGACAACAAGCGGTTTTAAAGCAGTTTTGAAGCAGTGTTGACTCTTTGTTTGAAACACTTGGTGTGATGGAAAACTTTGACTTTTCTTTTGATTAACAAAAGTAATTCCGTTAATTTTGTTCCATTTGTTATAATCAATTGGTTTGATTTCCGGATTCTTTTGTTTCATTTTGATCTACTCTCCTCGAGATAGTTCTAACGTTTCAAGAGAATCACGAACAATAATGGGTTCATGTAAAACATTTCCATTGTTTAACACATTACGAGATTTACGAGCTTTCTTGAGGAGCGAAGAAGGGTCATTACCAAGTGCCATTCTATTATTAGTATGAAAGCGGTTTACTTGATTAGAAAGCATCTTGATTGTTTGAGCGAGAATGACCCGTTTTAAAAGCAAATTTTCCAAAGTTTGGATTTTTCATTTTATCAAGAATTTCATCAAGAAGAGAATCTTCTCGTTTTGAAAAATCGATAATCAACTGCTTCTTCTCTTTTCAAGATTAGAAAACATTTCTTTTGTTTAGAAAGTTGGTTATTTAAATCGAAATTTCCTTGTTTAAAGATTTAATTTTTAAGTTCAAATTCACATCAAGTGTGTTATACTTGATTTGCAAAAGTTGTTCTTTAGAAACCAAATTTCGATAACCAATTTCTAATTCGATTCTTTGTTTTACGAAATTCAAAGGCTTTTGCGTTCTCCTTGTAACTCTCAAGCTCGGTGGTCAATTTAGCATTCGCGGCCTTAACCGCGATTGACCTTTTAACTTTCTCAATTTCAATGCCACATTTATTGATTAATGATTCAAAATAAGCACGTGTTTCCTCATCGGTCTCGGTATTTTGTGCCACGGTCTCCACTAGGATCCACATCGGAGTCTCGAGTTAGTATTGCTACAACTCGGATTGTCGGTATGTATCATAAGTAGGTCTTGATGTCACGAGAATCTTGTTCGTCATGAGTAAACACATCAAATATGACATTGTTATAGCATGGATCAATGATTGGTACCTCGGATCTGCGTTGGCGTCATAGGCGGAGGTGCGTCGAGAATCGATGTCGTACTTAGTCTCTGAAGATTTGCCATGAAGATGCGGTTTGCATTGAGTTCCTCGAGGTCTTCAAATCATCCATAATAGCCATGAAGTCATGTTCCTCGACACTCAATTGAAGTCCAGTTGTTCCTTTTGTACCAACATGATAGCTTTACGAAGATCGCAAGATCCTTCTTTTTCGGCTTAGTTGGACAATTCCTTGCCATGTGACCCGATCCTTGCGGTTATAACACGTAACTGATTACCACGATTCACATTTCCATAATTCCCAACATTGGGTGCAACATTCCCATTCGATTACCCTTTGCTCTATTCCCAACATTCGACCCATCGATTACCACGATTCGGAACCGCTTGATTACCCATGCGAAATCGGTAGCATATCCTGTTGATTCCCAATAACTCCAACCATTTGTCTTTGATTACCCATGTTCACACCGGTGTGCAATTTGCACATTGCGAGTGTTTGATGAAATCCTTTGGTTGTTGTTAGTTGGTGTGGAATAGCGACCTCTGAATGCTTTACCCAATAAAGAGAATACTTGAGACAAAGCTTCTTACGGTTCCATTTCAAGATCGGTGATTCCTTGTTCTGGTAATGTTGTTGTTCGGTGGATAGTTTTGTTGTTGAGGATGTATTCTTTGCAAGTTGTTGTTAGTGGAAGATGATGAAGCTTGTTGTTGTGTATTCTTTGGAGTTTGAGTCTTTGCAATGAGTGCCAATGGATCATGATTCTTTGCTAATCTTTCTTGCGACTTCATTCACTTCATTTTGGTTTTGTTTGAAAATCGTTGAGTTGATCAAAGTTCACTTGATGTAAGTCTTTTGTTTGGTTGACAATAGTGACATATCGTCCCCATTCTTACGGTAGATTGTTCAAGAACTTGATGTTGCTCACGATAGTTACGGGTGTCAACTTGTTTACGATCGACTCATTCATTAAAGTGCAGAACCTTCCATAGTAGGATTCAATGGATTCTCACGGGTAGATGTAAACTTCTCCCAGCGATTAGCAACTTGTTCTCCGTGTCTTGTTGACCAATTTACGGTTCCATGACAAAGTCGTCTAACACGTTCCACATATCGAAAGCGGTTTCTGGCTGTCTCTGACTGACAAAGATGTCTCTTGGTAAACCCAGTTGGACAATATGAATTGCCATGTCATCGCTTGACTTTCTTGATCCTCTTGAGTATTCGATTCTTTTGAAGGCGAAAAAATGGTGGGACGGGAGGTGTTGCATCGGCATTTCGGGTCTTGGACTTGTCGGTATGAAGGGTCCATCTGAATGGATTTGATCATCAATTTTCCATTAGGTTTTGTCTTGATGTAACGAAGCATTCGACTTGTCCATTGAAGATAACCACCTTTTTCCAACATAGGAGGGCGGTTTTCGGCATTTGCATGAATGTCTTGTTGAGTTGCCATTGATGAAGGTATGATATGATAAAGTTGATGTAGGATCGATTCAACGATAAAGGAGTTGTGGTTGATGAAGATTAAGCTCGGTTGTTGTAGTGAAAATTTGGTCTAAAACTTAAAACCTCAATAACTTCATTCGGGCGTTTTTAGGACTTGAAGGTTGACCGAATGAACTTTAGTTCATTCGGTCTATTCTCCTCGTTCTCACGGTCGTTTTGATGGGTAGATCGTGAAAGCAGATTCTGGTTCAAAAGTTATAGCCGTTTGAAGTTTTGATCACAATCTTACTCGTAAAAGCTGTTCTTATGCGTGAGATGAGTGCTTATCGTGGGATGCTTATCGTGGGATCTTATGCGTAGGGTCCTTATCGTAAAGAGCTTAGGCGTAGAAATCCTTATGCGTAGAAATCCAAGTTCTGCGTAAACTTAAGGTTAAGCGTAAGTCTTATGCGTAAGCGTTAAGCGTGAAGTAGAGTACCTTACGCGTAGAGTTAACTTATCGTGAGTGCTTACTCGTAAGCTTTACGCTTATGCGTGAGTTGGTTTAAAACCAAAATCCTTTACAACATCACGCGTAAAAGATATCCGAAAGTCGAAGTGTTCACACACTTATCCAAGTGAGGAAGCTTGAGTCACCTGTTGTTGCGAAGATTCGTTACCAAAAGTTATACGTGAAAACTAGGTTTTGACTTTCTTACGCGTAAGATTAGGGTTTTGACTTACGCGTAAAAATTTCCAATGATTCAAACAATTTCTTTTGCAGATAGCTTCCAAAACACTCAAATACCAAGATTGTATTGACCTTAAACACCCAAAATGCTTTTTATGCTTCGGCGTGAAATGAACAACGAAATCAAAGCGAGTTTAAAAGCGATTTAAAACACGTAAAGCTTGAACTTTTGCCAAAACTAGAATCTTTAACACTATATAAACCTTAGACCATAAGAATCTTGAAGATTTAAGTGCAAAATAAAAGTTTTATCGTGAATCTTTGAGAATGAAAACTACAGCGTAACACGTTAAAAAAAACTTCAACCAAAACACTCCTAAACCATTGTTAGGCGATTGATACCAATTGTAGGACCTTACTTTTATCAACCTTATCACAAACCCAACACTTATACCACAAGTATGAACACGTGAAACCACAAACACAATATGCGTAAAAAAACAAAGAAAGATGAGAGAGATGGTGACTTGAAGATGGTGACTTGATATTAAACCGTGTATGTATGAGTAGAGAGAAAAACAATAAGATTGTATATTGCTCCAAAGAAAACACACACACACACTTTCAAGCACACCCTCAAATGAGACTTTGAGGGGTTTATATAGTTGGAATACATGATGCCCTAAAGGCTTTCTATGGGCTCGTGGGCTTGGATTGGATTGGGTTGGATTGGATATAAGGCAAGCTTAACATAACTAATACCCATTTAGCTTAGTCCAATCCACGAGCCGTTGACTATTCTATCACGATATCTAACACACGTTACAAAGTTCCTAAGCGTGAATGACCATCACTTCTAATAAAACTATTAAGGCTAAAAACAAGTTTCACCATGGTGAGGAAACCGGGTTGTGAAATGATATGCATTGGGTGTTGGCTTGAAAGAGAAAACAAGGTTGGATTTACCTTTGATGCAAGGCGTCCACGAATAGAAATCATGTGGTATTGTTGTCCAACGCAATGACTTTGTACATGATGACATGTCGATGATCCACCTCTCGGATCGGGTTACACGGTCAGTGGTGAGGATACTATGAAACTCATTCTTGAATTGATGAATAGATGCACAACTATGGAGTCAAAGATCACTGGTCTTCAAAATTTGACAACTACTAAGGCTGAAACAATCAGGAGGTTGAAGCACAGGGTAAGTGTTTTGAAGAGACTAAGAAGGCCAAGGGTCACTGCATTCAGGAAAGTGAAGAAAGTGAGAAAGAAAGCAAGCTCCTCTGGGAATCAAAGTTTGGAGGATGCATCCAAACAGGGGAGGAGTGAGAGTACAAATTCAGGGGAGGCATTGGTAGATTAGGATTTGGATAGTGGAGACATAGGTGAAGGTTATTTGGTGGCTCACATGGAAGGTAAAGAAGCAGTAATAGATGATTCTTTAAAGGTTGCAGTTGAAGAAAAGGAGAAGGAAGTGGTGCAGCAACCCTTTGCCGGTGTTCTTGCATCCACGGCTAGTATTGCGGTAACCATCGCCGCTATTATTCTACCAGCTGCCGGTTCGGACGTTTCCTTCGAGGCAACCATTGCAACAATTATAACCACCGCAATAACACCAACACCAAAACCAAAAGAGGCTGGGAATGAGATTGCCATACAATTGCTCAACCTAAAGCAATCTCACCATATCCCTGCACCTATACCTATTGCTAAGAGTCTAAAGATTGGTGAACCTGTGCAGAAAGTTGTAGTTACTGAAACTGATATTGGAAAGGGTAAAGGATTGCAGATCCAACTTTGGTGTTTGAAAGTACAGAGACAAGATTACATATGGAAGTAAGTGCTAAAGAAAAGGAAAGGGCAAAGCAGGAGAAGCCTCAAAACAAGCTGTAGAAGAGCTGTAAACGGAACAAATGTATTTTACCCTACATAATTACGAGAAGTAGTTCAGTTTACTCGTAATGATTAACTTAGCTTCATAGTCCTAAAAGGGTCAACAAAAACCAAAAATAATTCAGGCCATAGAAGGAATCTATACCAACGTCGTAAACAATTGCATAGATGATGAATATAAACCACTCCTTATTAGTCTACAAACTGCCACTAAATTTTTAAATGAACCAAGTAATGTTACATACTTAACTAACGACATCTAAGATATTATACCATACATAATTACGAATCAGACAGACATAAAAAAAGAGCAATGGATTATAAAATTGGATTAACACCTATCTAACATAGGTATTAATCGAATAACAACAACGATTTACTATAACATAGAACCAATTGAAAATAATCATATGTAATAAACAACGAGAAGAATATTTACGTACCATATTTGGCCACATTTTAAAAAAAAAAAAAAACTTGATCAATCGAATGTGGTTTGCAATCAACACCGTAGCTTTATAGATGGTGACATAAGCGGCGTTACAAGGAAGAGAGGGTTGCGAAGAAGGCGGTTTGATTTGTGAAAGCAGTAAGTAAGAATGCTTTTGTGCGAGAAGCAAAAGCAGAGAAAAGCGGTAACTATGGATGTTTTGTGTGAGTGGCTATTGGAATTTGAATATAAATGTCTTGTACTTTCACTATTCAAATGTGTACTTTCTATGTAATGTAAAATGTCGAAACAACCATTTTAAAATATACGGTTGCCTTGTAATTTTCGTTGCCCAAAAACAATACCTTACACATCTGGACACTTGTCACAATGTCGATGAGTTGCCCAAGCGGCAATTGCCCTCGATCCATTTTCAAATTAAAAAAAATGGTCGGAAAGTGATAAGCCTCAGGGCGCGCGGTGCATTTGCGTCATTTTCCCTATTAAAAAAATTAGAGGTCATAGAACTTGGCACACACAATCAGATTACACAATGCTTTTATATAATTTAATAACATAAAAAATTGGGCTAAGTAATTTTTTATATTATTATTTAATCATATACAATTCAAGTTCTATGATTGTTACGCTATAAAATATGTTTGATATTTATAATTTGTGATAATATTAGTTTTAATTTATAATATTTAGTTTTATTTAAATACACTTTTACACTAAGTTCAATGGATAATAATTATTTATCAACAAAGTATTTTATTTATTACTAAACTACGCTCGAGGTTAAAATTGTAATTGTCGTTTATTCAGAGATGGCATTCAAAATAGGGTTAATATACAAAAAAGTTACTAAACTTTTAAAAAAATTTGTCCTAAGTCACTAATGTTTATCTTACGTCATCAGGTTCTATACTTCACGGGTTTTCACATATGTTACTAAACTTTTTTATATGTGCCACCTAGTCACTACATGGAAGAACAGCAGGTTGTGGCACACTTTTTCAATATATGTGTCACCCAAGTCACTAAACTTTCTGAAAAATTTGTCTTAAGTCACTAATGTTTCATTCTCGTCATCTAAGGTCTAAACTTCGAAAAATTTGTCCTAAGTCATCGATGAAAAATTTGTCCTTAGTCGCGAGTTGTGGCACATGTTCTTGAACCTTTAAAATTATCGTTTTTATTCATTTCATTCGTTTTATACGTTTTATTCATTTTCATTCGTTTTATCGTTTTGTTGGTTTTCTTACGTTTTGTCCGTTTTATATGTTTTATATCGTTTTCGTCCGTTTTATCCCATTTTACGTCTGTTTTATCGTTTTATGTTTCATCCGTTTTTATACGTTTTGTCCGTTTTATATGGTTTTGTACATTTTTTATTCGTTTTCATTCGTTTTATATGTTTCATCCGTTTTATCGTATAAAAATAAAAGCGGGTAAAAACATAAGAAAATGGACGAAAACGTCAAAACGAATAAAAACGATAAAATTGTACAAAACCATATAAAAGCGAATAAAAGCGTATAAAACGGATGAAAACATAAAGCGTATAAAATTGTACAAAACCATATAAAACGGACAAAACGTATAAAAGCGGATGAAAACATAAAAATATAAAATGGACGTAAAAATGGGACAAAAGCGGACGACGTATAAAAGCGTATAAAAGCGGACAAAACAAACAAAACGTATAAAAGCGAATGAAAATGAATAAAAGCGTTTAAAGGTGTATAAAATCGTATAAAGCGTATAATTTTAAAGGTTCGATAACGTGTCCACAACTCGTGACTTAGGACAAATTTTTCATTAGTGACTTAGGACAAAATTTTACAAAGTTTAGTACCTTAGATGACGGGAATGAAACATTAGTGACTTAAGGCGAATTTTTTTCAAAGTTTAGTGGCCTAGATAACATGTGCCACAACTTGGTGTGTATACACGTCAGCCAAAATACCGGTAAAAAAAGGTTGTCTCACTATTGGTGTCCAAGATAACCGGTTACGTAAAATATAGTAACTTAGATGACAGAAGATAAACATTAGTGACTTAGGACAAATTTTTTTAAAAGTTTAGTAACTTTTTTGTATATTAACCCTTCAAAATATTCATTAAACAGGTTTTTTTAAAGAAATCTTGTTCACTCAGAATTTTTGAATTATTTGATTCGTTCAGCGCTAAATAATTCAGTTTTGTCAAACGGCCCCTAAAACTCAATATTGTTTCGCATGTTTTAATCTAATCTTATTGTTCCACTACAATGTAGGACACTTATATGTTTGTTAGTATTTATGTGCAATTGATACCGAAACAAGTGTTAAAACGGAAATCGACCATTTGGTGGCCTTCACTAACCAGTCTCACAAAAAACATAAAAAACGTAAATCGCAACCAAAACAAAATGTCTGTGTTTTGGTCGACCGCCTATTGTACGAATGTTGATCACTATACGAAATATATCAAGCTATGCTATAATGTTGTAACTGTTTAAGAATCTACTAGTAGGGGTGATCTAATTTTGCACCCCATTTTTCCTTTCTTCACCTTATTAGGCGTCGTTGGCCGATGATTTTTTTTTTTTTTTTAGTTTTAGTTTTTGTTTTTGTTTTGTTTTATGTTTGTGTATAATTTTATTTGTGTAATGTATATATATATATAGTGTTTTTATTTGTAGAGTATATATAATGTGTATTTATTTGTGTAGTGTTTTTATATGTATAGTATATTTATTTGTGTAATATTTTTATATGTATAGTGTATTTAATTGTGTACTGTTTTTATATGGTATTACGTTTTTTTTAATCTGATTTTTAAAAAACTTTTTATAAACTTTTTTTATAAACTTTTTATAAAAAAATTTTATAAACTTTTTCTAAACTTTTTATAAATTTTTATAAACTTTTTATAAATTTTTATAAATTTCTTATAAATTTTTATAAACTTTTTTATAAACTTTTTTATAAATTTTTATAAACTTTTCTTATAAATTTTTATAAACCTTTTTATAAACCTTTTTATAAATTTTTATAAACTTTTTTTATAAACTTTTTATAAATTTTTATAAAATTTTTATTAAAAGTTTATAAAAGTTACACATTAGACGTTCAACGGATGAGTCGATATGTTAGGGTTAGACATTAGGCGTTCAGCGGATGAGTCGATATGTTAGGGTTAGACATTAGGCGTTCAACGGATGAGTCGATATGTTATGGTTACACATTAGATGTTCAGCGGATGAGTCGATATGTTAGGGTTAGACATTAGGCGTTCAGCGGATGAGTCGATATGTTAGGGTTACATTAGGCGTTCAGCGGATGAGTCGATATGTTAGGGTTACACATTAGGCGTTCAACGGATGAGTCGATATGTTAGGGTTACACATTAGGCGTTCAACGGATGAGTCGATATGTTAGGGTTAGACATTAGGCGTTCAACGGATGAGTCGATATGTTAGGGTTAGACATTAGGCGTTCAGCGGATGAGTCGATATGTTAGGGTTACATTAGGCGTTCAACGGATGAGTCGATATGTTCAGCGGATGAGTCGATATGTTGGGTTAGACATTAGGCGTTCAGCGGATGAGTCGATATGTTAGGGTTAGACATTAGGCGTTCAGCGGATGAGTCTATATGTTAGGGTTAGACATTAGGCGTTCAGCGGATGAGTCGATATGTTATGGTTACATTAGGCGTTCAACGGATGAGTCGATATGTTAGGGTTAGACATTAGGCGTTCAGCGGATGAGTCGATATGTTAGGGTTACATTAGATGTTCAGCGGATGAGTCGATATGTTAGGGTTACACATTAGACGTTCAACGGATGAGTCGATATGTTAGGGTTACACATTAGACGTTCAACGGATGAGTCGATATGTTCAACGGATGAGTCGATATGTTAGGGTTAGACATTAGACGTTCAACGGATGAGTCGATATGTTAGGGTTAGACATTAGACGTTCAACGGATGAGTCGATATGTTAGGGTTAGACATTAGACGTTGAACGGATGAGTCGATATGTTCAACGGATGAGTCGATATGTTAGGGTTAGACATTAGACTTTCAACGGATGAGTCGATATGTTAGGGTTAGACATTAGACGTTCAACGGATGAGTCTATATATTAGGGTTAGACATTAGACGTTCAGCGGATGAGTCGATATGTTATGGTTACACATTAGACGTTCAACGGATGAGTCGATATGTTAGGGTTAGACATTAGACGTTCAACGGATGAGTCGATATGTTAGGGTTACACATTAGACGTTCAACGGATGAGTCGATATGTTAGGGTTGATGTTGTTGTTGGTATTCTTGATGTTGGGTTGATGTTGTTGTTGGTATTCTTGATGTTGGGTTGATGTTGTTGTTGGTATTCCTGATGTTGGGTTGATGTTGTTGTTGGTATTCTTGATGTTGGGTTGATGTTGTTGTTGGTATTCCTGATGATGGGTTGATGTTGTTGTTGGTATGTAGTTGTTGTTGGTATTCTTGATGTTGTTGTTGGTATTCTTGATGTTGGGTTGATGTTGTTGTTGGTATTCTTGAGGCCTGTTGTTGGTATTTTTGAGGCCTGTTTAATATCTGTTTTTGGTTTCGAATTTTTTTTTAAGATCTGGTTTAAAAAATTCGAGATACGCGATGATGATAAAAAAAAAACTTTTTTGTTGATTTGCAGCCAAAATGATTTGGCATGGCAAAATGATTTGTCGATGAAAAATACTTTTGAGATAAGGCGATGATGATAACCGAAACCGAATGGACGGTAAAGTGAGATTTTATCACTTTGCAACCTTCGGGTTTGAGCTTAAAAAATTTCCGAGGCGATGATGAAAACCGAATGGACGACAAAGTGAGATAAAATCTCACTTTTGCAACCTTCGAACTGAGCCTCAAAAAATTTCCGACTACATTTTTTTTTAAGTTTTAAAACTGATTCATTAAAAAAAAAAACTTGTAAAAAAGTTAATACTTTATTTAGTAATAGTGTCTTTACTTGTAAAAAAAATAAAAGAGTAAAAGTAAAAAAAAAAAAAGAAAAAAAAAAGACTTAGTAAGAGTTTCAATCATTGGCACGGAAACCAATGTCCCAATGATTGAGAGGAGAGAGAAAACCCTAACACCCCCTAAAATTTTTCTAGGAGGTGCAAGAATAGTAGGACCCAATATTTAACATGTTTTCACATTCATCCTATGGGCATGCATGTTTTGACTAAAAGCATGTAAATAAGTCAAATTGAAGCAATCTGATCTTTTTGAAGCTCTACTAATTTGTCGGCCTTTTATAGTTGTTTGCTTCAGTTTGAAACTTATAGTGATAAACATGTCATTTTGGATGTACCACACTATATACTAAGATAATGTATTCAAAGATAACAAAAAGACTAAAATACACCGTTGGTCCCTAATGTTGGTACGACGCATCGCGATGGGACGAAACCCGGCCTTTTCATCGTCGGGGGTCCCTATTTCAAGGTTTTCACTCGCTACAAGTCATTTGACCATTTTGCCGTTAATCAAGGACATCTCAAGGCGTTACATTTGTCTTTAGTCCAAGGGCAATTTTGTCATTTCAACATATCTCAATTAAAAATTTCTTAATTATTGCCACGTGTAATGTAACCTCTTCCATGATAAACACATAGTCGTATTATCATTCGTCCCGAACTTTCATTACAACAATTATCGAATTCACAAACCACTAATTGCATGTCACAAAACCCATGTTTATCAATCATAAAACCAAAACATGGACTTTACCCTATGGAAAGTAAGAAGACACTCGGGTTATCCAGTTGATGATACCGTCCTATCGACTTTGCTAAGAAGAAATACGATCTGTCTTTTTTTTTTATTACTGGTCATTGGAATTTGTAATTGTGGTATTTATTGTTTCCCAATTAAGTTTTTAGAATGCTTTAAACATATATTGACATGTTTTCGGTGGTAGATCTAATATGTTTAGTATGAGGGTTCATCACAATGGTGTCTTTAAATCTTGGCACAGTAGAATATCGTTGGAGGTATGGAAAGTTTAGTTGATTTGGTTGATTTTGATAGTGTGTCAGTTGAAGAGTTGGATGTTCTTATGTATGAATTGGGTTATGAGCTCGGTTCAAAAAATTACTATTACTTTGTTAAGCCGGGTAGTAATTTAGATGATGGTTTGTATAGCTTAAGTGAGAGAGCTAATTTAGAAATATTGAAAGATCTTGTTGATGACCATAAGATGATAGAGGTTTATGTTGAAAATGGTAACACAACATTGGACGTTGATCAAATGTCACCAAAGTCTATTTGGACGATTATTTAGCGATGTGGATGCAACAAAGAAAAAGCGACTCTTGCTATTGTTCCATATTGCTCAAAGAAATTGTTCTTAGAAAACATTGTTAATAAGTGCATGGTAGAGGACTTATGAGGACTTATGTGAGGTTCTGAGATCAACCTTTGGAAGTCAATACTTTGGTACAATCTAGTCGGATGCAAGAAACACAACCCTTGTTTCCGGTGTAGAGGTCATCATCTTGAAGATGTTGCGGTGATGTCAACCAACATATAGATAAACATGTTGAGCATATCCAAATAGATAGTCTGAAGAGGTATCTCAAAATGATCAAGAGTTAGGTCATCATGAGGAGGAAACATGTAATCCTGTAGATCATATCCAAAAGGTAAATCATGCGGGTTAGTGAAATTGATGAAGGCGTAAGTGATGACAATGTGAGTGAGGCAGACACTTATATGAGTGTGATGATGATATTGAGAAAAATGGTGATGGAAACACGGTTGTCGATGAGGCTAATACTTTTGAGGAGCACGATTTTGATGTTCTGTTCAAAGTGACCGAGACTACAGATTTACCATCTATAGGTACCACCACCGGCTACCACATGATTTTTTAAGAAAAATGAGTTGGATTTGTTAGATGATAATGATTTTGCAAGTGGTTACGAGAATGAGGATGAGTATGTTATTAGGAGGAACAAATTGAGGGCATACAAGAAACAAAAGTTAAGTGAGGCGGCACAAACAGGAGGACGAAATATTTTTTACGTGGTCAAAGTTTTGTAAGCGCAAAGAAGTGAAAGATAGGATCTACATGCTTTCAATAAAGACTAGGAGGAAATTGCAACTAATTAAGAATGAAAAGCAGAGAATTAGGGTTAGGTGTCTTGGACAAATACATTTGTGGAATAACAGAAGGTTGGTGGGAAAAGCCCCAAAGAGGAAAAATGGTCCGATAACTAGAGGCCTCGGTAGGGATGTGTATTTGCGAAAGCGCAAGGAGCAAGCAACGAGAATGTCCATGGTTGTTGTATGTAGCCAAAATACGAGATAAAGATGATGGATTGTTCGAACTTTCAAGGATGAACACAAATGTTTGCAATCAAGAGACATTAAAGCTTGTGACTACAAGTTTCTTTCGAAGCAAATAGTTGACCAAGTTCAAGTCAATCGGATATTCCAATCGAAATTTGTTCAAGATCGACCGATGTGCAGTTTGAAGTTCGGTGTCTATCAAAAAGCATTAAGGGCAAAAACAAAGCGAGCAATGAGATTAGGGGTGATCATAGCGCAGTACACCCTTTTAAGAGACTATGTTGAAGAGTTGCGGAAAACTAACCCGGATACAATAGTTAGGATAAGTGTACAAGCGCAGCGGATGCAACAAGTCCAACAAGAGTTTTAAGAGAATGTATGTATGCTTAGGCGCTTTAAAGGAAGGATACAAAGCTTATCAAAGAGAGTTGTTGGGGTTAGATGGTGATTTTATGAGGGGTCCTTTTCTGGCGACTTCTTACGGATCGGTATAGAGCGGCAACAATGGAATATACCACGTAGCCTATGCGGTTGCTGTTGAAAGCAAAGACTCATGGATTTGGTTTCTTGAATGTCTAGAGAGGATCTTGACTTGCAACCAAACTCAAACTACACTTTTATCGTGACAGGTAAAGGTGATTTTACCATTTAGTTGATTAGATTCACTTGTAATTTCGTTAAATGCATGTTTTATTAGTAAGGAATTGATGTTTATTTGTGCGGTATCATTCCGGCGTTAGCAGTATTCCTAGTCTTTGAACACAGATATTGTTTGAAGCACATCCATGATAATATGAAATTGCAATGGAATGCTAAAGCATACAAGGAACATTTGTAGAGATGTGCGGTGACAACAACCGTCCAACAATTTGAGGCGACCATCTTTGGCATTCAAAGTTTTAGCGAACACGCCCATGCTTGGTTAAGTAAGATACCACCAACCCATTGGTCAAGTCGCATTTTTGGTACTAACCAAATCTATGTCTACTTGTACATCTTTTGTTCTCGACATTTTCGGTGCGACCAAACATGTTGTAGGGAGGCGCATTCGATGTGCTACTTAATAACATGTGAGGTGTTCAATGGAAAACTAGTGGGAGGTAGGCACCAACCCATCATTCTTGCTTTGGAATACATTAGAGAGTAATGTATGAGAAGAATAGTGAACGTTGTGAATGTGATTCAAAAGTGTCTTGGGACCATTAACACCAAAGGCAATACTCATGTTAGATGCAATCAAGAAAGAGGCTTATAAGTACAACGCTACGGGTTGAAGGAGAAAAGTATGAGGTCGGTGGATGGGGAGACAAGTGTCTTGTCAATGTTGAAGCTAGGGCTTGTACATGTAGAAGATGGGAGCTTCTGGTATGCCATGTAAACATCTTGTTGCTACCAGCGGTGTATGAGGTTGAATGGAATGCAAATAGGATCTGTTGAATCATGGGCGCATCCATGTTACTTGCTTAAGACTTGGGAAGAAACTTACAAACACCACATCCGACCACTAAATGGTTATGAGTATTGGTATAAGTCACGGTGCCTACAACCATTCTTCCACCTAAACATCATAAACCATTAGGTAGGCCACGAAAGAAAAGAACCGGGGCTTTCTTGACAATGATAATAGTGACAAAATCGGTAACTTGTCACGGTCTAGTAAGAGTGTGGTTTGTGGTATTTGTGGCAATCTTTGGACACAACAAGAAAACATGTCTTGGGCGAGGAGGTGTAACGAAGTCAAGGCACTACACAATGATCTCAAAAGCGAGTTCATCCGGCCAAAAGTTAAAGCAAAGAAGAAGGCAAAGGTTACGGTGACAAGTATGAAGGTAATGATCAACCAAGTGTGGTCGGTCTCAATCTGGAAGTCAAGTTGATCTTTGCTTACGGTGGGTCTCAAAACATTTTGGACTAAGACCAAGATTATAGCGACAAAGCTTTCTTCACCACAAAAAATCTTTGGTTAAGCATATGAAAGCCATTGTTATCCATCGAATATGTATTCCCTAAACATTATTTCTTTGTGTTTAAACAATGTATGTTTACGAACTTTGTAGACTACAAAATTTTATGCATTTGAAATATATCCATTTGCGTTATGTATGAAATCATGTCATGTTAGTGTATGGGTTAAATTGTGTGTTTATGGTATTGTTTTAATACGGTCTTCATCCATCTTTGATACTTGGATCTGTGTTTTGAGTTGGATACGGTTAACAAACACGAATGAAGGATGAAAGATGGATGAACAACACCATATCAAGTTTATGTTGATACTCAAAAGTGGTGTCTGTTCATCCATCCCTCATCAATCATCCATCTTTGATACTTGTAGCTTTGTTATGAGTTTGATCATTTTACTAAGGTGTGGTTTGAATTAGATAATTTTTGTGTGGTAACTGAGGTGGGTTTGATCATTTATAAGGAGTAGGAGAAAGTATTAAAGGCATAACACTCATAAGGACTAAAGGATAAAAGTAAAACTACTTATATTGTAGAAGGACCAAACTACATCAAAACTTGACTTTTCAAAAGTCAACCATCGCCACATGTCTACTTACACAGACCATACATACCACCGACTCAAAAGGCAAAAAACCACCTACATTGCTAACCCATTAGATATACCATATCTGAGGCGGCAATGATGAGTATCAGGAGAAAACACGAAGTTCCTCGATCGGTGAGTTTCTCCTTCTCGAGGAGGAGTTCGACTAGGGTATCGGCTTGAGTAGCCTCTAGCTCATTTGCCACAACAAGCTGCGTCTATAGTATCCATGGTTTCATTGATGAGGGCTTGTTGGCATTCTTGCAACGCCGCCTCATTACGGTCGATATGCCTTTGCAAGTAGAGGAACACCTCCGCTTGCTCGGTGATGCAATGGTGGATCCAACCACCCATTTATGGGACACGGATCCCTAAAAATCGAAAACAAGCGTTTGAACACACTTAAAAGGCGACTCCAAGATGAAACTATTAACTAAACATGTTAAATTAAAAAAATACAAGCATTATTATGTAGAATACTAGCCAACCTGAACAGGACATGCATAGTATCGCCTGCCGGCGTTGACATTATTCCAACAAGTTTTAACTACAGCTAGCCTACCACAAGCACAACGAACCATGATTACAAGTAGATCGGAAAAATTCAGGATAAGAATTATTTTTAGTTGAGGAGACTTTAGGGATGAGTAGTGAATATGAGTTGTTTTTATTAGACCCTCAGAAAAGTGTATAGAGCACGCTTAATAGATATGTTGAAATGACAAAATTGCCCTTGGACTAAAGACAAATGTAACGCCTTGAGATGTCCTTGACTAACGGCAAAATGGTCAAAGGACTTGTAGCGAGTGAAAACCTTGAAATAGGGACCCCCGACGATGAAAAGGCCGGGTTTCGTCCCATCGCGATGCGTCGTGCCAACTTTAAAGACCAACGGTGTATTTTAGTCTAATAAAAAACTTGAACATATCTTTGTCAACTACAAAAATACAAGGAAACGACTACTTTTGTCAATCCGACCCTCGTTACGTCATTGCATTATACCTTTTTCGTTTTAAACATGTTTTGTGGCCACAGATTAAAAAAACATACAGATCTAGTTTCTAATGGTTTTGAGTTTGTTGAAATTTAGAAGGGACAATTATTTCGGAACTTATCAAAATAAAAAAATATATTCAACAGTTTGAGAAGAAGAATAATTTTCTATCATTATATATTTACAGGGGTGTTGTATAACTATTGAACTGCAAGAGCTCATAAGTTCAAATTTTGTTTGGTGCAAATCAAGCTCACCAACCTTATAAGAGTGCAAGGTGTGGTGAAGACGAATAACATGTTTTTCGTTTGTTACTTTAGCGTCATCTCATCCTCTCTTAATAATACATCAGCAACTAAAACTCCAATCCAAACAAAAAAAACCAATAATACTTATTGGTTTCAAAAAAATCCTCACAAAAAATACCCACCCATTCACAAAACAACAACAACAACAACAACCAAAAAAAAGCGAACAACGCTAGTGGGTGCAATGGCAGGGGTATTGATGGCGGACGAACGGTGGGTGGCCTGGTGCACTGCGGTGCTGCCGTTCGTTTGTGGTTGGTCGAATGGCGGATGAATACACGCCCCACACCGAGCTCTCTAAAATAAATGAATTTATCCAGGTTTGATTTTATGTGGATGGACTTAAGCATTGTGAATTAGTCGATAAAAATTGAAAAAATAAGTTAAACAAAAAATTTAAAATAAAATGACTATATTTTTTTCTTCTTAAAGGTTGTGAATTAGTCGATAGAAATTGAACAACAGAAGTTAAACAAAAAATTTAAAATAAAATGACTATATTTTTTTCTTATTGACCGTTATTTATATTTCTATGGTAAAATAGAAGGACAATATCTTGAACTTTCATGAAAAAGGGGACACGACCAACTTAATAAAACAAAAAACAAAAAGATACTGTACTAACTTTAATATGTTGTGGTAGTATTGTTTTATCATTTAGCATAAACTTTTAGCAATATAAGAATTGTGGTCTATAATAAAATCATGGGGGTGTGTTGCCAACCATGCTTCACAAGATGCCTTATTTCCCAAAAGGCGTGGGTTCGAACCAGGTTGGTATCTCGCTTCTTTTTTAATCATGAAACAAATATTTTTTCATTTCCAATATAATGCCACTCAATTTATATAAGATCAGTTACCAACTTTATAAACCTCATCTCTACTCGAGAGATTGGATATAAACACTTGTATTATATGATGATTCTTCCATCTCATTTCGCTTCATGCTACAAGTAACTGTTGGTTTCTAAATATGTAGCAAATATGTGCTATAGAAGGAGGAGTAAGGATCAAATGAGAAGTAAAATTAAAATGAGAAGGGTGAGAAAAGCACAAGAAGCATTTCAAATGCACCAAAGAAGATCATCTCATAAATTTATCCTTCTTATTTGAAATGTGTGGCTCAAATTTCTTCTCATTATTCTTATTTCAATTTCTCTTCTCACTAGATCTGTTCCCATAGAAGGAATATAAAAGCAACGAACTTTGTTGTTATACCTGGTTTGTCATGTAAATATATAAAATATACACGGAGTTATCTTGAGTCGAACAAGCTACTCTAGTGAGCTGATCAGCTGAGTTTTGTATAACATCAAATCACTATTTAGTCGATAAACAAAAAAGTAACCATCTAACGCTCAACCTAGCTTACACATGCATCGGTTTGTATGTTGTCTTCAAAAGGTATAGATTGGCGGAAAAACCTGATCCCGTGCATTTTTTGAAGTGGCGATTGATCGTTCCTCAAAAGCTTAGTCCAGCTCCCAAGCAATGAACAAATGTTCCAATATTAAAATAATCTTTAGCAAAATATGGGATTGCACTCGATCATGTGACCTAGCTACCTCCCCAAAATCCTCTTGGACCTTAATTTGCATGTTATGGCATGTCTGTAGTATTTCACATGTCATTCTTAATTAGAGCTATTGTAACCCGTATAATTATTACCGAATAAAATTTATATAATATCCAATATCATCCTTGAAAAAACTGGAACACATTATATATATAGTTTCATTTTTAAATCTGTTGACTTGCGAAAGGCTGCTAAGGCGCCAACCTGGTTTTAAAAATTACATTGACCATCTTAAGCAACTTGATCATGTTATGATTCCATTAAGCAACAACTCCATTTGTTAAAAATATATATTAGTAGTATACGCAACATTATGTTATAAATTCATAGTAATCGGGCCACAGATGATCATGAAGACATTGCTAGGGCGCTTTCTGAAAGTTCGTAGTAATCGCGGCATGGATGATGAAGATGATGACCAAGGAGCTCCATCACAAAGTGACGTTCGTCCTCCCGATTACAGTTCTATGTCTGAATTTTCTGGTTCTGAATATGAATCAGCTCCATCACTAGGTGACGTCCGTCCGTCCGTTAACAGTACCGAAAACAGTAATTCTTCAGGTATCATTATTATTTACATGCGCGTTTTTTAGCCAGGTAACATCATTTTGCAAACTTTTCTAACAGTAATTTAAAATAATATAAAATATGAAATGTAGTAGGGAAACTAAATCAGATTCTCAAAATACTCGAGCACAACATTTTTCTGTTTATTGATGTGGTATTCGATATGCTCGTGATTAATACCTTGATCAAACATAGAGTGTCGAAATGCCACAAAACCAAAGAGACGTAGATGATGATGATATGCTTAAAATGTTTTGAAATTAGCCATTATCGAGAACCAAACAGTTAAACTTACATAAGCCCAGATTCTCAACCCTTGATCCCAAACAATCATCTATTTCGACAATCTTCAACACACTCAATCGAAACACTGTAACCGAATGAAACGCCCCAAACACTTTTAGATTTTATTTTTTATTGTTGGTACCATACGCCTTTATGCCCAAAATTCGAAAAAGCGTATGCCCTGTACTCAGATCTGTGAAAAATGCCTTTTTAGGCGGAAGGCCTTATGCCAAAGCCCATAAGGGCGTATGACCTGACACTGAGAAAGTGAGAAAAATCATTTTTCTTGCAGAAGACCTTATGCCAGACGCGGAAGGCCTTATGCCCAAAAACTAAGAATATGTCAAAAACAAGTTTTCATCTAGAAGGCCTTATGCTCATGCCCAGAAGGCCTTATGGTCCCATTTTCAAATTTACCAAAACCCAACTTTTTGCATCTTACTCTATTTCGGAAAACCATCTATTTCCATAACAATTCAACTTTCATAACATGATTATATTTTATAAATATACCAAGTTTTGACATTAAGAACGCACAGAAGTAAGAAATACAAAATGTGAAACACCCATTTCTACCCCATTTTGCAAACACTTAAACTTTACACATTCATGTACACATTTTGACTAAAGACCAGGACGTTAACATTCAAAATACCATTTACAACACTTTTTAAACACTTGGGGTTCTAAACTTGTTCAAGCATGGTTAAGATCACTACTCGCCTACTAAACACAAAACGACAAGTTGTCCCAACTTCATTAGCTTCCAACCTCAAGCCTTATCTCTACCTTTATCGATTTCGCTAAAACCTACCAAACATATTCAACTAAAAATATAAGCACTATGCTTAGCAAGTAAAATGGTATAATAGGGCAAATAACCTATTAAAGCATCATACTTGTCACAAAAAGCAGTTCGACGTAGCGAATAAAAAAAATATCCCTTTTGGCTACTAAACTCTACTAGTTTGTCCTTTATTAGGCATTTTACCACCTATTTAACAGGTATCCGGTTTAAAGTCAATTAACTCATCTTTTACCAATCACTCATTCCATCATTCTCAGCCAACTTCACCAAACCCAACGTCTACATCATTCTTAAAAATAATTAACGATGAAAGATGTTGACCATAGCATTTATAAAAAATACAAGAAAACCAACTCTTATTTTTTTAAAACCGAACGTCTTCATCATTGCTTCCATCATTCTCACCAACATTGGATCTCCGTATGGTCAAACAAGCGGGGAAACGAGTCAACTAATCCATGTCACGAAGTAAAGACTTGCTACGTGAGTCATCATGTCACAAGTAAGATACGTGTCAATGAGAGATATGGGTGCGGAAATGACTCAATACCAAGTCAAGAACCGTCAACAACTTCTACACCAATTAGACTACGACCGCCGCCTACACCTCGAATTAGCTCGTATTGGCTCGGGTATCGAGATTGGCTCGGGTATCGGGATTTCGGCCTTCTTTCATTAGCTCAGAGGAAGGTTATTCGGCTTTATCTATTACAGTGGATGGTCAAATTAGTACAGTATGGTCGTTTGGGAAATGGATTTGCAATCCAAGATTTGTGGTGCGTGTGTGCGTGTATTTGTGGTTTCGGGTTATTGTTTGGATGGTGGCGATGAGAATTGTTTTGTTTTGTTCTTGTTCGGGTTATTGTTTTGTTTTGCACCTTCAAGTTGTATTTGGAAGAAAGTGGTAATGGTTGATGGAAGAGATAGTCAAACCGCTTTTGTAAGAGGTGTGGGTTGAATATTGGTGGTCACGGGGAGTAATAGGTAAAATGCCTAATAAAGGACAAACTAGTAGAGTTTAGTAGCCAAAGGAATTTTTTTTTATTCGCTACGTCGAACTGCTTTTTGTGACAAGTATGATGCTTTAATAGGTTATTTGCCCGGTATAATAAGCTAACCATGTATGATCTGAGGATCATACCATAAACCATAGCTAGTTTAATCAACTAACTAAGCCAAGCGATATAGGAAACACTTATTATACACCAACATAGTTGGCCTAAACGCATCCAACCGGTAAAGGGTAGACCTAAACCACATCTGACCCATAAGGGTGGACCTAACCATAGCTAGTCCGAAGACGAACTAAGTTAAAGCCTCACAATGGATCCAAGCTAGCTAACTTTTTTTCCTATACCCTATATACATTCCATTATCATAAAGCTAAACATAACATGTTAAAACCAAGTTTACTTACCTCAAATCGCGGTAACCTACTTCAATGAGCCAAAGCCACTCACTTGATTCCTATACAAGAATTACTAACAAATTTAGCATTTCATTATAACATACCTAGGGATACCATAACACTATATGCCTAGCAACCTCTAAACATGATTATGATCATCTTTCACATGATCATATGAAAAGCCTCAATTTCACTGATTTAATCAAGAACCTCTAAAAGGACTCACTCCCCAAACACCCTACTATATCAATAAATTCATAAACCTCTTTTTACCCAAAAATTCCCAAATTCATCATGCATGACCCTAACCTAATTAAGCAAATAATTCAAGGATTTAGCTTACTTACTTTTTTTTACTTTTTGTTTTTTTGGTGCAAAGGTGAATCAATTATATTAATATCCAAAACCACAAATTACAAGACAATTTTCCTCGATCTGTAATGAGACATGCCTCATCCATAAGGAGATACAACATTGACTATTCTAACATACTATACTCTGTTATGAACATCTATTGATACTGCATATCAATGAAACATACTGCACATATTCATACACACTAGCTAATAATTCCATAGGGAGAACAGCTGCTTCCATGCCAGCTTCTCACTTTGATTCACCTTATAGCACAAACCATCTAGCTACATTTCCACATCATCTCCCCATCAAAGCCATTCAACCATCACCCACAACAGCTAAGATAGGATGATGTGTGGCCTCACTAGGAACCATAACCCATCCATGTTGGGGCTCTTCCAATTCACATTTACATTTGCTTCTCAATGAAGGCTTCACCTGAATGGAAACACACTCCCACCATGATGACCAACCTTACCTCTATGGTGATGCATTGAGAGGACCAAGAAGGTTCATCTTGCACACTCTCTATTCCTCTCATCATGCATCACCCACCCAAACCACTTACCCTTCACAATATCCAACCCTTCATTATGGTACATTTCCACAATTTAGACCTCCTTCTTTTCCCCTCAAACTGACCAAGTTCCTCCCAAGGCAAACCTGGTAGTTTAAGGATACTAACAAGGTACAGTCATATCAGGGAAACTCCAAGGTACAAGGTATTAGCCTACTGTAGTGGCTCGCATATGTTCTGATATTCAATACTTGAATTCTCATGACAAAGATACACTCAAACAGTTGCAACCTTACTTTAGACTAATCCTTAGCATAGTTCATCTTCACATTCCATCTGTCAGCAACCCTCATTACATTCTTGGACTTCATTACTTTCATACAAACTAGCTGCAACTTGATGTTATCTTCAATGATCTGCAATAATGTTGATTTTCCAATTGCTTCACCAGTGAAAAGTCTAGCATTTCTTTCTTTCCATATGTGGTATACACTTGATGCCAGGACAATTCTTCTGAGGATGCTTCCAATTGTGTTGTTGCACTTGTCAGTAGAATATTGTTCAATAATAGACTCCCATGTATTTGAAACATTAGCATATTCTATTTTATCCTTCAGAGCTTCCCAAATGAATTTGGAGTAGTCACATTCAAAAAATAAATAGGTGTGAGAATCATTCACACTACTGCATAGAGAGCACTTCATGTTAGGATCATTGTTCCACTTATGAATCATGTCTTGTGTTTGTAATCTTCCTTTGATAGCCATCCAAAGAATGAAAGCCATTCTTGGATTACACTGAGAAAACCACACTACCTTGTCCCACTTGACTTTACTTTCTGTTGACATATGTGCTCCCATGCCATTCTAGAAGAAAATTCATACAAGCTTCCATCATTACCCTTCCATTTAGTAGTGTCTTCACTAAGCATTAGTTGAGGAACATCTAGATTAACAAGGACAGGGTATTGAGTATACCAGTCATTAGGCCATCTCCACTTCCCATTATAAATCATTTCATTGACTTTCATGCTTTCAGTCAGCCTTGCATTAAGAATGCTCCTAGTAGTAATTGTATCTTTAAGAATGCCCAAATTGCTCCATTGGTCATACCACATATTAGTTTTCTGTCTATTTCCAATCACTTGAACAATGTGCTTTCTAACTTTCAATCTAAGATTCAGCAGACTCTTCCATAGCCAACTGTCATTGTATTCTTCATTCATTTTCCAAATACTATTACCTTTGAGTTTAACAGCATGCACCCATTTAACCCACAAAGTTTCTTTGCCAACTGCTATATTCCATAAATTCTTAATCATCAGTGCTTCATTCCATTCACTAAGCAATCTTAAGCCTAAGCCTCCTTGACTCTTAGGCTTACAAATTTCTTTCCATGCTATCTTGGCTTTTCCCCTTTTCAACTCACCCTTACACCATAGGAAACCTTTGAGAACTCTGTCTATATCTTTAATACTGGCTTTAGGCAATAAAAACACATTTGCCTAATATACACTCAATGTAGACAAGACAGATGCAATCAATTTAAGTCTCCCAGCATAAGAAAGATACTTATTTTTCCAATCCTCTACTTTATTCTTTACCTTCTCCACTAACAGCTTACAATCATTAACACCCAATTTCTTAGTGATTAGAGGAACACCAAGATATTTCATAGGCAGCTTTCCTACTTTAAAAGGAAGAATTTGAAGAATCTCCCTACCCACTTCATCTTTGATGTTGCCAAAGAAGACAATACTTTTAGCTTACTTACTTGTGGGGATTATAATTTAGGGCTAAGCTCTTGATAAAGATACAATTACCTTGATAATACATCTAATCCAGCGATCAATTAAGAAATGAGGATCAAACAGTTATAACAACACTAGGGAACTTAATGCCAATAGAGAAGAATAAGAATCGAAATGTTTGTTATTTGATAGATGTGGGAAGAGAATTACAATTGAGAGAACTAGAAATGAATTACAATTGAGAGAACTAGAAATGAATTACAAATTGGCTTAATGAAAATGATACATTAACTTAGTATTTATAGTGAGTGCGGAGAAGTAGAAGATTTGTAACTGAATTTCCACCAAATTCAGTTACATCAAACTTTGACTTTTTGCTTTGAATTAACCCAACTTTGACTTTTGACTTTCTGCTTTGAATTCATATCAATCCACCCTCCTTAGAAAACCTTGACCACAAGGTTACTTTACTGAAACTGAGGATATCTAGCCACAAACTAATGATAAGGCTCCAAAGTAGCATCTTCCATGGCTTGGTTAGCCCATTGAACCAATACAAACATCACTAGCTTGTTATTGACCTTCCCAAGCCTCTTTTCCTCACAATGTAGCAACACTCCCTCTTCCAGTTGCTGACCATGGCACATCTTCAATTGAGAGACATGGAACACATGATGGATCTGACTTGTGCTTGACAATTGCGGCTTGTAGGCCACTTCACCAACCCTTTCAACAATCTTAAAAAGTCCATAATACTTGGCAGATAACTTGTGGTATGAACCTTGCCTTACTGAAATCTGCCTATAAGGTTGAAGCTTAACATACACCTTCATGCCTACTTCAAATTGTCTCTCAGACCTGTTCCCATTAGCCATATTCACCATCCTGTCCTGATCCCTCTTCAAGTGGAATTGCAGTGTCTGAATAGCTTTCTCCCTGGCTGACAAAGTCCTGTCACAGCCTCAACCACACATTCCCCAGACAAGTAAGGCACATGAACTGATGGTGGTTGGCCATACACCAACTCATAGGGAGTAGTTTGTGTGGCGGAATGATGGTTGGTGTTATACCAAAATTCTGCTAGTGGCAACAGTCTACCCACTCCTTTGGATTTTCACCTGTCATGCACCTCAAATAAGTACCCAAACACCTATTCACCACCCCAGTCTGACCATCTGATTGTGGATGATAAGTTGTTGACAAGTGTAACTCCACTTTCAACATTTTGAATAGAGACTGCCAGAAGTGATTGATAAAAATTTTGTCCCTATCACTCACTATAACCTTTGGAAGCCCATGTAATTTGTAGACATTTTCAAGGAAAACCTTAGCCACATCACTTGCTAAAAGGATGATGCATGGGCATGAAGTGAGCATACTTGCTTAATCTGTCCACCACCACAAATATCACATTCTCGCCATGAGATTTAGGAAGACTCTTAATGAAATCCATTGATATGTCACTCCAAATCTGATTTAGAATAGGCAAAGGCTGGATAAGACAAGGGTAAGCAACCAACTCAGGATTTTTTTTCTTGACCATCTTCTTGAAACCCTTCAAATAAAACACATCAGCAACTTTCTTAGCAGTCGCATGTACCCCTGAATGTCCCCCTGTTGGTCCATTATGGAAGTATCTCAATATCTGATGTCTAAGTTCCTCATTGTTACCCACCACAAGTCTTCCTTTCCTCCTTAATTGACCATCAACCCAAGTGTACTTAGAAACCACACTTGGATCACTCTGCAATTGAGCCAACATAGCTTGCACTTCAGCATCTTCTACCTGACTTGCTTGAACCTGCTCAACAATGAAGTTGAGATTGTAGACAACATTAGAGCACACAATTTTGCCCCAGTTTTTACCCTTGATAATGCATTAACAACCAAGTTCTCATTGCCCTATTGTAGCTTACCTCATAACCCAATCCAAGCAACTTAGGTAGCCACTTGTTCTCAAAAGGAGTTAAGAGCCTTTGATCAAGCAGATACTTCAAACTGAATTTGTCTGTCTTGATTTTAAAATGCCTGATTCGTGAAAAGTGAGTGGTGAAAACAAACACAATATCAACGTATATCAAAATAACCGTAAAATTCGACAAATCAACCCTTTAGGAAAAAGGTCAACGTATCAAATCTTACGGGTGTGATAAAAGTGATACCGGAAAAGAGATTTCCCGGGTCGTGTCCCAACGAGGTGTGAATGGAAGGATTCGTTGAGTTTCGTGATTTGAACTTGAATTGGTTGTTAATGATTTGTTTGGATTTGATTACGTATTCTACAAATTAATTAATGGGAAAGTAATTAAGGCAAGGGAACCCTAATAAACTACAAATAAAGTATCACTAAGCCTAAGGAATGATAAAACGAAGCTACACTAAGTCCTAGAGTGCTAAAGCGTAAAAACGTAAAGCAGGAAACACCACGAGCCATAAGCGTAAAATTTTTGAAATTTAAAGACTACGGTGTGAAATAAATTTTCCACGTTCTATTTGACGAAAAATAATTTTAGAAAAAGACCGGTATTTTTTGACTTTTGAATTAATTACTACAATTAAAATCTATTAAACACTAATTAAATGATTAAAATATTAAACTAATTTTGAAAAATCGAAAAATTCACTAAAAGTACTTCAATCTAAACTAAACCTAAGGAAAATAAGAAACAATGGGTTGCTTTGTAAATTGTCGTAAATAAGCTCTAAGAGCTTATTATTAAACCACCTAAGTGTCTTTAAGAAATTAATTTGCATGAAAATAACGAGACAAGTCCCAAGGCGCTTGGTTGTGATGATGTGTTGTGGCGTGGGTGAGTGAGAGACCAGGTTCGACCTTGGCTCTCACACTTTTTGAAAACTTATTTTTTTTCTTTTGCGGCTTAAAGAGGTGACAAAATGAAAACTTTTACGTGACCTTTGAACAATTAAGGCGTGTCAATGACTTATATGAAGTCGCTTTTAAAAGACCATAACTAAACACTAACACCTCTTATTTAGCAAGCAAATTAGCAGACTAAAACCATGATGGGCAATTATTTAGCAAACTAACCTGACAAATAAGCAGTAGGGGGTGAGATTAAGCTAGGACATGAGATTTATTGTCTAAAATCAACTAAGCTATGGGAACAAGCAGTGGAATTAAAAATAAGCTAAGAAGAACTAACTTAAGCTGGACTTACAAGGATAAGCAGTTTGGAAAAACTTTAACTAAGGGAAAAATAAGCATACCAAAATAAGCACTAGGTGAGACTTAAATAAGCTAAAACCTAAGTTTTCTAATCCAACTTTATCTAAAAGTACCCTACGATGTCCTAATTTACTAAAAAGCTACTGATTAAGAAAAAAAGGTAAGTAACCTGTGGGTGACTGCAGGCTGCAAAACAGCCTAAGGGGGACCTGTTTCAGCTTATTTTTAAGCTGCAAAGTGTCTTCCCAAGCACAAACAAGCTACATAATATTCAAGTTAGCCCAACAAAGATTAGAGATGAACTGAATGAGGCTACGAAAGAGGCTTTTAACAGCTTGGAAATAAGCTGTTATCAGCTTCTTTTGGCCACATTCCCAACTGATGCAGTTTATAAAAAATGGGTGAGGGACAGTTTTGAACTTCAATTTTAACCAAGTTAATTGCTAGTTTGATGCACTAAAATGGGAGCGATACTGAGTTGGGTTGGTAAAGATGCTAGAAAAACAAGGTTGACAAGCTTCTGATTGCAAATAAGCTGTAAGAAAGAGCCAAGAACAGCAGCTATGGCTGCTCTCTTTTTTTTTTTTTTAAAGTGTGACAGTTAGCTTTTTTTCACTTAAAACGTTGCAAAACTTCTTCAAACAACTGAAAACTTTGTGAAACTAACTAATGACATCAAAACGAGTTTGACTGCATTGGTCAAAGTGGGTAAAAATATTTTTTAGGACCTAAATAAGCTAAAGCCAAACACCCCTTTACAGGGTAGACTGCTTTGAAAACTGATTAAGAAAACTGCTACTTGGATTTCTTTTGCTGAAAACTGAATTAAAAGCTTAGAATAACTAGTAAGAACAATTGAAAATTAGTAACAAGCAAATAAGCACTTGCATAATAAGCAGAAAATTAGAAAAATAAGTAAAAAATAAAACTTTTTCATTAATTTAAAAACATTACAACTGAATTAAAAGTTAAAACTAATTTTAAAACTAAAATCCTAGGTGCCTCATACTTGTGGCTACAACATCTTATTTATACCAAGTCTTCTAGGGTTCTTCATCATCTCATGTGTGCTTCCTGTGTGAGGTAAAACACCCACAGCACCATCTTGTGCTTTCTTGAATTGATCCAGACCATCCATCAAGTAGGTACATGTGAGCATGAATCTGAGCCCTCCATTGAAGCTTTTTGACTTGGATTGCTGAGGTGGAGTGGGAAAGAGGAGGGAAAAGATTAGTAGTGGGTTTGGGATTTGGGGTGGACTGGATAAAAGGAATTAAGGGTGAGGTTGAGTTTTTGGGGTTTGGGGATTTTGGGTAAAGATATGTTGCAGCTTCTGGGTTGGAGAGAAAGCAGGAAGAAGGAGGGAAAACAAATGGGTCGTGGGTCAATTTTATTCGTGGGTGATGGGTCATATAGAGAGGGAGGTCAAGTGGTTGGGGGTTCAAGGGTCAAGGGGAAGGGGTCAAGTGGAAGAGGGTTTGGTAATTTAATCACAAGGACCATTACTGCAATACCACAAAAACCAAGGGACCGAAACTGTAATTATCCAATATTCATCATAGGGACCAATTATGACAAGTTTAATTTTCCCAAGGACCAAAAATAATAATTTTCAAATTAAAAATGTCCCGGGGTAATTTCTGTCAATCTTTAAAATTCCAAGGACTCAAGTTATCATTTTGCAAAACAAGACTTTATAAGGCTAAATTTGACAACTTAAAATTCACGAGGGCCTTCTATGAAAAATTACATGTTTTGAATAACCAGGACTAGATTTTGACAATTATTGCATTAATCTGGCCTAAATATTTTTTACATCTTTTGAGACTTTTCAAAGTGTTTTTGATTGTTTTTGCAAAGAGATAGAATAAAAATGATGAGTATTTAAACACTCATCAATCCCCACACTAAACTATTGCTAGTCCCTAACAATCTTTTGAGAAAACTTAATGGATTTGAATCTCTTTACCAAAAGCCATTTCTTCCGGAGTAGTCAAATGTTTTAGTTCAAGTAAGAACTATGGTACATCGATAACCATATGATTTTGAGCAAACCACCGCCTTTCAACGGTTTTGATTTGTCTTTACCGTAAGCCGTTTGCTTCGGACTAGCCAACTCTTAGATAAAATATCTTTGGTGAGTCGATTACCAATTATGGTTTTCCAATCGCCTTTACCACAAGCCATAAACTTGCGGGCTAGCCAACTCTTCACTAATTAAAGATATGGTGAGTGAACACCATACAATTTTGGGCAAATTGCAAGGACGCCAACGGATTTGAGATATCTTTACCAAGAGCCTTTTGCTTCGGATTAGCCAATCCTTTGTTTATTAGACATGGCGGATCGATAGTTGTAAGTCGAGTAAGTGCAAAACACTTACTCCCAAAAAAAAATTTGGCCAAAAACGGGGAATAGGGTGGTAATACATATGATAAAATTCGTGAAATTCCCCACACTAGAAATGAATATTGCCCTCAATATTCAAAGTACCGCGGTTATGCCGAAACATAGAACGTAAAAGGGAAATACTACGGCCATTATTTGAATTTTTTTTTTTTTTTTTTTTGAAAACTTTATATATAACAATGGGCAACTCCCCCACACTAGGGTGGTAGAAAGTAGAAAGAAGTCAGAAATACGGGTGAAAACCCATATAGTGTGCTACTGTTTTTGATTCCCGAGTCGCTAGCTTGACTCGATCCCCGCATTCATTGGTTCATGGGGAAAGTTTGTAGATCCGGGACAACCACAAGTGGAATGTCCTCTCCAAAATAATGCTTCAACCTATGTCCATTCACCTTGAAGTTTGGTCCGTCGGTTTGAGATAACTCGACGGTGCCATATGGAAAAACTTTGGCAACGGTGAATGGACCGGTCCATCGGGTCTTAAGCTTCCCCGAGAAGATTTTCAATCTAGAATTGAAAAGAAGGACTCGGTCACCAACGTTGAAAACGCGGTTCTTAATCTTTGAGTCATGGATCTTCTTTGTCTTTTCCTTGTAAATCAATGAGTTCTCGTAGGCTTGATCACGGAGTTCATTTAATTCATTGAGTTGAACTTTCCGGTGATCACCCGCGGACTTAAGGTCAAAATTGGCATGCTTCAAGGCCCAATAGGCCTTGTGCTCGAGCTCGATCGGGAGATGACACGCCTTTCCATACACAAGCTTGTAAGGAGTACACCCGATGGGTGTTTTGTAAGCGGTGCGGAAGGCCCAAAGTGCATCTTAAGTTTTTCCGACCAAGAGGCACGGTTTTCACCTACGGTCCTCTCCAAAATTCTTTTCAAACCACGATTTGAAACTTCCACTTGCCCACTAGTTTGTGGGTGATACTGTGGTAGAGACGGTGAGTGACACCATATTTAAGCATCACTTTTGCGAATTGGTGGTTGCAAAAGTGCGTCGCGATCACTAATGATGGCACGGGAGTTCCAAACGGTAAAGAGAGACTTCAAGAATTTCACAACTACTCTAAGGTTGTTGGTGGGTGGCGCCGCTTCTACCCATTTGGACAAATAATCGACCGCCATTTAGTATATACTTGTTCCCTCGAGAAGACGGAACGGACCCATAAAGTCAATGCCCCATACGCCAAAGATCTCGACACTTGAATGGCATTTTGAGGCATTTCATCTCTTTAGAGAGGTTGCTATAGACGTTGGCAAGAGTCGCAAGATTTGACGAGGTCATGGGCATCTTTGTAAATCGTGGGCCAATAGAAACCGGAATCAAACACCTTCTTGGCGGTGTAGTTAGGCCATGATGTCCCCGTGGGTCCATTATGACAAGCCTTGAGAATTTCATCGCTTCTTGGCCGTGAACACACCGTCGGATGACTTGATCCGCACAAACCTTAAACAAGTAGGGTCATCCCGTAAATAATGCTTAACATCTTTGAAAATTTGTTCTTTTGTTGGGACGACATCCCTTTCACAACAAAGTTACCCGCATGATAGTTTGCAAAGTCGGCAAACCATGGGTACTCAATTTTCATGATGAGATACCACATTAAGAGTTTCGAGAGGAAACGCTTCGCTTATTTCCTTTTTCTCGAGCACACCTTGATGTGGATTTTCAAGACGAGAGATGATCACCGCCAGGTTCTCCGCTCCTTTTTATCACGGATGATGATATCAAATTCTTGTAGGAGGAGAACCCATCGAGCAATCTCGGCTTTGCATCTAGCAAAGAGATATTTGAGGCGAGTGATCCGTATACACTATGCGTTTGGACAAGATCGTATGGCCGAAACTTTCGAAGCATACACCACGGCTAGTAATTCTTTCTCCGTCAGAGTGTAATGTGCTTGAGCTTCGTCAAAGTTTTGCTAGCATAATGTATAGGCTGGAAATGTTTTGATTTTCGTTGCCCCAAACGGCACCTATGGCGAAATCGCTGCGTCGCATATAAGCCCAAATGGTAATTCCTAATCGGGTCGATTCGCTCCCAGACGGTCAAGTTTTATCACTCAAGCCGACCACTTGTGAATGGCCAACCGTAACAAACTTAAAACACCGAAACAAATGCAATGAAGATCGAGGAGAATAGGGTTTCCCGGGTCGTTACGTCCCGGCGAGCTATGCGATGAATCACCAAACGGATAGTGATCGAGAGATTTGAACGGAAAAGAGTTTTGAATGATTATAACTACGTAAAAGTCTATAAATTACGAGGCTTAAATGCAAATTAAAGGAAATTAAAAGATAAAATATATTAAATAAACGCTATCTCTATTTGCAAAATGATGTTTTTGATTTTTTCTTAGTTTATAAAACAAAATAACTTAAATTAACTATTTTAATTAAAGCGTAAACCTAAATTATCTAAAAACGTGACCTAGAATGAAAACGTGCGTTATATATAAAGCTAAGCTAAATTAATTCCTAAGGCAATAAAACTAAAAAAAACGAAAACCCGGGCTAATCCCGAGCTTCAAAAGTGAAAATTATGAAATTTAAGGCCTACAAGTGCAAAACTAATTTTCCTACATTCTAAACGACTAAAATTAATTTTAGGAAAAAGCCGGGTATTTTTTTTTTGACTTTTATTTTATTTATTACGATTTACAAACTAAATTTAACTAATTAATTAATTAAAATACTAAATGATTTTGGAAAAATCAAAATTTTATAATAAATACTTTGAATACTCTTTGGATTAAAGAAAATAAAAACTTGCCTATTGCTTTTTGAAATCAAGAAGCTAAAGGGAAAATAAGCAATTAGGCTAAATCTGCTAATTGCGTTTAAATAACTAACTAAGGGAAATTAAAACAAAAGAGCAATCTATCACAGTTGGTAAGGTGGTGGGTGCCTGCTGTTGTGCGTCGGATAGCATGAGGTCAGGGGGTCGAATCCAGCTTCTGTCTACTTTTTGCACTTATTTTTTTTTTTTTGATTTTTTTTTCTTTTGCCAACTTAATTTAAGCACTATATTAAATATTTTTGACAAAAACTTAAGCTTGGAAAGCTTATAATAAGCTGTAACAGCTTATTAGTGCAGCAAATTATAAACTAAAGGGGTGTTTGGTTAAGTGGCAACTAAGGAAATCTAAGCTACTAAAAGAAATAAAAGCTTATGCAAGAAACTAATTATAAGCTAACAAACTAATGTAGACTAAGCTAAGTACCTAAAAGCACTTAAATGGAACTTAAATAAGCAATAACAAAGAGGAATAAGCTAACAAGTACTAAAAGGCATCCTAAAGTTGCAGCATAATCTGAACTAAAACCGTCCATGAGGGCTAATTCAAGCTTGAAAATAAGCATCGAAATAAGCACTAAACTATCTAACAACCTAAAACATATAAATTACATATGGCAAAGATTCTAAAAACTTACTAAGAGCTAATTTGGAGCTTTTTAGGACTTGAAACAGGAGGCTGCAAGGGCTGTCATGGGGACAACAGGCTGCTACACAAATTCAGTCAAAGGGGGGACTTTTAAGGGTAATTTAAGCTAACCTAAGGTTGTCTAAAAACTAAAACAAGTTCTAAAACTTTAAATTCATACACTAATGTTCCTAAAAAAAACTAAGTCTAAGCTAATATGGAATTGAAAGAAGCTAGTAAAAGGCTAACAAGAGGGCTTGCTGGGACAGAGATGCAACAGCAGACATATATTTCTAGATACTACTCAGTCTTGTTTTGCACTTTCAAATCAATGAGACTACTACACTACTATAAAATTCATTTAAACAAAACTATTTAAGTACTCAACTTGGGTCAAAAGTGGGTCTTGACCCACGCAACGTGCTGTTCCAAACACCCCTGTACAGGGCAGAAATGCTAAAAAAACTGATTTTGAGGCTTTAAAGACTGAAAGCAACAATTTGTGAACTCAATTAAAGCTCAAATGAGCTTGTAAAACACATTTGAACAAACTCTTTTGAAACATAAAAGACAGAAATTAAAACATCAAAACCGCTTAAACTGAAATGGGATTAAAAAAAACTGAAAAGTAATTTGCATTAAAATTAAAAATTACAAGGAAACTTAAATGACAATTAAAGTAAATGACAAATAAATTAAATTGGTACTAGAACTCAAAAATTCTAAACTAAAACTAGAAAACTAAATTTAAACTAAAAAGACTAACTACTAAAAAACTAACTAACTCCTTCTTCATGGCTACAAGACTTTCTTTTATATCACTCCCACCCCTCCTCTGTCTTCTCTCTCTTGTGTGAGATAAACGTGCAAAAGCACGCGTGCCTGCCATTCTTCTAACTCGTTGCTATTTCCTTCTTTTCTTTTTATTATTTTTTTTCTTTTTCTTATTTGGAGAGATGGGAAATGGCATTTGCGGGGAGTGGGGTTGTCGAAGCAGTGAGGAGATGATGGGTTTTTTCTTGGTTTGTGTTTTCTTTGTGTTGTCTCGGTTGTGAGGTTGGGCGGAAAAGAAGGAAGAAGAAAAATTAACCATTGACCGGTGAAAGGGGTTGACCGGTTTTGGTTTTGGGCCTTGGGTTTAAGTGGTAATGGACTTGGAATTAGGATTTAATTTGGATCCATAAATCACTTAGGGACTAAATGTGTTAATTCTGAAAATCCAGGGACCATTCATGTAATTTCTGAAAAGTACTTCAAGGGCTATTATTGACACAAAAATCCAAGGGCCATACTTGTAAAACTTAATTTTCCCAAGGACTGAATTTGCCAAGTTTGAAACTCAAAGGACTAAACTTGTAATTTCTCAAAACTTTTGACATTTTTCACCCAAGGACTAATTATGACAACTTATGATTTCAAAAGGACCTTTGGTGACTTTTCTTTTAAAATAAGTGCTCAGGGACTATTTCTGCCAATTTTTGAAAGTTGAGGGACTGAAACTGCCAATTATGCAAACTTAGCTCGTTTTTCATCTGATTTTAAACATTTTGCATCTGAAACATATAAAATGCAATTTTGGAATATTTTCAGATTTTGATGCATTTGGCGTTTTTAAATGTTTTGCGCTCAGATTTGACCAAAATGATGAGTATTTACACTCATCAATCCCCACACTAAACTATTGCTAGTCCTAGCAATCTTTTGAGAAAACTTAATGGATTTGAATCTCTTTACCAAAAGCCATTACTACGAGTAGCCAAATGTTTTAGTTCAAGTAAGAACCATGGTACACCGATAACCATGTGATTTTGAGCAAACCACCGACTTCCAACGGATTTGATTTGTCTTTACCGAAGCCGTTTGCTCTGGACTAGCCAATTCTTAGATAAATTATCAATATTATCTTTGGTGAGTGATTACCAATTATGGTTTTCCATCGCTTTACCACAAGCCATAAACTTATGGCTAGCCAACTCTTCACTAATTAAAGATATGGTGAGTGAATACCATACAATTTTGGGCAAATTGCAAGTCGTCAACGGATTTGAGGTATCTTTACCAAGAGCCGTTTGCTCTGGATTAGCCAATCCTTTTGTTTGTTAGACATGGCGGATCGATAATCAGAAGTTGAGTAAGTGCAAAACACTTACTCCAAAAAAATTTGGCCAAAAACGGGAATTAGGCGGTATAATTATATGATAAAATTCGTGAGAATTCCCCCACACTTAGAAATGAATATTGCCCTCAATATTCAAAGTACCGCTGGTTATGCCGAAACATAGAACGTAAAAGGAAATACTACGCCATTATTTGGAAAATTTTTTTTTTTTTTTTTTTTTTTTTTTTAGGAAAACTTATATACAACATGCTGGGCAACTCCCCACACTAGTGGTGGTACACACGGGTGAAAACCCATGTTTAGTCATTGTTTTTGATTACCGAGTCGCTAGCTTGACTGACCCCGAATTAATTGGTTCATGGGAAGCAAAGTGGAAGAAACAAGCTCCATCGGACTTTCATTCAAGATGTTTGGACAAACATTTGAAGCACGTGAAAGTTCCACACCGATGAGATATACATAGAACCGGCTCAAAATGATAAATGAAAATGCCGGGTCAAAGATAGTGTCTTCATTCCGAAGGAGTGAAAATGGAGAGAAATCACAAGATATTTGAGGAAAGGAAGAAAGATTTTGATAACAATCGGGATCCATTCTTCATCCTCAAATGTAGACATATCGGGAGGAAGGTTGAGGTAGTATCATTAATAAGCAAACTCGTATGATAGAGTACACCTTCCTCCGAGCTAAAATCATCCTCAAGATCAAAATAGAAATGATCATGTTCGGAGGAGATATGTCATGAGAGAGTTCACCGGAGAACTCTTCATGAAAAGAATCATTCACACAGTGAAGTTGTGAACTCTTGTTCCATTGTGAGCTCATCACTATCCTCGCTACGAGTATCAAAGAGTGGATTCGAAATCAAAGTGAATTCAGAGTCGAATTCAAATAGAGGATTAGTGAGAGTTGTTTTGAATGCTTCAGAACAAAGTGATCAATATTCTCTATTGATTTGTTGGGATAAGAAGTGAGTGAACGATCATTATAAGTGGAGACTTTCAATCTCTCCCGGATCGGCTTCGAAATCAAAGAGACCATCGTCACTTTCGATGAAAGTGGATGATGTGAGTGAGTTCATCGGTGAACTCCTCAAGAAGAGGATCGATCGCTGAAGTGATGCATCAACATACTCGATGTTTCCATAAGAAGCACAATCTTCGCTAAAATCGGAGAAAGTTTCAAAATGATCTTTGAACACTCAAGAGGGAAAGAGAATCACACATATGATCGAAGTTCCCAGTGACTCTCTCGGGATTGGGACAAGGTTCTCAACACTAGACTTTATGAATTCGTCCGATTCCTTTTCGTGAACAAGGTCAAGATGCTCGTCCCCATGTTCGAGAGTGAGTGGGAGCTTGGGTGTGAAAGTAGTTGTTTGAGATGGAATCTCAACTTCGGGATATCAACCGACCGAGGGAGTTGAAATAATATTAAAAGGATAAAACTCTCCTCGTCATCATCATACAGTAGCGCCTTAAGAAATTGGGAACGCCTTTAGAGCCGCTTGCTCTAGGACTAATAATTCTTCCCTAGATTGGCGGGCCTCTCGTTCTTGACTAGCAATTCTCCATGGTCTTTTCACCACTCACTTGATTCTTAAAGTTTTGAATCATATCATCAAGTGTTTTCATTGCGGTTTCAAAATTTTGGGAGATTTCTTGAGACAACTACTGGGTGGAGTTTGAACCGTATGGTGTTGTGGAGGTTGGAATTTGTCAAATCTGTGAAAGTCATGATTGTTACAAGGAAATGGATTCCTATTTGACAATCGAGTGAAGTGGGGACCTCCAGTTCTTCACAACATAGAAACTGTTGAGTCTGGATCGTGAATTATATGGATATTGGTCATAACCAAAGTTTCGAGCATCACAGAAAACTGCTCATAGACAAACGTGTTTCCGGATTGACACTCAAATCCTTGGTGAGGACCTCCACAAAATTCACGATGAGATATGTTGATTATCCAAGATAAGTCGGTGTGGTGGGTAATTGGAAAAGTTTGAGGGTCGTTAAATGAGTTCGGATTAGGATCATAATCAAATGAATTCCTCGAACCACAAAACAAACAGACTCCGTTATGAATATCATTACCACATTGTACACACGACACCAACGATGTGGTGAACCAAAGAGAGGCTCACCACAACCGACACAAGGAATAAACGATTTCATTTGATAGTTATGAGAAGGAATCGGTTTATTCAAAGAATCTTCAAAACCAACATGATGATCCGAATGACTATCAAGTTTTGAAGAACATTTTGAAAAACTGAGGTGGGACAAGTGGTGTGCACCGAGAGCTAGCAATTTCCACCACTTAGTTATGGTCTCGGGTTCGGTTCTTGAGAAGCGTGAAGATTAGACAAGTCATTCTTGCTAGTCACCGGTCTAAATTCGCATGTTTGCTTTTAATCGTAGAATCGTGAAAGTTTAGGATCAATTTTAGACGGCTTAGGAGCAATTGAGGGTTAGATCTTTGGATAACCGTAGGTTGGACGTGATTAGCACTTCCATTATTTAGGAAGTACCGGTCCTTGTTACCCGGTTTCGCTCCATTTCCTACGCAGAATTAATGGATCATCCCGAACAACACGAATTCTTGACATTTGTGTAAAAGTCAAGTTTTCAACTTCGCCCTTAATTCGTCAGAGTCGAGAGATTCCATGAGAATAGAAGAAGTTAGAATCAAATGGATAGAGGGTAAAGGATAAAGAATCAAAAGGGTAAGAGGGTAAAGAGGAATATTTTTGGTATTTTGAAAACATGATGTAAAACAAACAATGAAAATCTTTTGGGTTTTGATTTTAAGATGTTTTTGGATTTTGGATTTTATAAGAAAATATAAACATATATAGATGGTATAAACAAGGAATGAATATTCAAATCACTAATACGCTAAACGGAAGATAATCAAGACTGACCTCAAGAATAGCGCTAAAATTTGATTCGCTCCCAGACGGTCAAGTTTTATCACTCAAGCCGACCACTTGTGAATGGCCAACCGTAACAAACTTAAAACAGTCTGGAAACAAATGCAATGAAGATCAGAGGAGAATAGGGTTTCCCCGGGTCGTTACGTCCCAACGAGCTATGCGATGAATCACCAAACGGATAGTGATCGAGAGATTTGAACGGAAAAGAGTTTTGAATGATTATAACTACAGAAAAAGTCTATAAATTACAGAGGCTTAAATGCAAATTAAAGGAAATTAAAAAGATAAAATATATTAAATAAACGCTATCACTATTTGCAAAATGATGTTTTTGATTTTTTCTTAGTTTATAAAACAAAATAACTTAAATTAACTATTTTAATTAAAGCGTAAACCTAAATTATCTAAAAACGTGACCTAGAATGAAAACGCATGTTATATATAAAGCTAAGCTAAATTAATTCCTAAGGCAATAAAACTAAAAAAGAAAACCGGCTAATCCCGAGCTTCAAAAGTGAAAATTATGAAATTTAAGGCCTACAAGTGCAAAACTAATTTTCCTACATTCTAAACGACTAAAAATAATTTTAGGAAAAAGCCGGGTATTTTTTTTCGACTTTTATTTTATTTATTACGATTTAAAAACTAAATTTCACTAATTAATTAATTAAAAATACTAAATGATTTTGGAAAAATCTGAAAATTTTATAATAAATACTTTGAATACTACTGGATTAAAGAAAAATAAAAAACTTGCCTATTGCTTTTTGAAATCAGCAGTTAAAAGGGAAAATAAGCAATTAGGCTAAATCTGCTAATTGCGTTTAAATAACTAACTAAGGGAAATTAAAACAAAAGAGCAATCTATCACAGTTGGTAAGGTGGTTGGTGCTCATTGCCAGCGTCGGATAGCATGAGGTCGGGGTCGAATCCGACACATCTACTTTTGCACTTATTTTTTTTGATTTTTTTTCTTTTGCCAACTTAATTTAAGCACTATATTAAATATTTTGACAAAAACTTAAGCTTGAAAGCTTATAATAAGTCGTAATGACTTATTAGCGACAAATTATAAACTAAAGGGGTGTTGGTTAAGTGGCAACTAAGGAAATCTAAGCTACTAAAAGAAATAAAAGCTTATGCAAGAAACTAATTATAAGCTAACAAACTAATGTAGACTAAGCTAAGTACCTAAAAGCACTTAAATGGAACTTAAATAAGCAATAACAAAGAGGAATAAGCTAACAAGTACTAAAAGGCATCCTAAAGTTGCAAAGATAATCGAACTAAACCGTCCATGAGGCTAATTCAAGCTTGAAAATAAGCATCGAAATAAGCACTAAACTATCTAACAACCTAAAACATATAAATTACATATGGCAAAGATTCTAAAACTTACTAAGAGCTAATTTGGAGCTTTTAGGACTTGAAACAGAGGTCGCAAGGGTCATCATGGGAGACAAGAAGCTACACAAATTCAGGTCAAAGGGGACTTTTAAGGGTAATTTAAGCTAACCTAAGGTTGTCTAAAAACTAAAACAAGTTCTAAAACTTTAAATTCATACACTAATGTTCCTAAAAAAAACTAAGTCTAAGCTAATATGGAATTGAAAGAAGCTAGTAAAAGGCTAACAAGAGGGCTTGCTGGGACAGAGATGCAACAGCAGACATATATTTCTAGATACTACTCAGTCTTGTTTTGCACTTTCAAATCAATGAGACTACTACACTACTATAGAATTCATTTAAACAAAACTATTTAAGTACTCAACTTGGGTCAAAAGTGGGTCTTGACCCACGCAACGTGCTGTTCCAAACACCCACATGCAGGCGTAAATGCTAAAAAGCGATTTTGAGGCTTTAAAGGTGAAAGCAACAATTTATGAACTCAATTAAAGCTCAAATGAGCTTGTAAAACACATTTGAACAAACTCTTTTGAAACATAAAGATGTAAATTAAAACATCAAAACCGCTTAAACCGAAATGGGATTAAAAAGCGAAAAGTAATTTGCATTAAAGTTAAAATTACAAGGAAACTTAAATGACAATTAAAGTAAATGACAAATAAATTAAATTGGTACTAGAACTCAAAATTCTAGACTAAAACTAGAAAACTAAATTTAAACTAAAAAGACTAACTACTAAAAACTAACTAACTCCTTCTTCATGGCTACAAGACTTTCTTTTATATCACTCCCACCCTCCTCCGTCTCTCTCTCTGTGTGAGATAAACGTGCAAAGCACGCTGCATGCCATTCTTCCGACTCGTTGCTATTTCCTTCTTTTCTTTTATTATTTTTTTTCTTTTCTTATTTGGGAGAGATGGGAAATGGCATTTGCGGAGGGGTTGTCGAGGCGGTGAGGAGATGATGGGTTTTTCTTGGTTTGTGTTTTCTTTGTGTTGTCTGGTTGTGAGGTTGGGCGGGAAAAGAAGGAAGAAGAAAAATTAACCATTGACCGGTGAAAGGGGGTTGACCGGGTTTTGGTTTTGGGCCTTGGGTTTAAGTGGTAATGGACTTGGAATTAGGATTTAATTTGGATCCATAAATCACTTAGGGACTAAATGTGTTAATTCTGAAAATCCAGGGACCATTCATGTAATTTCTGAAAAGTACTTCAAGGGCTATTATTGACACAAAAATCCAAGGGCCATACTTGTAAAACTTAATTTTCCCAAGGACTGAATTTGCCAAGTTTGAAACTCAAAGGACTAAACTTGTAATTTCTCAAAACTTTGACATTTTCACCCAAGGACTAATTATGACAACTTATGATTTCAAAAGGACCTTTGGTGACTTTTCTTTAAAATAAGTGCTGGGGACTATTTCGCCAATTTTGAAAGTCGAGGACCTAAACCGCCAATTATGCAAACTTAGCTCGTTTTCATCCGATTTTAAACATTTTGCATCCGAAACATATAAAATGCAATTTTGGAATATTTTCGAGATTTTGATGCATTCGAAGCGTTTTAAATGTTTTCGATTCAGATTTGACCAAAATGATGAGTATTTACACACTTATCGGGCAACTAGAATTGGTGCTTAGTGAGCTTCTTCTTAAGAGTTTGAAAAGCTTCAACGCACTCACTAGAGAATATGAAAGGAGTATCCTTTTCAAGAACTCGGATCATAGGCGGGATATCTTGAAAAGTCTTGAATGAACGACGATAAAATCCGGCATGACCAAGGAAACTTCTAACTCCTTTGACGGTTGTGGGAGGAGGTAATTTTGAAATGACATCGACTTTAGCTTTGTCAACCTCAATCCCGCTCTTAGAAATCTTATGGCCAAGGACAATTCTTTCCTTAACCATAAAGTGACATTTCTCCCAATTTAGACAAAGATTCGTGTTTTCACAACGTTCAAGCATCTTGTCCAAATGGGAGAGACATGTTTGGAAAGAATCCCCAAAGACCGAAAAATCATCCATAAAGACCTCCATAGTCTTTTCGATCATGTCATGGAAAATGGCCATCATACACCTTTGGAACGTCTGGGAGCATTACACGAGCCAAAGGCATGCGCCGGTAAGCAAATGTTCCATAAGGACATGTGAATGTGGTCTTTTCTTGATCTTGTGGGTCAATGGGTATTTGAAGTAACCCGAGAAACCATCGAGAAAACAATAGTATTCGTTTCCGCTAATCTCTCAAGCATTTGGTCCATGAAGGGTAATGGAAAGTGGTCTTACTGGTGGCTTCATTTAACTTTCGATAGTCAATGCAAACACGCCATCCTCAGAACCAATCGAGTAGGAATCAACCTGCTTTCATCATTTTCAACAACGGTAATGCCACCTTTTTGGGCACACAATGAACGGGCTCACCTAAGGACTATCCGAGATAGGGTAAATCAATCCGCATCGAGAAGTTTTATGACTTCCGCTTTGATAACCTCATGAATTTTAGGATTCACCCTTCTTTGGTGTTGAACCACGGTTTGAAGTCATCTTCCATGAGAATTTTGTGTACAAAATCTCGGGTCAATACCCTTGATGTCGGAAAGGTTCCAAGCGATGGCTCGCGTGTGACTTCAAAACCTTTATGAGAGCGGATTTTCATCCTCACTCAAGTCTTTAGCAATAATGACGGGTGATTTATTGTCACCCTCCAAAAATGCATACTCGAGATTAGGTGGTAAGTCCTTAAGTTTGACCTCGGGAGGATCATTAGATTTTTCAATGGTTTTGATTTCCTCTTTATGAAGCTCTTGAGAAGGGAGTGATGAAGGATCATCATTGAGCAACTTTTCGATGAGAAGAATATCTCCCTCGATGTCGATGGGAGCGTGATCAATTTCCCATGGAACAGAATCACTAGCCAAGTATGCTTCAATCTCTTCCAAAATAAAGTCACTTCCTCAAACGGGTGAGGGATGGGAAGAAGAGAGCAACGATGGGATCAACAGAAGTGGGATTGCCACCGAGAATCCAAGAATTTCTTGAGAATACTCCTCCGACACAATGTCAAGGACATCAATTTTGTTGACGGAATTGTCTCCATAATCGGGGAGTATTTCGTAACTTGATTGAGATTGAAAGTAACGGCTTCCTTGTTTACCCATAAGTGATTTCCCTTCATCAATGTCGATCAATGCCCGACCCGTTTTAAGAAGCACCTCCAAGGATGAGGGGTACTGGGATCGCATCAAATTCGACAACAACAAAGTCGGCGGGAAATAAACTTGCCTACTTTCACAAATACATCCTCGGCTATACCTAGCGGACGAGAACTTGTACGGTCCGCAAGCTCGAGGATCATACATATAGGTGTAAGCGGAGGTAATGAAAGCTTTTTCCACATGGAGTGTGGCATCAAGTTAATGCTAGCACCAAGATCGCCAAAGCGGAGCATTGAACTATGCCTTGAAAATCACATGGGATGAGAAATTTTCAGGGTCTCCTAACTTTTCGGGAAGCTTTTAAGGATAACACGAACAATTTTCGCTCAAAGAAGTTTTAGCTATTTCGAAATATTTTCTTTGTTATTCAACAAATTTTTGATTGTTGGACCGAACTTTGGCATTAGAAGAAGAGCGTCCATGAAACTAATCTCAAGTGCAAATCTTGAAAGATTTGAATAAGCTTCTCCATTTGTTGACTAGTTTTATCACGGAGCCTTTGGTCATTAAGCCTTGAAGGATAAGGAAGTGAAGGCTTAGGAATGGTCATCGGAACAACGGGTTCCGAATTGGAGGTAAGACCACCGGAGGTTGGACTTGTCGCGGTACCGTGGGCTCGAGTTATGCACCTTGTCCTTTGATACCTCGGTTTCTCGCTCCACATCCTCACCAAGAAGGATTAGGCATCGAGGGTCCTCATAAGACTTACCACTTGGTGGCAATATCATTCAATTCACCTTTTGGGTTGGGAATGGTATTACTTGGAAGAGCACCCGAAGTTGAAGCTTGATTCTTTTGACTCATGAGACTAGCAAACATGCTTTCAATCTTGCTTTGAGATTGATCAATTTTGTTGCTAGTAGCTCTAAGCTCAGATGTGAAATCATTCTTCAAAGTGGTAATTTGATTTTGCATGGACACCATCTTAGCTTCATTGCTTTTGATGTAATTAGCAATGTCAATGGAAGCTTGAGGAGGTGGAGCTCGAACAGTTTGTTGAGGAGCCTGGAATCGGTTTTGATTGAAATTTCCTTGATTTTGAAAACCTTGATTTTGATTTTGAAAATTCCGATTCTGACTCTGATTTTGATTGAACTGATTATTTCTATTTTGCACATTTTGATTGTTCTGATTTTGATTAAACCCGGGTGGTCCAAGGAAATTGTTAGAACGATAGCTTAGAAGGTTTCGGTCTCCTTGCGGTTGGTAGGAATTACCTCCCGTATTGTAGGAACCCGAAGCGGCATATACGCTCTCTTGAGTGAAGCCACCGGAGGCTGGACACTCAAAATAAGGGTGTGGACCACCACAAGTTTCACAACTCTTGTTTACGACATTCACTTGTTGATTGTTATTATTTTGACTCATTTTAAGTACGGCAGTGGATATTTCTTCAATCTTTTTGGTTAGAGTCGTGTATTCAGAAGATGGAAGAGTGGTAGATCTCCTTGACTCACTCCTCCTACCGAGGAATCCCAATAATTGTGGTGGGCGGTCATGTTTCGATGAGATCATAACACTCTTCGGTCGCCTTTTCATAAAGGTACCACCGCAAGAAGATTGATTGTGTCACGATGTCTCAATGTTAACCCGTTATAGAATGTATCTATTTGGGTGACAAGCAACATATTGTGGTTCGGACATCGATCAATCGAAGCTTATAGCGTCCCATGCCTCAAATAAGGACTCATCGGGATGTTGCCTAAAGTTGCCGATTTCATTCCGTAGTTTCATCACCATCGACGGTGGAAAGTATTTCGCCAAGAATTTGGAGATCATTTCGTCGAAACTATGGATTGAGTTCTTGGGAAGACGATCAAACCATGCGGTGGCATGAAGTGTCAAGGAATATGGAAGCGGTATAGCGAAGCGGCGTCATCGGTGACCCCATTTTGCTTCATACTTTGGGTGACGTGAGAAATTTGTCGAGATGCTTGTTGGCATCGTCACCCGTGATCCGTGAAATTGGCAAAAACTTTGGACTTGTTGAATCATGTGATGCTTAAGTCCAAAACCGCGGCCTCGATGTTGACCAAGGCAATTGGACCGCCCGTCCATCCATCGTGGGTTGGCAAAGCTCCTCCATCGTTCGGAGATCGGGAGCTTGATTTTGTGTCATGGTGGGTTGTTCAACCAGTGCGTATCTCGGCACGTTTTCTTGGTTCTGATTACGTCACGAGCTTATGCGGCGAGCGCATGCACTTCCAAAACAACACTTTCAATTAAAACAAGACCGAGGCAAAACACAAGTGAACTTAAACCAATAATCCCACGTGATATGATCACTTATAAGTAAAACGCACAAAGGAGCGGAGAGACTTTTTAGGTCGTATGAAGCTTATTAAAACCCGTCTCTTTTCACCGCAATTTAATGTCGACGGGTCCTTATACCCCCACACGTTTGTTAAACCGATAGAAATAAACCAAAACACGAGCGACACAAAGGCAAGTTTTAAATCTTTTGTTCGGGAACTTATAATGATAACACCTCGAGTTGAGAATGTTATATTGATTGTGTCTTCTATATTATTTAAAACAACAAGGAAAATCTTTTGTATTTTTAATCTTTTACATATACATACAAAGAAAAGAAAAATATTTTGTATTTTGTATTTTATAAAACAATAACTTCACGAGGAAGGTTCTTCAAGTCACTAATCGTAAAAACTTCACGATATTGTCGCAACACACCTCCCCAGAAGCGCAAAATTTGATTCGTGAAAAGTGAGTGGTGAAAACAAACACAATATCAACGATATCAAAATAACCGTAAAATTGACAAATCAACCCTTTAGGAAAAGGTCAACGATCAAATCTTACGGTGTGATAAAGTGATACTGGAAAAGAGATTTCCGGTCGTGTCCCAACGAGGTGTGAATGGAAGGATTCGTTGAGTTTCGTGATTTGAACTTGAATTGGTTGTTAATGATTTGTTTGGATTTGATTACGTATTCTACAAATTAATTTACGGGAAAGTAATTAAGGCAAGGGAACCCTAATAAACTACAAATAAACTATCACTAAGCCTAAGGAATGATAAAACGAAGCTACACTAAGTCCTAGAGTGCTAAAACGTAAAAACGTAAAAACCGGGAAACACCCCGAGCCATAAACGTAAAATTTTTGAAATTTAAGGGCTACGGGTGTGAAATAAATTTTCCTACGTTCTATTTGACGAAAAATAATTTAAGAAAAAGACCGGATATTTTTTTGACTTTTGAATTAATTACTACGAATTAAAATCTATTAAACACTAATTAAATGATTAAAAATATTAAACTAATTTTGAAAAATCTGAAAAATTCACTAAAAGTACTTCAATCTAAACTTAACCTAAGGAAAATAAGAAACAGTGGGGTTGCTTTGTAAATTAAGCTGTAAATAAGCTCTAAGAGCTTATTATTAAAACTGCCTAAGTGTCTTTAAGAAATTAATTTTGCATGAAAATAACGAGACAAGTCCCAAGGGCAGTTGGTTGTGATGATGTGTTGTGAGCGTGGACTGAGTGAGGAGACCCAGGTTCGACCCTTGGCTCTCACACTTTTTGAAAACTTATTTTTTTTTCTTTTGCGGCTTAAAGAGGTGACAAAAATGAAAAACTTTTTCTGTGACACTAAACAATTAAGTTGTGTCAACAGCTTATATGAAGCTGTTTTAAAAAGACCATAACTAAACACTAACACCTCTTATTTAGCAAGCAAATTAGCAGACTAAAACCATGATGGGCAATTATTTAGCAAACTAACCTGACAAATAAGCAGTAGGGGGTGAGATTAAGCTAGGACATGAGATTTATTGTCTAAAATCAACTAAGCTATGGGAACAAGCAAGGAATTAAAATAAGCTAAGAAGAACTAACTTGTCGGACTTACAAGGATAAGCAGTTTGGAAAAACTTTAACTAAGGAAAAATAAGCATACCAAAATAAGCACTAGGTGAGACTTAAATAAGCTAAAACCTAAGTTTTCTAATCCAACTTTATCTAAAAGTACCCTCGATGTCCTAATTTACTAAAAAGCTACCGATTAAGAAAAAGGTAAGTAACACAGGATTGCAGTGCAAAAACACCTTTGGGGACTGTTTCACTTATTTTTGTCGCAAAGTGTCTTCCCAAGCACAAACAAGCTACATAATATTCAAGTTAGCCCAACAAAGATTAGAGATGAACCGAATGAGGCTACGAAAGAGGCTTTTAACAAACTTGGAAATAAGTCACATCGCCTTTCTTTGGCCACATTCCCAACTCGATGCGATTTATAAAAATGGGTGAGGGATGTTTTGAACTTCAATTTTAACCAAGTTAATTGCTAGTTTGATGCACTAAAATGGGAGCGATACCGAGTTGGGTTGGTAAAGATGCTAGAAAACAAGGTTGACAAGCTTCGATTGCAAATAAGTCAGAAGAAAGAGTTAAGAACACAGCCTATGGTCGCTTTCTCTTTTTTTTTTAAAGTGTGACGTTAGCTTTTTTTCACTTAAAACGTTGCAAAACTTCTTCAAACAATGAAAACTTTGTGAACTAACTAATGACATCAAAACGAGTTTGTTGCATTGGTCAAAGTGGGTAAAATATTTTTAGGACCTAAATAAGCTAAAGCCAAACACCCCTTTGCTGTGGTAGACCGCTTTGAAAACCGATTAAGAAAATCGCTACTTGGATTTCTTTTAAAAAACCAATTAAAAGCTTAGAATAACTAGTAAGAACAATTGAAAATTAGTAACAAGCAAATAAGCACTTGCATAATAAGCGAAAATTAGACAAATAAGTAAAAATAAAACTTTTCATTAATTTAAAAACATTACAATCGAATTAAAAGTTAAAACTAATTTTAAAACTAAAATCCTAGGTGCCTCATACTTGTGGCTACAACATCTTATTTATACCAAGTCTTCTAGGTTCTTCATCATCTCATGTGTGCTTCTGTGTGAGGTAAAACACCACAAAGACCATCTTGTGCTTTCTTGAATTGATCCGCACCATCCATCAGTAGGTACATGCGAGCATGAATCGAGCCCTCCATTGAAGCTTTTGACTTGGATTGCCGAGGTGGAGTGGGAAAGAGGAGGAAAAGATTAGTAGTGGGTTTGGGATTTGGGGTGGGTGGATAAAAGGAATTAAGGGTGAGGTTGAGTGTTTGGGGTTTGGGGATTTTGGGTAAAGATATGTTGCACTTCCGGGTTGGAGAAAGAGGTAGAAGGAGGGAAAACAAATGGGTCGTGGGTCAATTTTATTCGGGTGATGGGTCATAGAGAGGAGGTCAAGTGGTTGGGGGTTCAAGGTCAAGGGAAGGGGTCAAGTGGAAGAGGGTTTGGTAATTTAATCACAAGGACCATTATCGCAATACCACAAAAACCAAGGGACCGAAACTGTAATTATCCAATATTCATCATAGGGACCAATTATGACAAGTTTAATTTTCCCAAGGACCAAAAATAATAATTTTCAAATTAAAAATGTCCCGGGGTAATCATCAATCTTTAAAATTCCAAGGACTCAAGTTGTCATTTTGCAAAACTAGACTTTATAAGGCTAAATTTGACAACTTAAAATTCTGAGGGCCTTCTATGAAAAATTACATGTTTTGAATAACCGGGACTAGATTTTGACAATTATTGCATTAATACTGCCTAAATATTTTTTCCATCTTTTTGAGACTTTTCAAAGTGTTTTGATTATTTTGCAAAGTCAAGGATGGAATAAAAATGATGAGTATTTACACACTCATCAATGTCTGTCAAGTAGATACCCTCTCCACTTTTCCAAAGCCAATAACATAGCCAAAAACTCTTTTTCATATGTAGAAAGGGTCTGATGTTTGGGTGACAATGCTTTACTCATGTATGCAATTGGATGACCAGCTTGAGTGAGGACTGCTCCAATGCCCACATCACAGGAATTAGTTTCCACCACAAACTCCTTGTTAAAGTATGGAAGTGCCAACATAGGAGTAGTCATCAAAGCTTCTTTCAGCATTTCAAAGGAAACTTGAGCAGCTTCAGTCCACTGAAAATAATTCTTTTAAGCAACTGAAGAGACTACTCTCTGATGAGGTCCTTTAGCTTACTACTCAAAGAGTATGAAGCTGAACTCATCAGTCTGATGAATAGCATTCAGAGTTATAATCACTGAAGATTAGACTCCTTGAGTTTCATCAGCGACCTGAATCACACCTTACCACTATTAGAGTCAAGGTGGTTCAATGACTTGATGGGTGTACACTCCGTACCTCTAAACCCATTATCAAGTGTGACCTGAAACCCTCAATTGCACTAAATTTCCAACATAATACACTAGCTATGCGAACATACATCCTGCATGTTGATCATAATAATTCTGAATTTTCTATAAAATGTATTCTCTTTATGGTATCGATATATTAATTTAAAGCTATACAGTATTAGCAATGGCATCGATCTGACTAGTTTAACTGGTAAGAAAAAGTTGGTGCGATGTCCGGTACTGTTTTGAATACATTGCTTTGCATTGAACCAATCAAAATAATCTAAATCTTACGTCGATAATTCATTTCAGTCAAAACTAATTTGAAACTAGGATTTCATGTCGGGTTCGTTTTCTTTATATTCATGCTGCAAATTCATTTCGATTACGTGTGTGATTTAACAGTTCAAGTTACTAAAATAGGTCATGATTTATCATCAAAAATCCAACAAAGTAACAAAAAGACATCATGGATCGATTGAGATGCAAGGAGCCTTAACAATGTCCGAATCAACACATATTCTCAAGCTCGCCGCCGATGGTCATTGATGATGAGTTGATGTGCTTGTGCTCGCGCGAGACTCAAATGATTACTCTCGCATATTGACCGCTGTGGTTTGTTAGATTTTATTTTGTTTATAACATTTTGGTGCATATCGTCTGCAACCTAAAATTAATTTCTTTTGCATGAAGGATATCACGACAAGAATTGTCGCGAACGTGGTGTTGACAACACTCCTGTCTCGGCAAGGATGACAAGTGAACCCCATTTTGTAACGGGATACTCTGCTGTGGAAGCATTACAAAAATGGTATTAGGTTTGTATCAATTAATTACAAGAACACAATGGCATTTGCAAAGTTTTGTTTTTTCAAATTTTAGTTGAATAAAATTTTGTCTTGCAGAAAAATTCAGACACTATCTTGTTGTTAAAAATGGAGAAGTTATTGGTATTCTGGATGTAGCAGAGTGTTTATATCGTGCAATTATGGGTATGGAAAGAGCTGATCATCATACAGGATCCAACACATTTATTGAAACTCTCGGAAGGCCTCCTTTATCGACCATAATACCCGAAAACTCAAAGTATGTACTAGTTAACCCCATTAATTTGATAACATGTGAGTTAGTTTGTTTTTACCTTTCACAAACAATAAGGGTGCATTTAGTTAAGTTGGTGACAAATGTAGGCTTGGGTATTGATAATCAAAAGGTGGTTGGATAATTTCTTGAGTTGTATATTGATATACTTCCTAATATAATATTTCAATTCTATTCGATGCTTGGGTTTACATGAAATATGTAATGGGATAAAACAAGAAAACACTTCAATTTCGCACAAGAACTAAACGCTGCCCTAAGTAGTTACTTATTTATCGCTTGTTAATCTTCCGTGCTAGTGACTGCTTCACCATCGTACACAATTTTAATGGCAAAGAAAACGATGTTGGAGTGTCGTTAACTCGCTATTGTAACACTTGATAACAAACAACATGGGATTTTAACGTTAGTCTCTTAATTATACATTTTATGTCTATTTAAAGAATCATGTAATTGTTAGCTAAATGTATTATAAGATTTGATTTATTTGTTTATAGATCAGAGCATTTGTTGCTGCCAATTATAGTACTGGGTCTTTCTCCTTATTCAACCTTGGTGGCGAGGGTAAATTTCATTTCTATGGTGTTTTTTCCCCCGAATATTTTGTAAATAGTTTTTGCTCATGCTTCATTTACCATGTTAGGCGATGAATCCATACCCAATATGTGTTACCGCTGATGTACAAATCGTTAATGCTCTGAATGGTATATGCAAGGGAAATTTTTTTGATCTTGTCATTGTTGATAAAGGTAAATGTTACATCATGATTAATCTTTTTCATAATTTATTTTCTTGTGCCTAATTTTATTCATCTATTTAAAATCTTAGATGTTTTGTACACCTCATGTTGATTCATGCTAAACCGATTTACATTTGAAATAAAATCTTTTGAGTTTCATATCTAAAATGGAGTGTTTTCTATGCAGATGGAAATGTTGTTGTCAGCATCGATCAACATGAAATCACTCGTGCGATTATAGCCATGTAGTGGAAATGGGTTGAATAACTCTTCAAAATGGGTTTGACTCAAACCGGGTGGACTGGATTCATCTTTTAATTGTTTTAATAAATAATGTGCTGATTATGATTTGTATAACACCCTAGTTATAAAAGTGAGATAAATTTTTAAAAAATGATTTAAGAGTTATTTACAAAACAACATAAAACACTACCCGTATTATTGTCTTCATACAAATGGGTCATAATTGACACCTTTACTTGTTTAATCATTGAAATATTGTATTTTTTTGTAAAAAGTAAGTGTTCTAGTGGTTTGAAGCTGATATAGTGTTTTTATTCCTAGGTTGAAAGGGCCGCAGGAACTGATAAAGATGCTGCAACTTCAATTATGCAGACGTTCTGGAACTCTGCCATGTACCCATATTGAAGAATTGAATATCAGATAGCCAAACACCACAAGAATTAATAAGTTCTAGAACAACGTTAACGTTTAATGTGTGAAATGAATTGATAGAGAGAATAAATTATTATTTTCGATGTGGATATACTTTATTGTTGATGCTACCAAAATATGCATTCTTGTCGCTAAAATTTGTTGTTAAGAGAAACAAAACATATAACCAAAGTAGTTTGCTCGTCAGTTTTTTATTACATCTCTTCCACCGCCACAACGTGCACGTACTAAGTTCGTATGTATTAAAGTTGTTCTCCGAGTGTTTTGAAACCCGGGTCGACCCGGCCGGGTTAACCGGTTAAACCGGTTCCGGCAAAAAAAAGTAAAAAACCGGGTTAACCGTTATACCCGACGGGTTTTAAGTGATCCGGGTCAACCCGGTTCTCGAAACCCCGGCCAGGTTTTGTTTTTTTCATTTTTCTATAAAAACCGGGTTGACCCGGTTGAAAAAAAATACGGAGTAGTTTTTTTTAACAGAAAACCAGGTTGATCAGACGGTCGAAACGGTTGAACCGGTGATCCGATGACTCAACCAGGTCAATTAAAAACCCGGTTTTAAAACATTGGCTAAAACTGAGAATAAAGAATCACAATGCAATTTTGATTACGTTAGTCCCACAAACTAATATGAACACACTATGCAAAAATATGCAGAGTAAGGATCAAATGAGAAGTAAAATTAAAATGAGAATAGTGAGAAGAAATTACACTCGTACATTTTAGATACACCTAAAGAAATAAATGCATTTTCTTTTAAATTTCTCCTCCTCATTTAAAATGAGTGACTCAAATTTCTTCTCATTCTTTTTATTTCAATTATGCAAGTTCTTGAACTTTCACGAAAAAAGAGGGCAAGGATAAAACAAAAAACACAAAAGACACCAACTTTAATAAACGGTACTCCATCTTTTTATCATTTAGCAACTTTTACTATATAATAATTTTGGTGAAAAGATGCCTTCTTTCTCAAGAGGCCGGGGATCGACTCTCTTGAACAACTCTTTCTACTTTTTAATTAGATGAAACCAATGATTATTTTTCATTCCTTGTATAATGCCACTCAATGTTATTATTATTATTATTATTTTAATTTATTTCTTCATATTATGATATCAGATGTTAAAAAATCAGTAAAAGCATTACTAATTTACTACTACACAAAGCAGTTGCCAGCTCTAGTGAATTATATTTTTTATTTTCAAAGAAAAACTAATATAATATATAGCAATGAAGTTTTACACTGCTAGATGATTAATCTTTCATATGAAGATTTAACGATATGTTTATTGACATTTGTTAGCTTGTGGAGAAGTGGTTTTCTTTGTGAAAGACACGTAAGTGTAAGCATAAAATTAGACACATATTTAACTCTTTTCATGATATGCGTTTCGAATATCACGCAAAGATCTTGACGTTTTATTAGAGCATTAACAATGGTGGACCTTTTAAAATGTCTAAAAATTTATTAAATCATTAATTTATAAACCTTGCTGCATTATATATAAATATTTTCAAGTTTATAAAATACTTAACAATTACACATGTATTAAATTATGAAAAGGTTCAAGATTTCAAACCTCTTCATTCCACATGGACATGAAACATTAACTCGTTAAAACAAATTATAAACCTTTTCATGTGTTTTAAACTTTTTCTTAAAATGACCATAGTGGATGCCCTTAGAAAATCTACTATGATAAACCTTTTACAAAAGTTTATACAATAATACATCAATAAATTTTAGACATTTTGATTTTATAAACCTACATTTATTATAGTATAAACCTTTGCAACTTCATTAAACGTCTTTTTTAACAAATGCATTAAATGTATTGAATTCATTAACGCTTAGTTCTCAAGTTGAAATGGAAGAGGAAAAGAAACGAAATTCAAAGTTTTTTGTGTTATTAAGTTTTTTTAAAGGAGGAAAGAGAAATGAAAATGAAATAGGGAGGACGTTTTGTTAAAGTATATATTCCTCCCAATTTTGGGAGGAAACGGAAAGGAAAGGGAACGTATGTTGTGTAAAGACTAATATACCATTTTTAAAAGATTTGACATTAACAACTAAAAGGCATATATGTAATTTGACTAAGTTGTTTTTCTTTTCCTCTCACTCAAGAACATGATTGTGATTACTTTTCTTTTTCTTCCCTCTATCTCAAGAATATAACAACTAACACTTACTTCCTTTTCCATTTCTTTTCCCTTTTCCTATTCTTTTCCATTTCCCTCCACTCAAAACTCGAGAATTAAGCGTAAGAGGTTCAAGAATTAGGACCTCTTCATGCCACATAAACATCAAATGAGTGTCCATTATGGTTGAAATAAACATAAACTTTTTCACTTTTCTTAAACATTTTCGTATACTCACCATAGTGGATTCCCTTAGTGTAAAGGGTGTGACGAAGCAAAATAAGCGAGAAAAGGAGATTCCTTAGCAAGAAAAACAAAAAAAAAACCACACCTTTTATTTCGGGAAAGTAAAATTTAGAGTAAACTACACCATTCTTCCTTGTGGTATGCGTTGACCGACAAGGATCGTCCTTTGACCAAAAAAATGCACCGTTCGTCCTTAATTGCAAAACGTTATTCAGCGTTGGTCCCTCACCCTAACTGGCGTGAGTAACGGGCGTTAAGCCTATTTAAGTCGAGGGTATTTTTGTCTTTTCCCACCCACACCACTTTTCCCACCCACAAGATCTTTCTCGCTTATTTTATTTCTCATTTCCCACCTTAATATATAACCATCCCATCCCACCTAAACTTTTTATTTTTCTTTCTTTCTTCCATTAACACCTCTATTCATAATAATTGAAGATAAGAAATGGTCAATTTTCACTGTGGAAGACGAGCAGTGGTGAGAACATCATGGACCAACATCAACCCAGGACGAAGGTTTTATGGTTGCCCTGATATGGTGCGCATCATGTTATTTTGTGAGTAAGAAGTTCGAGTGGAACCAAGATCGCTACATCTAACCAGTTTGATGCTCTTAATATGGAACATACGGATGCGTCTGGTATTCCTTCTAATGACACTGATGAGTGTCTAAATACTCATCATTTTTGTACAATATAAACTGCAAAATCATCCGAAACACTCAAAATGCATCAAAATGATGAAAATATCATAAATCAGTGTTTTATGTGTTTTAAATGCAAAATATCAAAATCGATGAAAACATATCAAATTTGCAAAATTGCGGTTTCGACCCCAAGTTTCTAAATTGTCAAAATAGTCCCCGAGTCAAAATTTCAAAAGATAAATCACCAAAGGTCCTTTTAATATCATAACTTGTCAAATTTAGTCCTTTGGTGAAAAATATCAAAAGTTTGAGAAAATTACAAGTTTGGTCCTCCAACTTTGAAAATTGGCAAAAATGGTCCCTGGAAAATCTGAAAATGGCAACTTTGGTCCTTGCATTATTAAACTTTGTCATTTTTAGTCCTTGGAAGCAACTATGTTGAATTGGCAGGATTAGTCCTTTAATTTCAGATTTGGCACTTTAAGCCCTTGTATTATTATAAGCCCTTACACTCATTTGGACCCTGCCACCAATTTTGGACCCTGCCTTAAACCCTTTTGGACCCTTTCACCACTTGACCCCCCCTTTCTATTATTAAGCCAGTCAACCCCTTGGTCAAACATCACAAACCCGCCAAAAAAGTCATCCTCCCAACTGCTTCTGCCTGAAATTCCTCTACCTCCCATTCCCCCTCCTCAACATCTCACACCCTTGTCTCCTCCACCTCAACACAAAACAAAAGCCATTAAATGCTTCATACTCCTTAACACTCAATCAACCCCACCTGTTGATAATCCACTTTGGCGCCTAAAATGATCAAACGGCCAAAATTGGCTCAAAGCATCCAACGCCAAATTTATTGGTGGGAAAGGTTCATTGGACATGTGGAAGACACTGGAGGTTTGGCATATAAAAGGAAGGAAAGAGAAGCTTGGGAGTAGTAGCTAGTTTTTAATATTTCTTAAATGTCGTTTTTTAGTTAAAAAGTTTTAATTTTAGTTCAAATGATGTAATTTAAGTTTCTTTGTGTAACATTCAAGTAAAATCAACATTGTAGGGTAATTTTGAATATCAATCTCAAGTTTTTATTTAAGCTCATATTTTCAAGTCTACTGTTTCAATCTTCAGTTTTAAATTCTATGGTCAAAGTTGTTAAGTGGCTTATTTGAAGCTTTAATAAGCTTGTCTAAACTCCTTATAAACTTTTTATAAGCTACATTTCATTTTCAAGTAACTTTGTGAGTTGGTCAACGAAAGTCAACTGTCTAAGCTCATTTGGATTTGGGCATGGTTTGGGAGATTGCAGACTTGGACTTGGGTTGGAATTGTAGCAATTAGTGTAGTTATAGGTTTAGTTTTGGCCTGCAACAACATTTGGACAAGTGTGAGTTATTTACCTTTCTTAACTTATCAAGCCATTTTGAATATTATGCTTATATCAGTAACTGTGGTCACCAATGGTTGAAGTCTGTTTAATTAGTTATTTTTAGGTATAGTTAACTTAATGTGATCAATATAGCAAGATGGTTCATTAGCTTAAGTGATTTTAGTTGATTATCAGATCAATAAAGGGTGTTTGGATCAGATTGTTTAGCTGAGATTGAGGTTTGCTCACAAGTAAAAGTCTACTGTTTTATGCTATTTTATCTTTCTTATGCTCATTCCAAACTTTGGTTTGCACTCTAGATCAACAATAGTCAAAATTACACATCCACTGTCCTTATATCTTTACTGTTGGAAATTTGGATAGAGCAAAAGCTCATTTTGTGTTCAAAATACATAGGGGTTGATTGTAGTAGCTCTATTTCATCATTTTAGATCATAATCAGTCCTAGGATTAGCTTCAAATCTCATTTTGGTCAACTTTTTACAATTGCTTAAAAAGTCAATTTGCAAAATCTCAGTTTGAGCCCATCTAGGAAGATTTTTAGTTCACTCATTTCTAGGTCATTTCAAGTGTGACTTGTGGATTTTAAAAGTTTACTTAGTCTAGTTTCTTGTTGTTATTTTTGAATAATTTTGTGAATTTTCCATAAGCCCAAGAGAGCTTATCAAAATGGTGAAGAATCCGCAGTGGCACTAAGCCTGCACAGGATTTCTCAGTCTTTGCAGACCTTGCACCGCTCATTTGAGCTTCACTAGGTATGATTTTTGGTTTAGACACTCTTAGCCGTGTCTCTCCTAGTTCCAATAGTCTGGTTTTCCTTTTAGCTTATTGTGTGGCTTATGCATAAGCTCAAACATACCACCCTTGTCACTGTTTTCTGCCATAATCTCAGTTCATCAAATCATTGCAACTAGCTTAGCAGAGGTTATAGCTTGTTTATTATTGTTGCATTTGGTCAATTTTAGCTTATTATAGCTTCCATATCAGTTTGGTACCTTTTGGTGTGGTTTTAGCTTATCAAAGTGCTTATTTTTGAGCACTTTCCATATCAGTTGCTTAATCCTCCAAACAAGCACTTGTTTTTCCATTTTTTATATCGTCCTAATATTATTTTAGACTTTCCCTGAAATTTTCATATTTTTCTAAGCTTGTTTGCTATTTTTCTTAATTTAAATTAGTTTTTAAGCCTTTTTAAATAGCTTTAAATACAAAAAATCAAGAAATGGTTCAAAAAAATAATTTTTCATTTTTCTTAAGTTTAGATAAATATAAATAGCTTAAAAAGTATTTTTCCCAATTTTTCTTAGTTAAATTTGTATTTTTAAATAATTTAATTAGTTTTAAATAGTTTTAAATTAGTAATAAATACATAAAAAATCTAAAAAATATATTTTCAGTTTTAAAATTAGTTTTATCATATTTTAGATTTTTCTAAGTTATAATTTCATTTTTCTAGGTTAATTTTGTATTTTCTTCTATTTTAGTGCATTTTAAATACTTAATAAATAGTTTTTAATTAATAATAATTAAATAAATAGTTTTAAAAAATAATTTTCCTTTTCTAATAATTTTCTTTTATCATTAGGTTTGTAAAAATGTATTTTTCATATTTTTAGGATTTATATTGTATAAGTTTCACGTTTTATTTTGTACGCTACGTAGTTTTTAATTTAAACGTACGTTTTAGGTTTTAAACGTTCATCACTTTAAATATAGTGATAGCGTTTATTTAATATCTTTTATCTTTTTAATTTTCTTAATTTGCATTTAAGTCGCTTTTATTTGTAAACTTTTTCTTTAGTATAATTATCTTATCCAAATCCTTCCTGATCACTATCATTAGTGATCATTCTATCGTCTGAATCTGTGTTTGCACACCATTGAGTCTCCGTGGGACATAACGACCCGGGAATTCATTGTATTCTCTGATCTTCATTGTATTTGTGTTTAAGCTGTTTTAAGTCTGTTTGACTTGACGGTTTAGCACATATCAAAATTTCAAGCGCATTCTTGGGAGGCTTTAGCGTGTGTTTAGCCATTTTCGGACCCACTCTTGTGCATATACCATCTTTTGTAAAAGTTTTTGTAAAGTTATCGAAAATCCAAAGTTCATTAACACTTTTCCTAAAGTGTTAAAAGCGTAAAAATATTTTCATTCTTTGTTTTATCGTCATGTTTTTCAAAACACCAAAATATTCCTCTTTACCCTCTTACCTTTTGATTCTTCATTTCACCCTCCGATAACCTTTGATTCTTTCTATGTCTTATCCTCACCCTCTTGGTTGTCAATGGTGTGGTGGTCTTTATAATGGTGGCAATTGCCCGGTTGTAGCGTGGTGGAATCGGGAAACGGGTCCGTTTATAACCGGGATCCCTATTCCTACCATAACACAACCGATTCATTCCATCGCCTACCACACTTTGGAGACTCAGTAGATTTCTTGTTGTGAGTCTTGTGGTGGTTCACACTCAGCTTCGATTGTCAATCGTGAAACACGCTTGTCTATGAGCAGTTCCCGATAACAATTATGACTACAACATACCACTCACACCACATCGGTTGTCTTGTTGTGAGTATTATGGAGGTCCTCACCCTAGCTCGGATTGTCAAACAGGAACCCATTTCCTTGTAACAATTCGACTCTTCAGTATAATGACCAACTTCCACAAGATCAAATGATTCAAGCGACTCCTCATGAAACTACGATGCACTTCCTCAAGACTCGAGTTATTAAAAGAACAGGAGGAGTCGGCTATGTCCTCCCAAAATAATCCAAATGAGAAATCCATGGAAGTTTTGTTAGCGTAAGAGCTGGTGCTAAATTAGATTCCCAAATTGCCTTTGAACAACTGTTAGGGAATCAATTGCAAAAGAAAAAGCGCCAAATCTAGCTCTCGATTCCGTTTCATTCTCGATGACGATGATGATGAAGATATCCTTGATATCCTACAATTTTATAACAGTTCATCAAGTTCATCATTGAGACTCCTTCCATGATCCATCAAGGAGAAAAGACTATGATGGAATTACTAGCGTAAGAACAAATGTTAAGTATAAAACATATGTATGCTAGTCCTTCTAAACTCCTCACCGTTGTTATCACACCAAGCTCCCACTCACTCTACCGAACATGGGATGAGCATCTTGACACTGTTCCCGAAAAGGAATCGGACAATTCATAAAGTCTAGTGTTGAGAACCTTGTCCCAATCCCGAGAGAGTCATGTGGAATTTCGATCTTATGTGTGATTCTCCTTTCCTCTGAGTGTTCTCAAGATCATTTTGAAACTTTCTCCCGATCTTAGCGACGATTGTGCTTCCTATGGAGACATCGAGTACGCTGAGGCATCACTTCCTCAATCGATGTCGATCCCTTCTTGAGGAGTTCTCCGGTGAACTCACTCACATCAATCCACTCTTTGATTTCAAGCCCATCCGGGAGAGACCGAAAGTCTCATTGATAATGATCGCTCACTCACTTCTTATCCCAACGGTCCAATAGAGAATGTTGATCATTTTGTTCCCGAACATTCAAAACAACTCTCACTAATCCTCTATTTGAATTCAACTCGAATTCACTTTAATTCGATAATCCACTCTTTGATACTCGATTGAGGATAGTGATGAGTCTACAATGGAACAAGAGTTCACAAATTCACATTATGTGACCGATTCTCTTGAGGAGTTCTCCGTGAACTCTCATATCATATCTCCGCTGAGTATGATTGTTGGATGGCAAAATCATGATCGGGGAGAGAATCTCAATTTGCATAGTTATGACAAATCTTCCCACCCTCCCAACCGAGATGCCTTCCAACCCAAAGAGCTCAACCAATAAATCCAAATAAGTGCAATCAGACAATCCCGGAAGAAGATCTAGTTATGATTGTTATCATGATCTTCCTTCTTTTCTTCACCTACTGGTGACTTCTCTTCTTCACTCCTTCGGAGTGAGGACACTATCTTTGACCCCGGCATTTTCATTTATCAATTGTGAGCCGGGTCTTTCTCTATATCTCATCGGTGTGGAACTTTCACGTGCTTCAAATGTTTGTCCAAACATCTTGAATGAAAGTCCGATGGAGATTGTTTCTTCCACTTTGCTTCCCATGAACCAATTAACGCGGGTCGAGTCAAGCTAGCGACTAAAATCAAAACAAGAAGACGCACCATATGGGTTTTCACCCATATTTCTCGCCTTTCACCCCTTTCTACCACCTAAGCGTGGGGTGATGCCCCACATGTTATATATAAGTTTTAAAAAAAAAAAAAAAAAAAAATCTCTTTCTAAATAATGGCCGTAGTATTTCCCTTTACGTTCTTTGTTTCGGCATAACCGGGTGCTTTGAATATTGAGGGCAATATTCATTTCTAAGCTGGGGAATTCTCACGAATTTCATATATTATCCACCCAATTCCTGCTTTTGGCCAAAATTTTTTTTTTCGAGTAAGTGTTCTACACTTACTCATCTTGGTTATCATCCGCCATGTTTGATAAACTAAAGGATTGGCTAATCCAGAGCAAACGGCTCTTGGTAAAGATATATCAAATCCGTTGACGACTTGCAATTTGCCCAAAATTGTATGGTATTCAAATATCACCATATCCTAAAAGTGAAGAGTTAGCTAGCCCGCAAGTTTATGGCTTGTGGTAAAGGCGATGGAAAATCCATAATTGGTAATCACCACCAAAGATAATATTGATAATTTATCTAAGAGTTGGCTAGTCCGGATGGTACGCTTCGTAAAGACAAATCAAACCACATAATGGTGGTTTGCTCAAAATCACATGGTTATTTGTACCATGGTTCTTACTTGAACTGAAACATTTGGCTACTCCGTATAATGGCTTTTGTAAAGAGATTAAAATCCATTATGTTTTTCAAATCATTGCTAGGGACTAGCAATATCTCGATGTGAGGATTGATGAGTGTCTAAATACTCATCATTTTTACAATATAAACTCGCAAAATCATCGAAAACACTCAAAATGCATCAAAATGATGAAAATATCATAAATCGTTGTTTTATGTGTTTTAAATGCAAAATATCAAAATCGATGAAAACATATCAAATTTGCAAAATTGCGTTTACCCCCAAGTTTCTAAAATTGTCAAAATAGTCCACGAGTCAAAATTTCAAAAGATAAATCACCAAAGGTCCTTTTAATATCATAACTTGTCAAATTTAGTCCTTTGGTGAAAAATATCAAAAGTTTGAGAAAATTACAAGTTTGGTCCTCCAACTTTGAAAATTGGCAAAATGGTCCCTGGAAAATCTGGAAATGGCAACTTTGGTCCTTGCATTATTAAACTTTGTCATTTTTAGTCCTTGGAAGCAACTATGTTGAATTGGCAGGATTAGTCCTTTAATTTCAGATTTGGCACTTTAAGCCCTTGTATTATTATAAGCCCTTACACTCATTTGGACCCTGCCACCAATTTTGGACCCTGCCTTAATCCCTTTTGGACCCTTTCACCACTTGACCCCCCTTTCTATTATTAAGCCAGTCAAACCCTTGGTCAAACATAACAAACCCGCCAAAAAAGTCATCCTCCCAACTGCTTCTGCCTGAAATTCCTCTGCCTCCCATTCCCCCCTCCTCAACATATCACACCCTTGTCTCCTCCACCTCAACACAAAACAAAAGCCATTAAATGCTTCATACTCCTTAACACTCAATCAACCCCACCTGTTGATAATCCACTTTGGCGCCAAAAATGATCAAACGGCCAAAATTGGCTCAAAGCATCCAACGGCCAAATTTATTGGTGGGAAAGGTTCATTGGACAAGTGGAAGACACTGGAGCAGTTTGGCATATAAAAAGGAAGGAAAGAGAAGCTTGGGAGTAGTAGCTAGTTTTTAATATTTCTTAAATGTCGTTTTTTAGTTAAAAAGTTTTAATTTTAGTTCAAATGATGTAATTTAAGTTTCTTTGTGTAACATTCAAGTAAAATCAACATTGTAGGGTAATTTTGAATATCAATCTCAAGTTTTTATTTAAGCTCATATTTTCAAGTCACTGGTTTCAATCTTCGCTTTTAAATTCTATGGTCAAAGTTGTTGTTGGCTTATTTGAAGCTTTAATAAGCTTGTCTAAACTCCTTATAAACTTTTATAAGCTACATTTCATTTTCAAGTAACTTTGTGAGTTGGTCAACGAAAGTCAACTGTCTAAGCTCATTTGGATTTGGGCATGGTTTGGGAGATTGCAGACTTGGACTTGGGTTGGAATTGTAGCAATTAGTGTAGTTATAGGTTTAGTTTTGGCCTGCAACAACATTTGGACAAGTGTGAGTTATTTACCTTTCTTAACTTATCAAGCCATTTTGAATATTATGCTTATATCAGTAACTGTGGTCACCAATGGTTGAAGTCTGTTTAATTAGTTATTTTTAGGTATAGTTAACTTAATGTGATCAATATAGCAAGATGGTTCATTAGCTTAAGTGATTTTAGTTGATTATCGATCAATAAAGGGTGTTTGGATCGATTGTTTAATGAGATCGAGGTTTGCTCACAAGTAAAGTCTCTTGTTTTATGCAATTTTATCTTTCTTATGCTCATTCCAAACTTTGGTTTGCACTCTAGATCAACAATAGTCAAAATTACACATCCACCTGTCCTTATATCTTTACCGTTGAAATTGGATGAGCAAAAGCTCATTTGTGTTCAAAATACATAGGGGTTGATTGTAGTAGCTCTATTTCATCATTTTAGATCATAATCAGTCCTAGGATTAGCTTCAAATCTCATTTTGGTCAACTTTTTACAATTGCTTAAAAAGTCAATTTGCAAAATCTCAGTTTGAGCCCATCTAGGAAGATTTTTAGTTCACTCATTTCTAGGTCATTTCAAGTGTGACTTGTGGATTTTAAAAGTTTACTTAGTCTAGTTTCTTGTTGTTATTTTTGAATAATTTTGTGAATTTTCCATAAGCCCCAAGAGAGCTTATCAAATGTGAAGAATCTTCATGCAGGCACTAAGCCTCTGACAGGGATTTTGTGTCTTTGCAGACCTTCTGCACCGCTCATTTGAGCTTCACTAGGTATGATTTTGGTTTAGACACTCTTAGCCAGGTCTTCTCCTAGTTCCAATAGTTGGTTTTCCTTTTAGCTTATTGTGTGGCTTATGCATAAGCTCAAACATACCACCTTGTCACTGCTTTTCGCCATAATCTCGGTTCATCAAATCATTGCAACTAGCTTAGCAGAGGTTATAGCTTGTTTATTATTGTTGCATTTGGTCAATTTTAGCTTATTATAGCTTCCATATCGCTTGGTACCTTTTGGTGTGGTTTTAGCTTATCAAAGTGCTTATTTTGAGCACTTTCCATATCGCTTGCTTAATCCTCCAAACAAGCACCTGTTTTTCCATTTTTTATATCTTCCTAATATTATTTTAGACTTTCCCTGAAATTTTCATATTTTTCTAAGCTTGTTTGCTATTTTTCTTAATTTAAATTAGTTTTTAAGCCTTTTTAAATAGCTTTAAATACAAAAAATCAAGAAAAGGTTCAAAAAAATAATTTTTCATTTTTCTTAAGTTTAGATAAATATAAATAGCTTAAAAAGTATTTTTCCCAATTTTTCTTAGTTAAATTTGTATTTTTAAATAATTTAATTAGTTTTAAATAGTTTTAAATTAGTAATAAATACATAAAAAATCTAAAAAATATATTTTCAGTTTTAAAATTAGTTTTATCATATTTTAGATTTTTCTAAGTTATAATTTCATTTTTCTAGGTTAATTTTGTATTTTCTTCTATTTTAGTGCATTTTAAATACTTAATAAATAGTTTTTAATTAATAATAATTAAATAAATAGTTTTAAAAATAATTTTCCTTTTCTAATAATTTTCTTTTATCATTAGGTTTGTAAAATGTATTTTCATATTTTAGGATTTATATTGTATAAGTTTCACGTTTTATTTCAGACGCTACGTAGTTTTAATTTAATCGTGACGTTTTAGGTTTTAAACGCTCATCACTTTAAATATAGTGATAGCGTTTATTTAATATCTTTTATCTTTTAATTTTCTTAATTTGCATTTAAGTCGCTTTTATTTGTAAACTTTTCTTTAGTATAATTATCTTATCCAATCCTTCCCGATCACTATCATTAGTGATCATTCTATCGTCTCGAATCTGTGTTTGCACACCATTGAGTCTCCGTGGGACATAACGACCGGAATTCATTGTATTCTCGATCTTCATTGTATTTGTGTTTGTCGTTTTAAGTCCGTTTGACTTGACGGTTTAGCATGCATCGACACTATCGAGGATGTGGATTCCGTTGTACAATGGAAGTTAATGAAGATAAGTCTACTAAGACAGTGCATCGCATCACAAGTGCCTCTTGTGAGTGATTTGAAAGAGATGGAGTCGGTAGTGGCTCCTCAAACTAGTGATTCTTGTATACCGCCCGCTCTTCTACTAAGAGAGTTAACCCTTTTCTAAAGTGGGAGAGATTGTAGTGTCCGATTCGAAGATGAGGTTGTTGCTAACCCATTTGATGAGTCTCGCTAATATATTTGGTGGTGGCCAAGAGTTTGAAGATGAGTATGATGACTATGATTTCGATGACTATGCGAAACAGTTCGTGATCTTCCTGGAATTTTGATGCCTTTAATGCCATGTATGGCACAACGCTTCAAGGTCCTAGGAAGTAATTTTATTTCTTTGTGTCATATGCTATCATTTGAGTAGTGGTTTGTTTTCTTGGTTAGAAAAGTGAAGTATCTTGTTATGTAAGCTCTATGCCTATGTAACGGGTCGAGATATGGGATTTCACTCATATTCATTGTACTTAAACGCTTATTTGGTTAATATATTTACTGGTGCGTGATTACCCCTTTACCCAAAAAAGAACATGGTTTTGATCTCTTTTATGATGTTATTAACTAACTATTATTGTTTAATCTTTTAATAGGCATCGATTGCCTTTCCTCGATTGGGTGGATCCCAATGCGGTGGATCCGTTAACATAATACCCGGACTATTGAGATCATTGAACAACCATCGAGGACAAATCCAAGAGTTGCAGGAACAAAGAGCAAGAATGAAGAAGTATCTTTATGTTTCTTGGTCTTTTGTGTTGATGTGTGTTGTTTACAATATGTTGACTTAAGTTAGGTTCGTTTGTGGTGTTTAGGTGTTAAGTGTAAGTTTAGATCTTTTGTGGAAGTTAGTTGATTGTAAACGCATACCACTTTTGTGGTTTCTATGAATGAAAGGCGCTTGTTGGTTTTCATTTTAATGAATTTTTTCTTTTGTGTTGAATGATCATCAAACAAGTAAAAGTCTTTAACCCGTGTTCTTTAAGTCAATGAAATACCAAAAGTCTTTAACTTGGACCCATTACTAATTAAGTCAAATGGAACCAATTACCAAACTCAAATCGACCCATTACCAATTAAGTTAAATGGAAACCAAACTAGTAAATGGACCCATTACCATTCGAAATTGACCCGGATAGACAAGCAATTAAGTCAAAACTTCACACAAGTAAAAGCCACATTTACATACTTAAATGGACACAAAAGAAGTTAATCATATGTAACTGCAAATACCAAATACAAGCCATGATCATGGCATACAAGACATGATCATACAAAATAGCCCTAGTAAATCAAAGTTATGCAGAGCAAATACAATCCATGATCATGACAGACAAACCATGATCATACAAAATAGCCATATTGCATCACAGCTTTGTGACCAAATACAAAGTGATAATCCTAAGAGACCATTTCCAAATACATATTAGTAGTATTAATTCGTAAATAAAAGACACAACTATTAACCTAGAACAATGACTTTCTTCCTGGTGGACCTTTCTTCTTCTTTCCATCATCAACCTGCAATTCCTTTACTTTTATCAAGATCACTAGGTCTTCTTGCAGAGTTGTCATCTTCCCCAGGAGCACTTCTAGTTTTCCTTTTCTTACCACCTCCCTTTGACTTTGATTTTCTTGGTCCAGTGCATCTCCTTGAGTTGTGACCTTTGGTTCCACACTTGTCACATGTCACAGTCTTGAGTTTCCCTGTCAGCTTGCCATCCTTGGACATATGCACCACATCAACCTCTGCCCTAGACTTCCTCCTTTCCTTTCTTGGTCTTCTAACCTGTGGTTGATGTTTTGGTGGTAGCAGAGTTGTTGGTACATTACACTTAGGCCAATGAACTGGACCTCTGATTGGTTTTATCATGTATGAGTAAACCTTCTTCCATGTATCCAGCCTATAACATGGAAATGCATTAATAATGTGAATTCAGGCAATGTAAATGAACTAATTCATCAATCAAAAGAAGTTATTACATACCTATAACATGGATGTACCCATTCCTCTGGTAATCCTACCGATTGATTGTTATGCCATATTCCAGTTTGTTGCTATGACATGTTTACAAGGTATCCCGCTTAACTCCCACTTTCTATGTGTACATGTCCTCTCGCCTCCACATTCACCACACACCGATCATTCCATGGACCACTTACCTCATAATAAATACCTCCTCCCAAGTAATCAGATACTTATTTGCTTCATCACAGCTCAACTTCAAAATCTTTGTAGCAGTTGGCCAGTGAGTGGACCAACACATCTTTCAATCATTTTATTCACATTAACTATTCTTTTCATTAGATATGACCTTGCAAACTCCAATGTTGAAATGATTGCCGTATCTCTACCACCAACAAGCTTTCCATTAAAAACTTCACACATATTGGTCACCAATACATCTGACTTAGCTCTCCCTATTAAAATATCAAATTTAAGTTAAAGACTGTAAATGTTATTTGGACTAGTGCAAACAATCACCTAAATGCAGACTTGAAGTTAGTGCAAACAATCACCTAAATGCAATCAATCACCTAAATGCAGACTTGAACCTATTTGCAGACTTGAACTTAGTGCAAACAATCACCTAAATGTAGACTTGAACTAAATAAGTTAGTGCAGTGCTGAGGCTATACCTGAGAAATGGCTTATTGCCCAGTGCTGAGGTGGAATCTTCAATAACCACTCATAAGCAGGCTTGATAAATGCTTTGAACTCATCCATTGCAAGCTGAAACTCTGGCAATGTTGTTGCTGTGGCACATTTCCATAACAGGTCTTTGTAAGTTGCACCACCCATTGTACTTCATATTTTCATGAATGTGCTTGACACAAAATCATGCTCAAAGACAGGAAACAACTTTGCAAGTGTAGGAATAATACCCTACCACAAATAATCAGACATATGTTACAAACAGATAATTTACATCACATAAAAAGCATTAAATGTGAAAAGAGAATCATACCTTCTGTCTGTCACTAATAAATGTGAAATTGGAATTTCTATAAAGGTCCAAGTCATCTCCCAGTTGTGTAAGAAACCATGTCCAAGAATCTGTGTTTTCAATCTCCACAATCCCATATGCCAAAAGGTAGATCCCATTATTTGAGTCAACACTTACAGCAGTAAGTAATTGACCAGGGAATGGACCCTTCATGAATGTCCCATCTAGTCCAAGTATTTCTCTCAATCCAGCCTTGAATCCTTCTTTCAAAGGCCCTAAGCACACATATATATCCTCATGTGCTTCTTCATTATCAGATATTTCATCTATGTTCCTACATCCCATGTACTCAACAGTTTCATCAATGTTGCAACGGAAGTCTTCCATGTCAACATCAACATCTGAAACATAGTTTTCTTCATCCATAATATAATCACTATCCTGGCTATCATCATCACTAGAATCTGAGTCCTGATTCCCTTCACTATCCTCACTAGAAACACTGGTTTCATTCCCTACATCACTATGATCCCCATCATCCATATTATCAACATCTAAAGCAACATTTTCCATAGTATTAACATCTAAATCAACATTTTTAGGTCCATGTTTTGGTAATATATCATCTAAATCAGCAAAAGGATCAAAGTTTAGGTCTTGTGAAGCTTCATAAAGGTTATAAGAAGAATAAAAATCATTCACAAAGTCACTATCTCCCTGACTAGGTACAACCTTAGCAGCACTACTTTGTGTACCTACATCTTTAGTGACACCACTACCTTGACCTACATGTTTAGGGACACCACTACGTTGCCCTACATTGACACTACTTTGTGTACCTACATTGCATGCATTCTCATCTCTAATGCATTTCCTAACAACTGGTGTAATACCTGCTTTGGACAAACTTGGTTCATCTAACTCTTCTATCAAAACCCCTTTGTTTTTCAGTGCTGAAGTAAAATAAAGGTCATGATTTGTTCTTTCATGCTCAACATATATTTCAATGAATTTGTGACCTTATTCAACATATTTTGACAAAAAAAGAACATCTTGGTCACTGGCTAAAGGTTGTAGGCCACTATCTAAATCACCACCAGGTTTTAGAAAATGATAAAACATTATTTTATGGCCATCATTACCTAAGTCTTCTACAATGGCATCCATCTCATGCACAAAAAACTCATCTTAGAGTCTAACTCATCAACAATCTTTGAAAAACCATTCATATACCTCCTACCAGGTGCTACAGTGAAAGAGCCTCCATAATGCACCCTTATTGAAAACGTGAAATGAAGCCACCGGAAAAAATTATGATTAGGGTTTATTAGGGTTTATTCAATTTGGATCAAATTAACCATTTTTCATCAAACTAAAACAGTAGTATCTTAGAAGACTTTGATAAACACAAAATTGCAAAAAATTAGAAAACTTACCATAAGCTACATTTGGATCAAAGTCAACGTGTGAGTCTCAGATTACATACCCCAACGGTACCACCATTTATGTGTTTTCAAGCTTCAGGATTATGGATTTATGATTATGATTCGATTGAGGAGTGTTGTGTGTGTGTTTTAAGTTTCGGGGTTTGTGAATGAAAAGAAAGGATAGATGAAGGAATTAATCGAGGGGTGGGTGGGAAAAGACAAAATACCTCGACTTAAATAAGCTTAACGCCTGCTACTCACGCCCGCTTAGGGTAGGACCAACGTCAATAACGTTTCGCAATTAAGGACGAACGGTGCATTTTTTTTTGTCAATGGACGATCCTTGTCGGTCAACGCATACCACAAGGACAAATGGTGTAGTTTACTCTAAAATTTATATGGGAGCGTGACATGAGTCCCGTATGCATTTCAAGAGAGACCTAGTGGTTTTAAGTGAGGCTAGTCCAGTCAGCAACTGGGACGACTGGGACAACTCTGCGCCACGCCGCCTTTTCTCCAAAGAACTCGAGACAACCCGGATGCCCCAATGATCGACCCGAGGATTATTTTTTTTTTTTTTTTAATTCAAACATTTTAACATTAAATTTAAATTTCATTCAAATTAAAAAAAACATTACATTACTGAAATTAAAAAAAAACATTACATCATGAAATTAAAAAAACATTACAATACTGAAATTTAAATAAGCACTAGAATACTTAAACTAATAATCTAAATTGTAACGTTCTTTGATTGTCGCTTAACTTTCTCCAACTCTTCTAGTTGGCGGCCGGTCAAATTGATCGATTGGGGTGTTGTAGAAGATGATGTCCGACTCCTGCTTTGATGTCCTCATGAGCTCAAGTTTTGCTGTTTTATCTCGAGCTCTTTTCCTTAACCGTAACCAAGTATCTTCTAAACCCCGCTTATTCTTATCTTTATCCTCTTTTGACCGCTTGGTCCTTAAGAAATTTTTGGCCAACGATTGATAAATGAGTCCGATGGAACATCACCATCACGGAGGAGGAGGATGCTTTCTTCCTTCCTTTGTCACGACTGCATCGGTCGTGATTCTCTAGTCGGTTCCTCGCCAGAATCATCAACGCTATAGACATCGAAAGGATCACGAGCTGCCGCTGAACCGAGGTAGTGGTAGAACCCTTTGTTTTCTTCCGACTATTTGTTGATATAGCCGCAACTCAACCTCCTTCCAGCAGGATGACCCTTTAAAACCTCGTAGCACTCCTCCAAAGTGAAATCATGACCGTACGTCATACGGTATTCTTTAAGAGCTTTTGAGGTGTCGTCGATATCATTCTCACCGCCCATGGGTGTTCTTGATATTCTCCATGATAACACAATATTTCCAACCTCATTACGAATCCCGCTCTTCCATTTGGTATGATGGAGTCATAGGTTCGGTCTTTGCCGCTTTCTTTATTAAAGTAGGCGATCACTGCTCCCAAAACTTGAAGCGGTTCATGCGTTTCTCCGCTTGCGTTTTCCACACATAGACCCAAGCTTTACAAAGCACCACCTCTTCCTCCTTTGTCCATGGATCCGCTTCTTGTTTTTCCCGCTTGTTTCCCAGATCTCGCTTTGTCCTTGGCCTCAAGCACGCCTAGATGGTCGCCTTGGTTTGATGGGGACATCTCTTCACGAAGCGGTTTTCTCATCATCGTAATCATCAACGGAATGGAACCAGTGCGTAACCGCGACCAACCTTGTCCCATCAAGCATCTTGACTGGGTAGTTTTGACTGGGTAGTTTTGGCTTGGATACTCCCCATCCAATCTTCCAAATTCATGTCTAGATTAGTGCTTGAATAGGGAATAAGGTTGATACGGTTGAGAAGGATAAATGAAGTCCATGTTTGGATGGTAACTGACCCACCAGGTTCTTTCCTAATCTTGGTAAGAACGTTGCGGTGGACAAAAGGACTGTTAAGATAAAACGCGTTTTGGTTTTGATTTGGTTGGGGTAGTTGTGATTGATAATCAAAACTTATGGACAAAAGCGAATAGGAGGCCTTTTGTTGTGGTGATATGCTTGGTTAACTTCAAGTTGTTTTCCCACGAAATTTAGATCCCGGCATTTGGGGTAGTCGTGATCGTCGGGTTTTTGATTGTGGTGTATTTTTCTTTGACATTTCAAGTTGGATAAGAATTAGATTGAGTTGAATATAGATGAAAATGGTAAGTTGTGAATTGTGTTTGAGCGAATGGGTATTTATAGAGTGGTAAAATGGGTTTGAATTTTTTTTTTTTTTTTTAATTAAATGACCAAACGGTCTAAATTTAAATTTTGTATTATTAAATGACTGGGAAGGCTAAAGACTCGCCCAATATCGAGCTTTTCACCCGATGTCCACAAAATTTTGTCACGCCCGATCCGAGAACCGATGTGGCCCATTCATGCCCAACCGATCTTAACATCGGTTGTGTAGTGTTTTTGCTTGGCAACCGATCTAATATGCAACCACTGCGACAAGCCTGAGAGAAATTATTGTTTATTATGTTGTGAGTGGTTATTTGTATTTTTAGGGTATTTTTAAATAATAAAAAGTATAAAAAGATTAATAAAAAAGAAAGAATGTGCGCAATGGTTGAAGGAAAGTTGAAAGAAAAATTTTTGATAAGAGAAAAAAGTGATGCGAACAAAAAAAATGTCAAATAATTCGTAAATAGTATGTATTATTCCAATATTTATTTTTGATATAAGATTAATCTAGATTTGACCAGCACTAAAACGTGTTAAAAAGAAGTCGTTGACAATAACTATTCACAAATAATTTCATTTCTAGAAAAACAAAAACAAAAAGAAGACATAAAACCCCTTAAAAACACAATTTGACTACTACTTTTCTGTTTTCATTTCATTACATTTCCCCAAAAAAATTGGAACAAAAGATTCTTTCTTTCTTTCATAACTAATTCGCACACCCAATCAAATCCCCCTCCGTTGACCAAATTCTTTCCATCTTTGACCATTTATTTAGGGTTCCGTGTTGCAGGTCCGTTATTCCTAATTTCATGCTTTCAATTAATAGTAATCAGTTATACTTGTCAGTTTTTATATAATCAGGTTTTTTAATATGTATAATTTGTTGATTGATTGATTTAGATGACAAGTAATCAAAGTCAAACAGGTGGTGGTGGTAGTGGAGGAACCAGAAGAAGTATGGTTTTGACTCGTAAAAAAACTTCGGATAATGGCCGATCGTCTCTTACGGCTCCTTCGCCTCGTCCTCCTACGTATGCTCTTTTTAATTATGTGATTACATGTTGACTAGTTATTATTGTTAAGTTTGGAGCCTATAGGAAGGTTATGTTAGGACTTTGAGTTGACGTGTTTTGAAGCGATTTGAGATTAATAGGTAGAAGTGTGATTATGTGATACGGTATTTAGAAGTTGTAAAATGAGTTGTAGGAAATATTGTTTTGATTTTCTTATGTTGTTTCAAGTTAGGAAATGAAAAATTGAATGTTCGAGTTTGGCTAGTTTGAAATGTATGAAGAATTTTCTAGACATTTTTGTGTAGATAAGAGTAATAATCCCTCGGTATAGGTCAAAAGAAAGCTTAGGGTAACCGTTTTGGCTGCCTAATCTACGGGGTTTAGGAAGGTTGGCGTGGCCACATTAGTGATGTTTGCATCTAGTAGTAATTGAACATGAGACCTCGTACATTTTAGTGATGATAGTTACAAGCCTTTTCCACTAGGCCACCACTGAGTGGTTATGTTGTTTGAAGCCAGAATCCGAGTTTCACAAATTTGAAGTGTATGAAGAATTTTCCGACATTTTTGTGTGCAATAATCCCTCGGTATAGGTCAAAAGAAACAGCAACTAGGTCATAGTTATTTTGTTGTTTACAAATAATCAATAAGTTAATTATGCAAATAGTTGTCAATTCCTGCTCTAACTAAACCCAATAGTGCTGGCATCTTGCAATGTGTCGAGACTTGGCGCACCATTTTTACCTTTATATTATTAGTTTTGATGATAGATATAACTTATAATTTGTCATATATCATCACTAGTTATTGTTAGGGATTTTAGCTCACATGTTTTCAAGCACTCAAATTGTGATGATGTAATGCGGATTAGATGAATATCTGGATTTTATGAAATGAATGCTAGGAAATACGAATTGTTGTTTTTTATAGGGTAATTCTGGTCTCCAACCTTTCTGACCAACTAATACACGGGTCTGGGAAGGTTGATGTGGCCACAACAGGGTTGCTTGCACCTAGCAGGAATTAAACTTGAGACCTCTCACATGTTAGTGATGTTAGTTATTACCACTAGGCTAGAATAGTATGAAGAGTTATCCGACTTAATGGCATTATTGTGTAAATAAGAGACAATATGTTGAGTGGAAGCGGATGTCCCTCAGTATAAGTCAAACGAAAGCGCAACTAGGTCATTTTATTAGAGAAAATTATGGCAAGGGACCAAATTAGAGGGAGTTTGCACGTTTTAGACCAATTTTTTAGGGTTTTGGAATTTGGACCTATGGTCCGCGATAAAAACTTGTGAAGAATTTGCGGAGCCATGTGGCCCTGTAGAAAACTGCCAACTGGACTTAAAATGGCTTAATTTAATCAATCCGCGGAATTCTCATAGTCCACCAAAGTATTTCTAGGATTACCACCAAATTAAGGAAAAGAGAAAACTAATTTCTTATCAAAATTTGGTGATGTGGTGAATTATCATTAGTCCACTTGAATCCGCAGATTTATAAATTCGAAAAGTATTTAAAGTTGGTCTAGAATGTTCAATGTCACTCTATTTTCGTCCCATGTCGTAATTTAATCTTTTTTCATCTTTATATTATCAGTTTTGTTGCTGCTGGTATGCAACTAATTATCTAAAACCGATAATATGAACTAAATAATTGGATAATCACAAGCAGATCCTGTCTATCCAAAGTCCAAACATTAAAAACTTATTATTAGGAGTCGGAATAACAATCGTTAGTTAATGAATCACAAGGTGCAAATCCGAACACCCTTGTGAAAATCTAATATGCAAACTTCCGTCTCATAAGATATTAGAGTATGCAGAATGTGTGCTAGTGATTGATGTACACCAAAGGATGATAGAAACATAAATGTTTGATCTCATCATAATACTTTGATTTAATTTGTCTTTGATCATGATACACTCTAAAATGTGTTTAAACAGGGCGCTAACAGGAGAACGCACTGTGAAGCGATTGCGTCTCACAAAAGCATTAACAGTACCTGATTCTACAACCATTAGTGAAGCATGTCGTCGGATGGCTGCTCGGAGAGTTGATGCTCTTTTACTCACGGACTCAAATGCATTGCTCTGCGGCATATTGACTGATAGGGTATGTTACATTCTACTTTGTTTATAGTATTTTGGCGATAATGACAGCAACTCAAAATGAAATGTATTTTGACATGATTGAAGGATATCACAACAAGAGTTGTCGCCGTGAGCTCGATATTGAGACCACTCCTGTCTCGAAGTGATGACAAAGAACCCTGTTTTTGTAATTTCGGATACTCTTGCTGTGGAAGCCTTACAAAAAATGGTGCTAGGTGTGTAACATTGAATCAATCACGAGACCACATTGCTGTTGTGGTTTTTTTCTCTTCAAATTCTGGAAAAATTAAATTTTGTTGTGCAGGAAAATTCAGACACTTGCCTGTTGTCGAAAACGGAGAGGTTGTTGCTATTCTTGATATAGCAAAGTGTTTATATGATGCAATTGCCCGTATGGAGAGAGCTGCTGAGAAGGGGAAAGCGATAGCAGCTGCCGTTGAAGGTGTTGAGAAGCATTGGGGATCCTCTACTACTGGTTGGTTGACTTTTGTTTTCAAGTTTTTTAGCTTTGAATAGTTACTTACAAATGATATGATACTTAATACTTAGAATCAGATAATCGACGATAGTATATCAGATCACCGGAGATAGTGTTTGACGTCCTTCTGCTGCTTGATATTGTAATTGGTGATCACATAATTAATTGCTAGATTGTTTGGCAATTCTTATAATTTTAATAATTAACAACTAAATAACTAGAATATGACAATTTATTTGTTGAGAAATAAATATAAAGTTTAGAATATGAATAATTTATTCTATTTAAGTTTAGAATATTACAACTAACAAGTACTTTTAATTTTCTCTTAAATATTTGATTATTAAAAACTGATGCTAGTCTAAAAACTGTTTGTCACAATATACAAATAATCAGTTTCATATATGATATTGAGTTATCCAAACAGTCAAACACCCCCATAACTGGTTCTTCTTAATTCTTGAACTCGCTTCCAATCTTAATCTCATTTTGCAAGAAATGTCTTAGTTATATGTACACGTCATCATACAGGTTCCAACACATTCATTGAAACAATCAGAGAGCGACTGTTCAAGCCTTCTTTATCGACCATAATCTCAGATAATTTAAAGTAGGTAATACCTTCTATTTGGTAATCAATTCATTAGTTTGTTTTTTACGACCATTCTCCGAATAACAGGCCACTATTTTTCCTTCTCAACTTGTTAATTTTCCAGGCTTGTGACTGTTTCACCATCAGACACAGTGCTGATGGCAGCAAAAACGATGCTGGAGTGTCGCAACAACTCGGCCATTATAACTGTTGATAACAAACCACAGGGGATTTTAACGTGAGTCTGTTAGTTGCATTATATCTATGTATATAGAAAAATCTATGAGATTTTCTGCTAAATGACTTATAAAACGTGATATATGTGTTTATTAGATCAAAAGATATCTTGATGCGAGTTTTAGCGAAGGGTCTTCCTCCTGATTCAACCTTGGTGGAGAAGGTAAATTACAGTTCTATGTTGTTTTTCCACAATATTTTCCAAACATTATAGGCTCATGCTTCATTTGCTATGTAGGTGATGACTCCAAATCCAAATTGTGCTACCATTGATACACCAATCATTGATGCCCTGCATACTATGCATGATGGAAAGTTTTTACATCTTCCTATTGTTGATGGAGGTACATGTGACATCAATATCAACCTTTTTCGATTTTTTTTTTTTTTTGCTAATTTCATCTAGAGCCTTTTATGTTTCATGGTTCATGCACCTTTTCACTGATTCATACTAGATCTGATTTTACATGCACCCATACTAGTTTGTAAGATTTTTGCATTTTGACAATTCATATTTAAAAGTGGTGTGTTTTTTATGCAGATGGTAATATTGTTGCTACTACTGATGTGCTCCACATCACTCATGCAGCTATAGCCTCGTAAGTGAAATGGGTTGGGTAACAGGTCAAATTAGTTTGGACTGAAACTGGTGGGTCGGGTTTATCTTTTAAAACTTTTATTAAATAATGTGTTAACTCTGATTTGAATACAACCTTGTTATGGTAGTTATATAAATCTTTAGGAAATTGTATTTATAATACAGTCTTCGGGTAGCTTTCAATCCGCTTTTCCCATTTACCCTTTCCCTTTTCTTATTTGACCGGTTGGGGTAAACACGTCCCAAATAAACACAGATCATATGTAACACGTCCCAAATAAATTGTGCTACCATTGATACACAGTCTTTGGGTAGCTTTCTTACTTGCCTAGATTGAAAATCATATTTCTTTCTCAAACAAAAGCGTTGGATAGTTTGAAGCTGATATAGCATTGTTATTCCTAGGTCGGAAGTACTGCAGGAATCGATCACAATGCTGCAAGTTCAATGATGCAGAATTTTTGGGACTCTGCCATGGCAGCACCTCCTGCAGATGATGATAGTGACACCAGGAGGTATTAAATAGGCCACTTTCTAATAAAATTACAGAAATTTTGACTTATTATCGGTTGAGATAAACAGAAATGGTGATATTGCAGCGAGAGTTCTTTCAAATTTGCTTCTGAAGCGGGGACGGATATTGGAAAAGCTATATATCATCCTCCTACATTATCCAATACATTTGCTTTCAAGATCCAGGACAGAAAGGGTCGGATGCACAGATTCATTTGTGGTATGTTTATTACTAATTACGTATAAAGTAATACCATTCTGATATAAATTTTGATGTTAAGGGTGATTTACTTGATTCTTTGTTTTTGTTGAGGTTAGAAACTCATAGTTTGACGGATCTGATAACTGCAATACTTCAAAGAGTAGGCGGTGAGATTGACCGCAACAACCTCCCGCATATTCTGGTACTTTTTAACAGACTTAATTCAAAAGGTGGTTTATTTTATGATTGTTCACTTTGATTTTATGCTTATAGTTAATTCTGTATTTTAGTATGAAGACGAAGACAAGGACAAGGTGATCCTTGCAACAGATAGCGATCTTGCTGCAGCGGTGGAACATGCGAGATCAGCTGGTTGGAAGGTGAGTGTGGCCTGCCTCCTTGTGGTTTAATAAAGTCTATAACCATAATGTACTATTGCCCCATATCCCAATTTTATAAAATTAAAAAAAAAACAAAAAAAAAAACAAAAAAAAAAAGCAAAAACAAAACAAAAACTAAAGAAAAGTAATAATAATAATAATAAAATTAAAAAAAAAGCAAAACAAATGTTAAGAAGATGACGAGTTCCAAAACACACATCCAAACACCCTCAAGTAGATTTTACCTAATTGCTCACATTTCCATATACAACTCTGTTATTGTTGGTTCTGCTTCATGACATAATTTTCTAAAATCACGTTCGCAGTCAAACTTTGAATTTTATATGGTGTATGAAGAATCTTAGATATTTATGGTGGATTTGAACAGGGATTAAAATTGCATCTAGATTATTCTGGGATGCCTAAAAATCGAAAAGGTTCATCAGCAGCAGCATCAGGTGGTGGTTTGGAACAAGCTCATCCAGATGCATGGGCTTCGGCATACAGTTCAGTTGCAGCCGGAGCTGCATTAGTGGCTGGTTTAGGTGTATTAGCTTTCATGAGAAGAGCCTGATATCATTTTTGATTTGATTTCCTGAAAATACTTTCAAGGATTAAAGATGTCCTTGTGAACAACATTTGAAGTGGATACTTCAAGAGATTGATAATGTCGAAAATTTACTTGATTGGGTCGGGGGTGCATATTCTTGCGGATCAAATTGTATACGCGAAAACTAGAATATATTTGTTTGAGTTCCTCTCTACTTGAGAGATCAATATAAACACCTGTATTGTATGATGAATTGATGATTTCATCTTATTTGGGTGTACGCTACAAGTAACTGTTGGTTTCTGTTAATAAGTAGCAAATATGTGTAATAGAAAGAATAAATAGAAGGAACGACTGAATGAGCTTTCTTTGTAACATCTCTTTTGTCTTCGTCCTTTTAATCATTTGCAAACAAATAACACAAGGAGTTATTTGAATTTGATACCAAATATGAATTAGAACTTTTTCCATAGCTATTAGATAACTCTCAAGTTAGAACACAAGATAAACTGCAAGTTAAATGATTTGCTGTTTTAGTGAAAACAAGAGTACATTGGACTTTGGAAGTACCATATGTCAACCAGTCAAGCTTTTAATGAGCTAATTGAGCTTGAGTTCATCATATTTAGACTCAACTCAAGGTCGAACAAATTTTTATACTCGATTATGTTCAAGAGGCAAGCCTGAAAATTTAAATTTCGGGTTGGCTCGTGCAAGTGAAACCCTAAACATAAATTCTAGTCTATCTTATTTTAGATTTATTTATTTATTTATACTAGACGCAGACCCGCTAATGAAGAATTGTGTCTAATTTTAAAAAATTACGGCAATGAATGAATTTCTTCGAAATATTGTATTAGTAGCCGAGAATCCTTTTTAAGAACCTGCTTTCTCGATGGCATGGTTGAATAGTGGCATTAATTTAAAGCGTGGTATTGTTGTATGATGGCGGCGACCAATATTTACCGATAAATAGCCTCTTTGACACGCCTGCTTTCCTACATGCTTTTCGGTTGAAAATTAAAACTCTTTCTCGCCAGCCATGTGTGTGCCTTTTTGCATGGTTGCACATAATCATTTAGCCGGGTCATCGCACTTAACGCATAAATGATGGGACAAATTTTCAAAGTGCAAGTGATTTTCTTTTAGTAAACTGAATTCATAGCATAAGGAAATCCTTTCGAAAAAACTATTTTATTATGGCATGTTCTAGGTTGCTGTATTAGATTAAAGTTTCAATAGTTAATATTGAATGCTATAATAATAGGCACTTGTGTGCGAGCTTTCTTTATTTGTTAACGGTTTAACGACAATTTAAATACAATAGTCGTTTCTATGTCTTTCTTATTCACAAAATATTTTTTTCATGTAACGAGTTTTTTTTATAGGACAAACTATTTAATTTTTATCAACACATTCTGTAAGTGTAATATTTTAAAATTTCAACTTTTTAAAATTTCGATATTTTAACTTTTCAAATTCAAAAACAAAAATTTGAAATCTCAAAAATTTAATTTTTCAAAAATTTAATATTCAAAACTGAAATTTATTCAAACAGTTCTAAATTTTCAACTTTTAAAATTTTGGCTCAGATTTTGTCTTTGGCTGCTAGTTGCGATCTCAAATACAACTTCATTTACTGCCCCGCCAAGTTACGAGTCGTGTCTCGGTGGTGGGGTTTTCAAAATGTTAGAGGCTCGGTGTTGATTGTTTCGTTAATGGTGGCTATGGACAAACGAAACAACCAAAGAACAACCAAAACCCAACATGCACTACCGAAACCACCTAAACCATCGAAAGATGGTCGCAATTTCGGCAGATGGTAAAGTGATGAGGTTAATGGTGGTCTCAGCCACGCAAGCAACGATGTCTAATTGGGACCAAATTTTCACAATGAATAAGTTTTTCAAATAACTTTACTTTTAGCGTTAGAGAATCATTTTTGGTAGCATTGTTTTAAGTTGCAATGGTTTTGAGAACTATTTTTGGTCACCGAGACCAGTATCTGGCAAGAACGATTTATAGTTTTTCGACAAAATCTAGTTATGGCGATCTTTGTACGTGTTTATAGTCGCAATGATGTATAATTTTCACAAAATCAAGTTACTTGAATCCCTAAATGTTTGTTTGTTAACTTTGACGCTATTTAGTTTTTGAAAAAGTTAAATTATGTTAATCTCTACTTATGTGTTTGTATCAATGTGTGCCCAACCTTACACGCATACTTTTTTTTGCTAATGGTATATTTTAGTGCACGTAAATATATTAATTAAAAAAACAAAAGAGTTTCTAAAATCATTCTAAAAATGGAATGAAATTGATAGCTTAAACTTGTACCTTCGATTGATACTTACCTTGCTGACAAGATTCGGGCCGTTCTACCCAAACAATCTTAAATGTGATTTCCGTGGCAAGGGATAATGTCTTAACCATAGCCCAAAAACTTGATGATCCATCAGAGGTAGTTACATAAAACACTTCTATGTTTTGTATACATATTCAACTTTCAGTTTATGAATTATTTATTAAGATATAAGATATAACATTATGATGTACATTCAATAATATGATTAAAACATCATTAAAGCAAGTAAATTAAATGAGTCATAGTTTCCTTATATTAGTTTACATATCAAATGCATAGCTTACCTTGACTTTTTTTTCAACATTAAAGTTTAACATTTGACCATTTTTCCATTTTATATAGTTAAGATATGTGCATATCTTTTGACTTGTGAAAAGCCACCAAGGCTCCAACCTGTATCCTAGCGGGCTCTGACATCGTACCCATAATACTGATATCTGGATTTTAAAAAATACGTACTGTTGACCATTAACAACTTGATCAGATTCCATCAGACCCCAACTTCATGTTATGACTTTACATATGAATGCTGTTCTATGAGTACCTTCTCCCAAGTCGCAGTTTATAAATTACTCAAGGGACGTAGTCGAGCCATGGATGATGAAAGCAGTAGTACTCCTTCATTCATACTAGAACGTAACACTTCTTTGATCAGTTATTACGACGAAAACCAGGACAACATTATTTTGAATGAAGACGCTGCTAAGGCACCTTCGATCCAAAATTTTGTAGATGGCACAGACATGTCCGAAATTTGTGATTCTGAGTACGGGGGCCAGGGACCGCCATCACAAAGTGCCGTTCATCCTACAAACATGTCTGAAAGTTCAGAATATGAATATAGGAGCCGCATAGCTCCATCAATAGGTGCAGTTCAAGTTCATTATCAAACAAGCATATATGAAGGTTCCATTTCTGAATATGGGGGCCAAGGACCTCCGTCACTAGATGCTGTTCGTCCCCCCGGTTACAGTAACGTAAATCAAGCTCATTATCAGAAGAGTGCAGGTATCATTATTATTTGCATGTACTAGCTGTTGGTGCAAACAACTGTATAACGCGTTTATAGATGTTATTTGTTTTTGTTGCTTATAAGTAGTTGTTAGTTAACAATAGTTCCAAATGTTGCTACCAAATTCTAATGACAATAATAATAAAAGTAGCGGTAGTTAATTTTTATCCTTGATGAAGAAAAATAGGAAAATGTTAAAACCCCTAAAAAACACCTTTTGTTTGAGGATTGCTAAAAAGAAAATCAACGGTACCCAATCCCGTCTTCCACGAGGTATGGAGGAGGTGAGATGTAGACAGCCTTACCCCTACCCGAAGGTAGAGAGGCTGCTTCCAGAGGACCTCCGACCTCTGTCTCCAAAGGAGAGGGGTTTTTCCAACTCATCCAACGCTGCTTGTTTTGTTTGAGGATTGCTATATTCTTCTAACAAGATTATGTACTTTTCAGTACGAGAAGAACGCACGGTGAAGCGATTGAGTCTCAGGAAAGCCTTAACATTACCTGAATCTACGACAATTTATGAAGCCTGTCGTCGGATGGCTGCTCGGAGAGTTAATGCTCTTTTGCTCACAGACTCAAATGGATTACTCAGTGGCATATTGACTGACAAGGTTTGTTACATTTTCTATGTTTCTGATATTTTTGATCCACAAACTAAGCAACTCAGGATGAAATGACGATTTGCATAATTGAAGGATATTACAACACGAGTTGTTGCTCGTGAGCTTGATATTGAGAACACTCCTGTAGCGAAGGTGATGACAAGGAACCCCGTTTTTATAACTATGGATACTCTTGCTGTGGAAGCGTTACAAAAAATGGTGCAAGGTTTGTGTCAATTTCGAGAACAAAGTGGCATTTTCAAATTTTTTTGTCCTTTCAAATTTTAATTAAATTAGTTTGTTCTGCAGGAAAATTCAGACCCTTGCCTGTTGTCGAATATGGAGAGGTTGTAGCTATTCTTGATATTGCAAATTGTTTATATGATGCAATTGCGCTAATGGACAGAGCTGCTGAAGAAGGAAAAGCCATAGCAGATGCTATTGAAGGCGTTGAGAAGAGTTGGGGAACCTCTGTATCTGGTTGGTGAATGTTCTTTTTAGTATGCATAGTTACGTACATATGATATGATATTTAAACAATAAGAATCAGATAATAGACGGTAATAGAAAAGACGCAGTAGATAGTGTTTGACATGCTTCTTACTGAATCAAAGGTATTTCATAGTGTAAAAGGAAGGGGGTCAATAAGAACTTTAAGTTATCTCGTAATTAACTGGGTATCTGAATAAGTAAATAAATAGTATGAAAACCACTTAATCAATACTCTAAAAACTTGACTCAGATTCTAGAATGATGTCTAAGGTATTAGATTTGTGCCAACTTGCTGCAAGCCTGCAACTCTGCAAGAACCAATGTTTCGGGAATTCCTTTTGATAGACTATCATCTCTTCAAGAGCACTTTGTGGGCAAATTTTTTGCATTTTGTATGTTTTATTTATTTTGCTCGTTTGATGTTTTAGTATATGCTGATATGAATAAAATTATTAGGCTTTGGCTTTGCTCAGAACTCTAAAAACTATTTATTGCAATAGTCAAATGATCAGTTCGATATAGCAGGCCTATCATGTACTTTGAAATCACTAATCTAATCTTCCTGATGCAGGAATCGTATTAATAGTATGCTCATTGTGCAGGTTCCAGCTCATACATTGAAACACTTCGCAAGCGACTGTTCAAGCCTTCTTTATCTACCATAATATCAGAAAATTCAAAGTAGGTTATATATAGCTTTACTTTGATAATAAATTAATTAAGTTTTTTAACCACCTTTCTCAAAATAATAAGTCACTTACTTCTCATTTTGTTGATCGTCCAGGCTTGTTACTGTTTCACCGTCAGACACAGTTCTAATGGCAGCAAAAGCAATGCTGGATTGTGGCATTAACTCTGCCATTGTAACAGTTGATAGCAAACCACACAGGATTCTAACGTTAGTCTCTTAATTGCATATATCTATGTTCATGAAAAGAATCATTTGATTATAAACTAATTGTATTTTAAGATGTGATATATTTGTATAATAGATCAATGGATATCTTGATGCGAGTTATAGCACACGGTCTTCCTCCTGATTTAACCTTGGTGGAGAAGGTGAAATATGGTTCTATTTCCACAATATTTTCTTAACAAAATAATGCTCATGCTTCATTAACCGTGTTAGGTGATGACTCGAAACCCACAAAGTACCACCGTTGATACACCAATCGCTGAGGCCCTGCATATTATGCATGACGGAAAGTTTCATCTTCCGGTTGTTGATAAAGGTACATTAATACATCATGATCAATCTTCTTGATTCTGTTTTTATGAGCCTAATTTCATTCAGCTCACTCAGAGTTGTACAAGTTTCATGCACCTCTTTAATGGTTCATGTTAGATATGATTTAGCGCACTCAAATTAGTTTGAAATAAAATAGTTCCACAATTCAGATCTAAATATGGCTTGTTTATTTATGCAGATGGAAATGTTGTTGCTATTACTGATGTACTTCAAATCGCTCATGCAGTTGTACCTTCAGTAAGTGAATTGAGTTGGGGTAACGGGTCAAATTGGGTTTGGACTGAAATGGGTGGGTCGGATTCATTGTGAATAACTTTTCATAAATAATGTGTTAATAATGATCACAAAAATAACCATGTTACAATGGTAATAAACATCGTTAAAAGTTTAAGTTGGAGGTATGCATTAAACACACTTTGAGCTTGTTTGCCCGTTTAATATGTTCTCTTCTTTATTAGTCCCGTTTCGCATAGATGGGTCCAAAATGGAACCTCTACTTGTGAGATCAATAGGCGATTATATTTCTTCTAAAACATACGTGTTTGACTGGTTTGAAGCTGATACAGCATTGTAATTTCTAGGTCGGAAGTACTACAGGAATTGATAAAGATGCTGCACATTCAATGACGCCGAAGTGGTGGAACCCTGACATGTTAGCATCTCTTGCAAATAATGTGATATGAGTTTCAAGTCAACAAGTCAACTCACTTAATAACTGATTTTCAAATTAGCAATTGGGCGGGAAAATCAGTTACTATCTTTTCATTGTATAAATTCATTCCTGCATCTCTTGCAAAAATATGTTTCAAAGTTGGTTGAGGATTTTACAGATGTTTCAAAGATGTTTCAAAGTTGGTTGAGGATTGATTCTTGAGATGAATAAAATTATTTGGCTTTGACTTCTGTTCAAACTCTAAAAACTGTTTATTGCAATAGTCAAATGATCAGTTCAATATAGCAGGTCTATGATGTACATCGTACTCACTAATCTAATCTTCCTGATGCAAAAAATGTATCAATAGTATGGTCATTATGCAGGTTCCAGCTCATTCGTTGAAATACTTGGAGAGCGACTGTTCAAGCCTTCTTTATCGACCATAATATCAGAAAATTCAATGTAGGTTATAGCTTTACTTCGATAATAAATTCATTAGTTTGTTTTAACCACCTTTCACAAAATAATAAGTTACTTGCTTCTTAATTTGTTGATCGTCTAGGCTTGTGACTGTTTCACCATCAGACACAGTTCTAATGACAGCAAAAGCAATGCCGGAGTGTGGCATTAACTCTGCCATTGTAACAGTTGATAGCAAACCATATGGGATTCTAACGTTAGTCTCTTAATATATCTATGTTTATGTAAAGAATCATTTTATTAGTAACTAAATGTATTTTAAGATGTGATTTATATTAGATCAAGGGATATCTTGATGCGAGTTATAGCACAGGGTCTTCCTCCTGATTCAACCTTGGTGGAGAAGGTAGAATACAGTTCTATGCTGTGTTTCGGTATATTTTCTGAACATTTTGAGCTCACACTTCATTTGCTGTGTTAGGTGATGACTCTAAAACCACAATGTGCTACCATTGATACAGCAATTGTTGATGTCGTGCGTATAATGCATAATGGAAAGTTTTTACATCTTCCTGTTGTTGATAAAGGTATATTTTACATCACCATCGATGTTTTTCTTGATATAATGTTTATGTGCCTAATTTCGTTCAGTTCACTCAATGCCTTAGATGTTTCATACACCTCTTCATTGATTCATGTTAGATCCGTTGAGAAAAGTGACACCGGACTGAAACAAATCCACTACTAAAATAAGAAATATAATAAAAGATGACACACGGATTTTACGTGGAAAACCCCAGTAGGGTAAAAACCACGGGCAAGGAAAGATACGTTTCACTATGATGAAAATTAGGAGTTACATCTTCTCTCTTATTACAAGGATAAACACTACTCTCTTGTAAGTAGGAGATACCACACAAACTCTCTCATTAACTCAAAGACTACAAGAGAAAGTAGAATAGAGATACAAAGAACACTATGTTTTTTGTGTTCGTTGGAAATGGATGCCAATGAAGGTGTAGTTCATTGCCTTTTATAGGCATCAATTTGAAGCAATGACATCATCATGTATGACAATCTTTTGAAGCAAGTTGTAGTCCCACTTGAAAGATTCTTCATCCATGTACAATGTATCTTATCTCAACAATCTCCCACTTGAAGATTAGATTGAAAATCAATCAATCTTCACACCGTTATCCTTCCTTGCATTTCCATGTTGCTTACGTTTCTGCTAGGCCGCATGAGGACCGACACCATATAAACTTGTCACAGTTGATTTCTTTCGTCAGATAATCTGCCACGTTATCATCGGTATGAATTTTCTGCATATCCATGGTTCCTTCTTCCACTTTCTCACGAACGAAGTGATACTGAACTTGTATATGCTTTGTCTTTGAATGAAATGTTGGATTCCTTGCCAGATACAAGGCGCTCTGATTGTCACAAAGTAGAGTAATTTTCTCTTGTTTGTGCCCGAGCTCTTCCAACAACATCTTCAACCATACCGCTTCCTTGTCGGCTCGAAAGCAATGCAACATATTTCGCTCAGAGTTGACATAGCAACAATCGATCGCATTTTTGAAACCCACCTTACTATTCCGCCGTAAAGTGTAAACGATACCCGGTGGTTGATTTACTTCCGTCAAGATCACCCGCATAATCAAAATCAGCATATATTTTGAAAATTAAATATGATTCCCCATAATATAATGCAACATATGAGGTTCCTTTAATGTATCTAAGGATCCTCTTCACAGCTTCCCAATGCTCTCTATCAGGTTCCGTCATGTACCGACTCACTACTCCCACTGCATGTGCAATGTCTGGTCTTGTACAAATCATCGCGAACATTAAACTTCTCATTGCTGATGCATACGGTACTCGAGACATCTCCATCCTCTCTTCTTCGCTGCTAGGACTCATCTTGGAGGATAACTTGACATTAATAGGAAACGGGGTTGATATTGGCTTACAATCTTGCATATTAAACCTTTGCAAGATTTTCTTCACATAATTTTTTCAGAAAAGCCAAATTTTCCTACTAACTTTATCTCGGTGAATTTGCATCCCTAGAATCTTGTCTCAAGGGTCCAAGGTTTTTCATCTCAAATTCTAGCGAAGTTGTGCCTTCGCCATCGATACGATCTTTGTCGGGGCCTGCAACCAACATGTCGTCAACATATAACCGTAAGATGACAAAATCATTGTATCTAAACCTCTTGTAATATGCACAAGAGTCTGGGTGTAGTCTGTTATATCCAAGGCAAATGATGAAAAAATCAAATCTCTTGTACCAACACCGCAGAGCCTGCTTTAAACCGTACAAATATTTTTTTAACCTGCAAACCAAGTTCTCTTTTCTTTTTTGTTTAAAACCTTCTGGTTGGAGCATGTAAATTTCATCCTCAAGATTTCCATGAAGAAATGCAATTTTCACATCTAGCTGCTCTAGATGTAAATCATACGTAGCACATATTGCCAGAACCACTCGAACAGTTGTCATTCGAACCACAGGGGAAAATATTTCGTTGAAGTCGACTCCCTCTTTATGAGCATATCCTTTGACTACCAATCTTGCACGATACCTCTTGTAATATGCACAAGAGTCTGGGTGTAGTCTGTTATATCCAAGGTAAATGATGAAAAAATCAAATCTCTTGTACCAACACCGCAACGCCTGCTTTAAACCGTACAAAGATTTTTTTAACCCGCAAACCAAGTTCTCTTTTCTTTTTGTTTAAAACCTTCCGTTGGAGCATGTAAATTTCATCCTCAAGATTTCCATGAAGAATGCAATTTTCACATCTAGTCTTCTAGATGTAAATCATACGTAGCACATATTGCCAGAACCACTCGAACAGTTGTCATTCGAACCACAGGGGAAAATATTTCGTTGAAGTCGACTCCCTCTTTATGAGCATATCCTTTGACTACCAATCTTGCACGATACCTCTCCACCTGGTCATCACCGTTCCTCTTGATCTTGTACACCCATTTGTTTCCAATGGGTTTTCTACCTGATGATAGTGGCATCAATTCCCATGTTTTATTCTTATAAAGAACTTCAATTTCTTATTGCATTGCTGCCATCCAGAATGAATCAACAGTGCTTCTTGAAGATTTGATGGCTCTCCTTCCTCTGTAAGAAGACAGTATGCAACGTTGCCCTCTATAACATAATCCGAGTGCCACACCGGACATTTTCTTTCACGATCAAGAGTACAAGTCATTGGAGCTTGAGACTCGTTTGTCTAATTTACCCGTGTTGTGGTACGGCTTCAGAAGGATCACTCGACTGAAATTGCTTTTCCATCTATATTGATGTAGTTTCTCTTGTAGTGTTATCACCTTCTTCATTATCTTGAATTTTGTCTTCCACAAAGACAACATCTCTGCTGACGATTACTTTGTGGCAGTGAGGTCCCACAAGCGATACCCTTTTACTCCGTCAGCGTACCCCAAGAACAAACATTTTATGGATTTCGGATCCAGCTTTGTAGTGTCTTGAGAATTATACATAACGTACACAAGAATTCCAAATATATGAAGGTCTGAATAGTTGACTGGCTTTCCCGTCCACATCTCCATCGGTGTCTTCAACTCAACTATAGTTGAAGGTGAACGATTTATCACATAGCATGCGGTATTGACTACTTCTGCCTTGAATGATTTTTCCAAGCTTGCAATTGCCAACATTGCTCTTGCTCTTTCTAACAAGGTTCTGTTCATCCGCTCTGCCACTCCATTCGCTGAGGAGTGTGATGTTGCTAGAATCGCTTTTGATTCCTTCTTGCCTGCAAAAAGTATCAAATTCATCACCAGTTCATTCGCCTCCATTATCTGTCCTCAAACACTTGATCTTCTTTCCAGAATCAAGCTCAACCCGCACTTAGTAAACTTTGAAAACTTCAAACACATCATACTTCTTCTTGATTGGGTACACCCAACATCTCCTGGAATAGTCATCAATGAAGGATAAAAAAATACTTTGCTCCTCCCAGGGATAGAACCGGTGCCTGCCATACATCAGAGTGAACCAATTCTAGAACAAAGACACTTATAGAATTTGATATCTTGAATTTTAGGTGATGTTGCTTGCTGATAACACAATGCTCACAGAAAGGTAAAGAAACCTTTGTGAGGCCAGGAATTAACTTCCTTTCAACAAGAATCTTCATTTTTTGTTCGACATATTTCCAAGCTTCATGCCATGTTATCGCAATTCTATGACTTGACTATGTGAAGAAACAAATGGTTCCATTCCTCCTCCATTATCTCTTCCATCGTCAGATAAGTTCATGTACCACCTTTTCACCTTTCGTAAGTACAAGCGCGCCTTTTATAACTTTCATGATCTTGTTTTGTACTTCAACCTTACAACCAAGATAATCCAATTGTCCCAGAGACAATAGATTCTTTCTCAGGCCCTCCACGTGTTGCACATCCCGAATAGTATGAACTGTACCATCATGCACCTTCACCATGATATTTTAAATTCCAACAATCTTTAGTTCATGATCACCGCAATCACATACGCATCCGCCTCCGTAGATAGGTTTATATTGATGAAACTATTCTCTCTTCGGTCATATGAAAAGTAGCTCCTGATCGTGCAACCATACATCTTCAAATCTTTTATGCCTTCATTTGCAACCGCTTCACAATACAGTAGCGTTACCATCTTCCTCAAGTGCTTATGAAATTTCCCGAGGATTAGAGGTATTTAAACCCGACAATCTTTCTTAAAGTGACCCGACTTGCCACATTTGTAGCATTTAAAACTCTTCTTCCTTCCCTGCTCTAGATTTACCATGATTGTGACTCCCATCGAGCCGTGTTTCATTGACCTCCTCTTGTCACCACCAAAGCCTCCACTGCCTTGAATCGGGTCTGTCTGTCTCCCTATTGTTACGCCTATTTTCTTCTTCCGCATAGTGTCGCCGCAACATCATCGAAGACTAGATAGTCCGAAAGAACATTATCGTTGTTGATTATGAGTTGGTCATATGAGTCGATAAACTTTGAAGCAAAATTTCAAAGACGTTTTGTGGCTCTATTTTACAACTCAAAGACGCGAGCTAAGAAAATAGAGTATTCAAGTTATTAACGTGCTCAGTCACTGAAGTAAATTCCGTCATGCGAAAAGCATAAAGTTTCCTCTTAAGAAATTTTTTATTGTGGAGTGATCTTGCCTCGTACAATCGAGCTAGATGATCCCAAATCTCCTTTGCACTTTTCTTCTCCTCTATGCTTGACAAAACTCCATCTGCTAATCCCAGATGAAGATTTGCAATAGCATTTCCATCCATCTCGTCCCATTTACTATCATCCGTGACTGAAATGGCCTTTCGTCAATGGTCACAAACATTTATCCTTTCTAAGGATAGCCTTCATCTTTAATTTCACAACGAGAAATTATTCCGCTGAATTTTCGATTTCAAATTTCGCCGCCATTGCTACAATCACAATCTACTTTTCGACAAACTATTAGGTAGTATTTGTTAATAATAGTAACGAACACCTTTTGAGTGAGTATAATCTTACTTATCTTTTGATGTGGAGGGTCCACTAATTGGTGGCAACCACAGAGCATATGATAAATAATTATACACACACCCAACCTTAGCTCTTGATACCACTTTTTGAAAAAAGTGACACCGGACTCAAGCAAACCCACTACTAAAATAAGAAATATAATAAAAGATGACACACGAATTTTATGTGGAAAACCCCAATAGGGTAAAAACCACGGGCAAGGAACGATACGTTTCACTATGATGAAAATTAGGAGTTACACCTTCTCTCTTATTACAAGGATAAACACTACTCTCTTGTAAGCAGGAGATACCACAAGATCTAATTTAGTGCACTCACGCTAGTTTGATAACATCTTTTCTGAGTATTGACAATTCATGTTTAAAGGCGTGTTTCTACATGCAGATGGAAATGTCGTTGCCATTACTGATGTACTTCACATCACTCATGTCATGCGGTATCGCAGTAGAATGGGTCGGTAACATGTTGAAATGGGGTCGACCGAATAGTGGTTCAGTTCATTTTTAAAACCTTTTAGATAATGTGTTTATGATGATTGCAAAAACAACCATATTAAAATACTAATAAAAAATTTTAAAAAATTATTTAAGAGGTATACATCATACTGATGAGTGTCTAAATACTCATCATTTTTGTACCATCTAGACTGCAAAAACATCTGAAAACACTCAGAAATGCATCAAAATGATGAAAATATCACAAAAAGTGTTTTATGTGTTTCAAATGCAAAATACCAAAATCGATGAAAACGTAGCAAGTTTGCATAATTGGCGCTTTAGTCCCCAAGTTTCAAAATTGTCAAATCTAGTCCCTCGAATCCAAAAATGTGAAGTTTTGTCATTCAAGGTCCCCTCAAATATTAATAAATGACAAAATTGGTCCTTATGGTAAACTTCGGAGAAATTACATGTTTGGTCCTCAAGTTTCAAAATTGACAAAATGACCCTGGACGTATTAAAATTAACATTATTGGTCCTTTGGTAAATGAAACTTGGCAAATTTAACCCTTGTGATAACTTTGGAAATGTTAAGCTTCAGCTTTGAGAAAATTACACAAATGGTCCTTGTGCTTAAATAAACCAAACGGACCCTTTTAATTATCCAAAACCAAATCCAACCCACCAAAGCCCAATATCCAACCCGCCCACTTTTAAAATACAAATACCGCCACCACCAGACATCTCTCTCACTCACCGCTATCCCAAAACCGAAACCACCATGGTTTCTCCACTCACCTCCACCTTTCCACATGTTCCCTACACTGCTTACCAACTCCTTCCACCTCCACAAAGTCCAAAATTCCTTAATTGAAGAAACCCGCCAAAGACTTTTCCCGCCAAATTTCCAAGTGGACGATTCGATGAATTCAAGGGATAAAGTGAAGTGGGATTGTTTGAGAGAGGTCGACAAGGATGCTAAGAAGTCAATAAATAAGAAGAAAGAGCGGTGTAAAAGACCAAGTAGTGTAATTTTATTTTACTTATGTCGCTTTTTAAGTTTTTAAGTTTTCCAAAGGCAAGTTTAAGTTTTAAAATACTTTGTAACTATATTTCAAAGGTAATAAAGATTTAATTTCAACTTCAATTTCGGTTTTATTTACTAACTTCGGTTTATGCTATTTCATTGTCTAAATTCTCAAAATAAGCAAATGTTGTTAATAGTTGTTGTTATTGTTTCTTAAGCTCATATAAGCTCTTGACAAGGCTTATAAGTCGTTAGAAACCTTAAAGTTCCAGCTTTATTCAACAATCCAAAATTCCCAAAAATACCAAGAAAATAGATTAAAATCAAAAATCAATGGAAAATGGTGCAAGAGGTTGAAGCAGGATAATCTATGGATTGATTATGGTTTAGAGCTTTGTGGAAAGCTATAGGAAGTGGTATTGATCATCGTTCTCGCTTTTGAGCTTGGGCTCATATTGTAAGCAATTTCCTTAAAACTTGCATATTCTAGTATAAGTACTTAAATCCTGTTAATATTGGCCTAATCTTGTTTAAATATAGTAATTATAAGTTAATAAATAGATTTCTTAGTTTAAGAGTTAGTTTTAGTACATTTAGCTTCAATACGATTAGTTGAAGGGTGTTTGGATTTCTTGATTTAGTGGCATTATAACTTATGCTTTATGTTGTTTGTTGTTGACTCATGTCATACTAGTACCTATTAGCTCAGTCAAACAATAAAATGCAGCCTTTGTTTTAATAAAAAGTCAAAATGATCTTTAATATCTCCTTAGTTATTAACTGTTGAGAATTAGGAATACATATTGCATCAAAGTAGCTTATAACTTGATACAATAGCTTAATCTCATCTTAATATAGCTTATTATAACATATTCAGTCATTAGAATCAATTAGAAGTTCATATAAGTCAAAGTTCTAGTGTAATAAAAAATTCAAATTATCTCAATGACAGTTTTTGAATAAAATTTAGAATTTTATTGTGTATTTAATACTAAGATTTAGCTAATTATCTTTTGGGAAATTAAAGTTTAGCTGCTTAACTAAATTAGAAAAATATTAGTTCACTTATAATCAGCTTATTAAGTCCTTATTTCTTAGCTTCTTTTGAGTCCTTTTCAAAAGCATGCCACAGTGCAAAATGATGCACCACCACCGGTCACCATCACCACCACTTTGGTGGGTCCTTGAGCCACCTCGGTGGGCCCCAGAGTTGTTTCTTGGTTCTTTGAATCACCACCCACCGACTATCTGTTTGACCAAGCTTTTGAGCTTAAGCTCATGGACCCCACTTGTTTTGCCCTTCAAATTTTGTCCCATAATTGTTTTAGAAAACAAAGAAGCCAAGTGCTTATTTCAATTCCATGTTGCTTATTTGTCCATTTCTGTCATATTATGCTTATTTTGGTATATTAGACTTAATTTGAGCCTTTGGTTTCTGCATTGTTTTTTTAGCTTATTTTCGCTTATTGGCTAATTGCTTATTTTGCCCATCTCGCTTATTATGGGTTAGACAATTCTCATTTTATTTTCCTAGCTTTCTAATTTTATTTTATAATTTTCTGGAAGTTTTCATATTTTTCTTTGTTCATTTACTATTTTTCCGCATTTAATTTCGTTTTAGACTTTTTAATTAGCTTTTATTACAAATAAATCGAAAAAGTTTAAAAAATATATTTTCAATTTTCCTAGACTAAGATAAATATAAAATCCAAAAAATATTTTTCCATAATTTTCTTAGTTTAAATAGTATTTTCTAGCATTTTAATTAGTTTAAAATAGTTTTTAATTAATAATAAATACATAAAAAGTGAAAAAAAAAATATTTTTTCAATTTTAAAATAATTTTTATAATAGTTTAGATTTTTCTAAGTCATAATTTTATTTTTCTAGCTTTATTTCATATTTTATCATATTTTAGGTTATTATAGAATAGTTAAATATAGTTTTTATTAAATAAATAGTTTTAAAAATAATTTTCTTTTCTACTAATTTTCTTTTATTATTAGGATTGTAAAATATCATTTTCATATTTGTAGGCCTTTTATTTCTTAAAACTCACGCTTTATTTAAGACGTTACGTAATTTTAATTTAAACGTAAGTTTTAGGTTTTAAACGCTCATCTATTTTAAAAATAGTGATAGCGTTTATTTAATATAATTTAGCCTTTAAATTTTCTTTAATTTGCATTTAAGCCCTGTAATTTACAAACTTTCTCTTTAGGTATAATTATTCCAAATTCACAAACCTTTTCCCATTCAATATCACAAGATCATGATTCGTTGTACTACGGTGTTCACACCTTGTTGGGACTTAACGACCGGGGATACACTAAACTCTCGGATCTTCATTGCATTGGTTTCGAAATTGTTTGAAGTTTATTACGGTTGACCATTCACAAGTGGTTAGCTTGTGTGATAAACTTGACTGCTTGGGGAGACTAATCAAATTTTAGCGCCACTTGCCGGGAGGGTGTTTGCGTTCTACTAATTTGAAGCATCATTGTTATTGAATATACACCCATTGTATATTTACCATCTTTGTCCATATTTCCTTATTTTCATATAAAACCAAAATTATCGTGAAGTTAATTCGTTTGACGGATCGATTACAAAAATATTTTTATTCAAGTTTTCAACAAACACAAAACCCAAAAGATTTTCTTTCTTATTTTACAACATGTTTTCAAAATCCAAAATATCCATCCTTACCCTCTCACATCTTTGATTCTTCATCCCAACCCTCTGTAAACCTTTGATTCTTTCTATGTCTTATCCTCACCCTCTTGGTTGTCAATGGTGTGGTGGTCCTTATAATGGTGGCAATTGCCCCGGTTGTAGCATGGTGGAATCAGAAACGGGTCCGTCTATAACCGGGATCCCTATTCCTACCATAACACAACCGATTTATTCCATCGAGATACCACATCATGAGACTCAACAGTTTCTATGTTGTAGTACTTGTGGTGGTTCACACTCCGATTCGATTGTCAATCGGGAAACACGCTTGTCTATGAGCGTGTTCCCGATAACAATTATGACTACCACATATAACTCACGGCCACATCGGTTTCTTTGTTGTGAGTATTGTGGAGGTCCTCACTTTAGCTCGATTGTCAAACAAGGAATCCATTTCCTTGTAACAATTACGACTCTTCAGATCATGACCAACCTCTACAAGACTAAGTGAATCGAGCACCACCTCACCGAGCCATTTTCTTCAAAATCTTCTCCTTGATCTTTTGGATTTAGTGAAAGATTTGAAGGAATGTAAACATTCCCAAGATAATCCAAATGAGAAATCCATGGAAGAATTGTTAGCAAGAGCGGATCGCTAAATTAAATTCCCAATTGCCTTTGAAAAATCTATTAGGAATCAATTGAAAAAAAAAAGCACCAAATCTAGCTCTCGATTCCGTTTCATTCCCGATGACGATGATGATGAAGTTACCCTTGATATTAGTCAATTTTATACGGGTTCATCAAGTTCATCGGTTGAAATTCCTTCCATGAAAAATCGGGGAGAAAAGACTATGATGGAATTACTAGCGGAAGAACAAATGGAAAGTATAAAACATATGTATGCTAGTCCTTCTCAACTCCTCATCTGTTGTTATCACACCCGATATTCCCACTCACTCTAAACATGGGGATAAGCATCTTGACACTGTTCACGAAAAGGAATCGGACGAATTCATAAAGTCTAGTGTTGAGAACCTTGTCCCAATCCCGAGAGAGTCACTAGGAACTTTGATCATATGTGTGATATTCCTTCCCTCTCGAGTGTTCAAAAGATCATTTGAGACTTTCTCGATCTTAGCGACGATTGTGCTTCCTATGGAAACATTGAGTATGTTGAGACATCACTCTCTAACGATCGATCCTATTCTTGAGGAGTTCACCGATGAACTCGCTCACATCAATCTACTTTCATCAAAAGTGATGATGATATCTTTGATTTCGAAGCCGACCTAGGAGAAATTGAAAGTCTCCTTTATAATGATCGCTCACTCACTTCTCACCCTAACAATTCAATAGAGAATGTTGATCACTTTGTTCTGAAGAGTTCAAAACTACTCTCACTAATCCTCTATTTGAATTCGACTGAATTCACTTTAATTTATGAGAATCCACTCTTTGATACTCAGATTGAGGATAGTGATGAGTCTACAGTGGAACAAGAGTTCACAGATTTACATTACGTGAATGATTCTCTTTACGAAGAGTTCTCCTTTGAACTCACTCATATCATATCTCCACCAGAGTATGATAACTTCTACTTTGATCTAGACACACCCGGGATATGTCTGGATCAAATGAGCTTAAATGATGAGATTCATGATCCAGAAATCATGAATTCTCCTTCGGATGATGATGAGTTAGTCAAGATTTTTATCATGACTTTCTTTCTCTTCTTCACCTATCCCGTGGCTTCTCCTGTTCTTCACTCCTTCGGGATTGAAGGCATTATCTTGACCCCGCATTTCATTTATCATTTTGAGTGGTTCTATGTATATCTCATCGGTGTGGAACTTTCACTTACTTCAATGTTTATACAAACATCTTGAATGAAAGTCCGATGGAGATTGTCTCTTCCACTCACTTCCCATGAACAAATTAATTGGTCGAGTCAAGCTAGCGACTCGGTAATCAAAAATGAGTTAAACATGGTTTTTCACCGTGTGTACCACCCAGTGTGGGGAGATGCCCACATGTTGTATATAGATCTTAAAAATGAATGAAAATTGTAAATATTAAAAAGAGAATAATTGTTGTGTTTCTACACTTAGCTAGTAATGTTATCTTTTTCGTTCAAGGATTCGGCATAACAGTAGGGACTTTGAATATTGAGGACAATATTCATTTCTAAGTGTGGGGGAGGAAATTACAGCGAATTTGATCATAAATGTACCCTTTAAGTCCCTTTTCCCCAAAATGGCAAAATTTTAAAATTTTTTAGTGAAAGTACTATGTACTAAACACAACAAATGGTGTTCCACCATGTCTGATAAGGATTGGCTAATCCAGAGCAACGGCTCTTGGTAAAGATATCTCAAATCCGTTTATGGCTTGCAATTTAAAAAATTGTAAACTCACCATATCTTTAATTAGTGAAGACTTGGCTAGCCCGCAATGTTATGGCTTGTGGTAAAGGCGGTTGGAAAACCGTGGTGGTAATTGACTCACCAAAGATATTTTATCTAAGAGTTGGCTAGTCTAGAAGCAAGCGGCTCGGTAAAGACAAATCAAATCCGTTTACAACTTATGATTTGCTCAAAATCATTTGGTTATCATTGTACCAAGGTTCTTACTTGAACCGAAACAATTGGCTACTCGAAGTAATGGCTTTTGGTTAAGAGATGAAATCCATTAAGTTTTTCAAAAGATTGCTAGGGACTAGCAATATCTTAGTGTGGGGGATTGATGAATGTCTAAATACTCATCATTTTGTACCATCTAGGCTGCAAAACATCCGAAAACACTCGAAATGCATCAAATGATAAAAACATCACAAATAAGTGTTTTATGTGTTTCAAATGCAAAATACCAAAATCGGATGAAAACGTAGCAAGTTTGCATAATTGGCGCTTTAGTCCCCAAGTTTCAAAATTTGTCAAATCTAGTCCTCGAATCCAAAATGTGAAGTTTTGTCATTCAAGGTCCCCGAAATATTAATAAATGACAAAATTGGTCCTTATGGTAAACTTTGGAGAAATTACATGTTTGGTCGCTCAAGTTTCAAAATTGACAAAATGACCCTGGACATCTTAAAATTAACATTATTGGTCCTTTGGTAAATGAAACTTGGCAAATTTAACCCTTGTGATAACTTTGGAAATGTTACGCTTTGTTCAGAAAATTACACAAATGGTCCTTGTGCTTAAATAAAACCAAACGGACCCTTTTAATTATCCAAAACCAAATCCAACCAGCTCGGGCCCAATATCCAACCCGCCCACTTTTAAAATACAAATACCGCCTACCACTGTACATCTCTCTCTCTCACCGCTATCCCAAAACCGAAACCACCATGGTTTCTCCACCACCCACCTTTCCACTGCTTCCTACACTGCTTACCAACTCCTTCCACCTCCACAAAGTCCAAAATTCCTTAATGAAGAAACTCGCTCAAAGACTTTTCCATAAATTTCCAAGTGGGCGATTCGATGAATTCAAGGGATAAAGTGAAGTGGGATTGTTTCGCAGGTCGACAAGGATGCTAAGAAGTCAATAAATAAGAAGAAAGAAGCAGTGTAAAAGACCAAGTAGTGTAATTTTATTTTACTTATGTCTTTTTTAAGTTTTTTAAGTTTTCCAGTGCAAGTTTAAGTTTTAAAATACTTTGTAACTATATTTTAGTGTAATAAAGATTTAATTTCATCTTCAATTTCAGTTTTTATTTACTAACTCAGTTTATGCTAATTCATTGTCTAAATTCTCAAAATAAGCAAATGTTGTTAATAGTTGTTGTTATTGTTTCTTAAGCTCATATAAGCTCTTGACAAGGCTTATAAGTCGTTAGAAACCTTAAAGTTCAGCTTTTATTCAACAATCCAAAATTCCCAAAATACCAAAAAATAGATTAAAATAAAAAATCAATGGAAAATGGTGCAAGAGGTTGAAGCGGGATAATCTATGGATTGATTATGGTTTAGAGCTTTGTGGAAAGCTATAGGAAGTGGTATTGATCCTCGGTTCTCGGTTTTGAGCTTGGGCTCATATTGTAAGCAATTTCCTTAAAACTTGCATATTCTAGTATAAGTACTTAAATCCTGTTAATATTGGCTAATCTTGTTTAAATATAGTAATTATAAGTTAATAAATAGATTTCTTAGTTTAAGAGTTAGTTTTAGTACATTTAGCTTCAATACGCTATTAGTTGAAGGGTGTTTGGATTCTTTGATTTAGTGGCATTATAACTTATGCTTTATGTTGTTTGTTGTTGACTCATGTCATACTAGTACCTATTAGCTCGGTCAAACAATAAAATGCATCCTTTGTTTTAATAAAAGTCAAAATGATCTTTAATATCTCCTTAGTTATTAACTGTTGAGAATTAGGAATACATATTGCATCAAAGTAGCTTATAACTTGATACAATAGCTTAATCTCATCTTAATATAGCTTATTATAACATATTCAATCATTAGAATCAATTAGAAGTTCATATAAGTCAAAGTTCTAGTGTAATAAAAAGTCAAATTATCTCAATAGCGGTTTTGAATAAAATTTAGAATTTTATTGTGTATTTAATACTAAGATTTAGCTAATTATCTTTTGGGAAATTAAAGTTTGGTCGCTTAACTAAATTAGAAAAATATTAGTTCACTTATAATCGACTTATTAAGTCCTTATTTCTTAGCTTCTTTTGAGTCCTTTTCAAAAGCATGCCCTGCGGTGATGCACCACCACCACAATCACCATCACCACCACTTTGGTGGGTCCTTGAGCCACCTCGGTGGGCCCCAAGATGAGTGTTTCTTGGTTCTTTGGAATCACCACCCGGTGACTATCTGTTTTGATCAAGCTTTTGAGCTTAAGCTTTGTGGACCCCACTTGTTTTGCCCTTCAAATTTTGTCCCATGCATCTTAGAAAACAAAGAAGCCAAGTGCTTATTTCAATTCCATGTTGCTTATTTGTCCATTTCTGTCATATTATGCTTATTTTGGTATATTAGACTTAATTTGAGCCTTTGGTTTCTGCATTGTTTTTTAGCTTATTTTTGCTTATTGGCTAATTGCTTATTTAGCCCATTCTACTTATTATGGGTTAGACAATTCTCATTTATTTTCCTAGCTTTCTAATTTTATTTTATAATTTTACGGAAGTTTTCATATTTTTCTTTGTTCATTTACTATTTTTCCGCATTTAATTTCGGTTTTACACTTTTTAATTAGCTTTTATTACAAATAAATAAGAAAAGTTTAAAAAATATATTTTCAATTTTCCTAGATTAAGATAAATATAAAAAGCCAAAAATATTTTCCATAATTTTCTTAGTTTAAATAGTATTTTCTAGCATTTTAATTAGTTTTAAATAGTTTTTAATTAATAATAAATACATAAAAAGTGAAAAAAATATATTTTCAATTTTAAAATAAGTTTTATAATATTTTAGATTTTTCTAAGTCATAATTTTATTTTTCTAGCTTTATTTCATATTTTATCATATTTTAGGTTATTATAGAATAGTTAAAAATAGTTTTTAATTAAATAAATAGTTATAAAAATAATTTTCTTTTTCCAATAATTTTATTTTATTATTAGAATTGTAAAATATCATTTTCATATTTGTAGGCCTTTTATTTCTTAAAACTCACGTTTTATTTAAATGCGTTACGTAGTTTTTAATTTAAACGTACGTTTTAGGTTTTAAACGTTCATCTACTTTAAAAATAGTGATAGCGTTTATTTAATATATTTTAGGTTTTAAATTTTCTTTAATTTGCATTTAAGTCGTTGTAATTTACAAACTTTTTCTTTAGGTATAATTATTCCAAATTCACAAACCTTTTCCCATTCAATATCACCAGATCACAGATTCGTTGTACTACAGTGTTCACACCTCGTTGGGACTTAACGACCCGGGGATACACTAAACTCTCGGATCTTCATTGCATTGGTTCTAGACTGTTTGGATTTTTATTACGGTTGACCATTCACAAGTGGTTAGCTTGAGTGATAAAACCTGACTGTTTGGGAGCCAATCAATATACACTGTCAACCTGTTTTTCACGCGCTCCGCTCTTTTATTTGATCCGTTTGGGATAAAAGACAACCCAAATCAATATGTTTGTAGAGATGGGTCAAAACTGGCACCTCTACTTTTTAGAACATTCAAAGATTATATTCTCTTCTAAAACGTAAGTGTTTGAGTAGTTTGAAGCTGATATAGCGTTGTTATTACTAGGTCGGAACTACTGCAGGAACTGATAACAATGCCGCAAGTTCAATGATGCAGAAGTTTTGGGACTCTGCCATGGCATCACCTCCTGCAGACAATAACAAAGGCGGATCCATGTACAATTAAGCGGTTCCCGAGAACCACTTTGGACGACGAAAACTTTTAGAAGCAATATAGAAATTTTTTTAGGAACCACCTTAGAAATTATTTGGGAACTATCTTAAAATCTTTTTTTGAAAAATATTTCACTTTTAGTCTAAACTATTCTTAGCCCAAATCTCAAATAGCACAAAAAGATTAGTCCATTTAATAATTAATAATTAATTTTAAAAGAGGACATAAAAAATCCATTAATCGACGCTCGGTCTCGAGGAATTAGGAAACGAACTTCCTGATAGTCGACTCACTCATCCAACAATCCATCCGTGAAGCTATTTATCTTTAGTTAATTTATTAATTCTAATTTTATGAATAATTAAAGGGTAAAGAATGTTATGTAATGTACCACCAGATTAGTATAATTGTTAGTAGACTATTTAGATTTTAGGGTTTGTTGTTCAGGACTTTGGTTTTTAGGTTAAGATGTTTTGCATCATGTGATTGTTGATTAAAAGTTTGAATTTCGGTATTTGTTTTAGTTATAACAAGCAGCAAAGAACCGGAATATTCTAGGAGATGATAGAAAGTTAGGAAAAGAAATAATGTGTAAGTAGTACAAACAAAGTGCATGTGATGTATTAAACGTTTACGTATGAAGTGTGTACATAGGTTTCATTTGGGATGAACAGTAACCATTGCAACACACATTGACCAATCTTAATTTGCCACCACATTTGTTTGTGTACTACAACTTGTATAAAAAATGGAATGGACCAATAACGCTTTGCCAACACCTCGTATATACATTGTATTTTTATACACCCCAACTCTAATAGTATATATATATATATATATATATATATATATATATATATATATATATATATATATATATATATATATATATATATATATATATATATATATATATATATATATATATATATATACATATATATATATATATAATGTTGAAGTTCTTAACCAAAAAAGGAGCATCTAGTTCAATGTTTTATTGTCGCATCTTGTTAAATTGGACCTAATCCGACACGAAAATTTGACCGGTTCGTTGGCTGACCGATTGCTATTTTTAACTTGACCAAATCAAGGAACCACGTAGATTTCTGGCTAGATCCGCCACTGGACAATAATAGTGAACCCGGAAGGTGATAAATAGGCCACTATCTAATCAAATCACTGAATTTTTGACTTATTGTATGTTAAACGGAAGTGGTGATATTGTAGTGAGAGTTCTTTCGATATTGCTTCTAAAGTGGAGACGGATATTGAAAAGTGTGTGTTGTCTGCCTTTATGTCGTTTTATAAATTCTATATAACAATGGTCATGTTTCCTAATAGAATTTCAATTTTTAAGGCAACTTCAGGCATGATTATTATTACCAATGTTCAAAAAGTAACATTAGCTTTATTAATGGTTAACAAAGAAATCTTTAAAAATTGACTTTTATGACCAAGGGATGATCCCCATTTTCGCCTTTAAAGCAATCATTATAGCACTATGTGTCACGACAAGGCCTCCCCTCTTCATCAGTGCCACCTCAGCGTCACATCACAATCTCACTTCTCCACAACTAACAACAACAAACCCCCTCCTCACTCATAACAAACCTCAACTTCTTCATTTGGGGCTCACCACTACCACTTTATTTTTTTTATTCAATTTTCATTTCCAAATAAACTAAATTCATTTTATTCAAAATAAAAATACAATACATAACTTAATAATAAGTAAAAAAACACTTACTAATAAAAACGATTCGAAAAAAACGACACGGGTAAAAAATACAACACATACTAATAATATCGAACCTAGTCATCTCTTTCCGATATTTCTTGATTAACGTTCGCCTCTTGCGGATGATTTACGCTTTACCGTCGAATTCAAACTCTGGATCTATCATCGAAAATCCATCTCTATCTCTTGAGAGTTTTTCCTTCACCGCCTAGTAACAAGCCCTTTGGCTAATCGGCTTTTGAGCATATATTTCGGATATATGTCCCAAAACTACTCGATTGACTTCCACCGGAGTTGATTTTCGACGTTGAATGTCAAGCTTACATTTCTTTTTGGCTAGTTTGCCTCCATCTCTTTAGGTCGAGGTCGTCCGTCCTACCGAATATATCCTCGAGACATGTAATGTCAATAGGATCTTCGGCATCCCACTTAGGATAATTTTTCAAAACACCCCAACATTTTTCATACACAAACTCCTTCCCACCAAAACGCTGCGCAAAGTTAACTTTGGCATTCTCGACATGATCCTGGTCATTTTCACCACTTCGACGCTGAAGATGTTTGTAAATAGCGTTGAACTTCTGTCAATCACCGTTAATCCTCGACCATTTACCAGTTATCATATTCTTGCCACTATTTGGTTACTTGGTCTTAGAATTGAACATGTCGAATGTCGTTCCAAAAGATCGTGGCGGTCATTTCCGTATCTCTATCTTGGGAATTTTCTATCCAACACCGCTGCAAGTAACATTTCTTCAGACTTGTTCCACTTCCTCCTCTCGCTTGTACTATGACTTCAACATCTTCGTCGTCAGTCTGCGTCAAATCTACAACATGTTTTTTTGCCTTTTGCTTTTTGCCGCCTTTTCACGGCTCAACGTGCTTTTGGAACTTTGAATTGTGGAACCGGACGGTTGTGATTCCATTTGGGGCAATATGAGGCCGTGACGGGTTAAAAGCATGGAGGTTGCGTGGTTAAAAAACGTGGTGATTGAAATCGGGTGGTAACTTGCGAATCCTTGTTGAAACCGATATTGTTGGTTAAGCATTATTTCTTGTGGAGACAGGTTGGAATTGGTCGAGGAGGGTAGACGGGTTTGAAGAACCCCGTATTGTGGTGGGTTTGAGTTAAGTGAGGTTTGTGAAGTACCACTCCATCATTTGGGTTTTGAGACATTGTGAGATATTTTTTTTGGTTAAGTAAGAATGGAAGATGTATGAGATGAAGATGTTTGTAAATGGTGAAGATGAAGATGATATAAATAGGGTGGTGGGTTTTAAAATATATATATATATATATATATATATATATATATATATATATATATATATATATATATATATATATATATATATATATATATATATATATATATATATAGCTGCCTATGCAAGACTATATTAGATGCAAGATTTACAAGACTTCTTTAAACCAATAGGAATTTAGTATTATTAAATATTTTTATTTAATTCAAAAGGGTATAATAGTAAACACATTTTTAATTTCTTTTAAAATATTTTTAATTAAAACATGTTTTTAAGTTTTTAATTTTCGGATTTTTTTTTCAGCTTACATATTTTTCTAGAAAATGAGGTGCATATGTGTTTTTTTTTCAATATTGTAAATTTATCCGTATGTTTTTTTGCGTACAATTGCTTAGACAACAAACTTGTTTTGTTTAAAATAGTAATTGCACATATGTTTCTAGTGTATATATTCTTTAATCTTCAAAATTTATAACGAAAAAATAATGATATACATGTAATCTCTAAATTCATAACAAACCAAAACATAAATAGTATACAAAATTTGATATCAAATTAAATACAATGCAAATACAAAATGTATCTTGTTGCATATAGATGTACGTCATTCAAAACATGTGCACACTTCCAAAACATACATGCACTCTTCCAAAACATGTGCTGACTCTTCCAAAACATACATGCACTCTTCCAAAACATATGTGCACTCTTCCAAAAACATACATGCACTCTTCCAAAAACACGTAAGCATGCTTCACTTTCTCATGTGTGCACGCCAACAAAACACATGTGCACTCTTTTAAAACATGTGTGCACTCTTTCAGGAACATATGCACGCTTTCACTTTCTCATCAAATTCATTAGAACATATGAGTACCCTTTTCCGAACATATGCGCGCTATGCCTCCTCATCATGTAAAACCCAGAAACAAAGGTTAATCAGCAATTTATTATCAAGATATCGGATCGCTTCAATTCCTTGTTTGCGAAAGTGAACCTATATGTAATCTACTTGAATTCATTTCAACTTTTTTGGATTCTTTGTTTTGAAGAACGTAGTGCAAATTATCACACATAAACACAACAAACATGATCCGTCAATGATTTTAAAAATGCATACCTAAAAAACACATATGCACCACAACTATGACCAAAATAAATACTTCTATATCTCACCTATAAAACAAATACACTGGAAACATAAAACAGATGCAAATATACATTTACTTCTATATCTCAACATGACCAAAATACAAATATATCCATATTCATCATTCTACCAAAATACGGTTTCATATGCCAAAAAGTAAAAAAAAAATAAAAAACAGATCTAAAATTAAAAGTTAGAAATCAACAAACAAGAATATGAATATAATAAAATAAAACCATGATCTAAAAAGTAAACCCCTATGGAATTTAATTTGTGCGAGAAACTAATGAGAACTCCTTAAATTTAACATTAGCATCATGAATATAAAGAACACTTATAGTATCAAACCCCAAAAGCAAAGTACATCCAAAGCGTCAAATATTAACCGATTGATTTTAATTATATTCAATCATCATTAAATTATATTAGGATTAAAACATATTGTTCAATTATGAGAAAGTAGATCTAGGATTTATGTAACTAGCTGAATTATTTTCTTAGTAATTCACCTTAGTTTTGAAGTGTGTAAACCACGATCCATCGAGATCTCGCTTTCGTGGATGATGAAAATGATGGTTGTGGTAGTTGTTATCAGATTTAAGATCGCACCTTAACATCCATTATTTATATTTTTGTTTTTTGTGAATGAGAGTAGATCAATTTTTAGGTTAAAGATGATAGGAGATGGGAAGAAATGGAGATTGTTGTAGATTTAGAATAAAGGAGGAGAAAAAGTCTGTATACCGAAAAAGGGACGGTTTTTATGAAAAATAATTATTTGAACTTCCTTTAATGCCCCTAACTCAATTATAAAAGTTTACTTGACATTCCTTCTAGTTACACATAATTACACTATTGTCACAAATCATCTCATCCATTGATTTTATGATCTAACGGTTCATATTGGTATCAGAATATCATGTATCTAATATTAAGTCCAGTATAGAATACAACACTATATATATATATATATATATATATATATATATATATAGAATCTAGATCAAATGAGAACTTTCTTAAAGTTGTAAAATGAGAACCAACTAAAATCTAACAAATGTCACTCTTATTAAAACAAAACAAAAACTTAATTAAGTACAAGTAAAACTGCTAAAGTTTCGATGCTTTTATTTACAAAACTCTCTGAAGATTAGGTGATACACTTTGATCCGATTTGTAATGTGTATCGAGGTTTTGATAAGTGTATCCATTTATTTAGTGGTTGATGTATTAGGAATACTAATTTATGTACAAGATATCATCTTTTTTAAGATTTTGATGTACCGTGTATAAAATTTATATTTGTGTATCGAGAATCCAAACTCATGTATCAATTGATTATTAGTTGTTAAAATGTTAAACATGTATTAATATTTTATTTTTGTGTATCATTGCTAAATGGGTTACATTTAAATGTTTTATTGGTTGTTTAGATTAGTTCTCATTTTAACAACTTTAAAAAAGTTCTCACATTAACTCTCCCCCTATATATATATATATATATATATATATATATATATATATATATATATATATATATATATATATATATATATATATATAAAGTTTAATATATATCCGCATATACTTTATGTCGAAAAGTTCTTTCGTCGTCACCGCGAAGAGGTAACCGACGGCATGGGGGGTCGGGCGAGCGCCATCGCGACCATGAGCCTCAGCGAATAGCCGAGCATCAATCCGCTCTTAGATAGATACTATTTAATTTCAGTTATGCACCACATAATTAGAGCACGCGGTATGACATTTTTTTCTCCCACTTTTTCGGTTAGAACTCTCTTAACGTTATTGGTTCTGCTTCATGGCATAGTTTCATCAAACAACGCTTTTAAATCTGTCGTAGTATTTTAAAAGTCTAAGATTATAGATGGTGTTTAAAAGCAAGGATTAAAATTGCAACTAGAATATTTTGGAATGCTTAGAAATCGAAAAGCTACGTCAGCAGCAAGTGTTGGTTTAAGGTGTATTAGCATACACTGATTTATTTTATTTTATTTTTCTATATTTTTTAAAGAAAGGTACTCATGGGTTAAACATATCCTTGTGAAACAACATTTTTTTTTTGAACATCAAGATTTTATTAAACTAGCAAGATGCTAGAAAGAAATTACAAGGAATAAACCACTAAAGGGTTTTGAATCAAGTTGTTCCAAGATATGGAAGACATTTTACTTCTAGTGGAATACCATCTAAAAGAAAAATCTACAATATTATCAAAAATCATGCTACGCTTTGGGTGATTGGTACCAAATATCACTTAGATTATGGAATCTCCATAAGGACCAAAGGGTGACACCACAAACAACATCCAAGATGATTCTTTTGCTCGATGCGAGAATGAAGGCCATCAATCGATCATACAAACCAGGTCAAATTGTATATAATGGGAGAGATGTGCAACCATTTAAAGACACAAGACAGTCAGTAGAAGCTAGCGTGCAATCCCATAGAGTATGATAAGCAGATTCAACCCCATGATCACAAATTGGACAAGTAATAGAAGCCACTTCAATTCCTTTACGACTAAGATTCCACCGGGAAGGGAGGCGATCACGAAGAGACTTCAATAGATTGACAATGTCGAAAATTTACTTGATTGGGTCGGGGCAAAGACGGAACCTAAAACGTTTTTGTTAGAAGGGTCAACTTGTAAAGTATTTATTTTAAAGGAACCAATATAGAGAACGCTCAAAATTTTCTACTAAAAATGACTAAAACTAGAAATAAAAAGATATAAAATGTGCATAGGGTCAAAAATTTTGGGGAGGCCACAACCCCTCTCAGGCTCTCAGCCCCTTATATGTTCCGTCCCTAGGTCGGGGTGCACATTGCCCTCTACTCGATAGAGTTTGATATAAACACTTACGTAGCATTTGGCATGTGGGAACTAAAATCGAATACAACACATCATTACAACTTAATGGACAATTACTGTTATTTTGTTTTGAGTTCGGAATTGTTAAAAACATAATCTTATTTACGGAATATACTTGAGGACTTATTATGTCATTGTGTAAATTGCAGTTTAGCTGGTGTTTAGTAGATGGGCCTTGATGCAGTTTATGGAAAGCTGAAGGGCTTGTTATGTCAAATTGATGAAAGTTGTTGTGTTGGAGTATTTATGAGTGGAGAGTGATCCTCTCAAGTTGTATAACACAACTTGACTCGAGTTAGACAATTGTGAGCAATTGGATTTGATCTAATGGTTCAAATTAAAAGAACTTCTTCTGATTTAAGTCATTGAATTAAATCCAATGACTCATAATTCCATAACTAGAGTCAAGTTGGGTTTACAACTTGAAATGATCTTCCTCCTGAATGAATACAAAGGTATGATTGGTAGCAAGCATTAAAGAGTTTTTTTTTGAGTAATTAGCATTTATCATTTAGCTTTATTAGTTGCATGGTAATTTATGGCTTGATTTCATCTTGTATAAAATGCTTTTTTTAATCAATTTGGATATGCACTTTTGCTTTAATCGTAGATTATTATAGAAGGAATCTATTTTGTTTATAAAAATGGCGAGGCATGTCATCTAAAGGTTCGGATGACATGATTTAAAAGATCCAGGTTAATGTTGTTATTTTTGGAATATCTTTTTTTTTTTTTTTTTTTTTTTTTTTATTTAGGTGTCTATCGCCATACAATGCAACAATGGCAGTTCTTATCGACAAATACAATCCGCCGAGAATTATTGATGAAATTGTCAAATTCTTGGCGAGAGTGTTGTTGACGGAATACTGACAGTTTCTTGCAGATTACCGATGCAAGAACTTCCATTGAGAAATCGTTGCTAAATATTGACGAATTTATGACGGGATAACGACAAATGAGAGATTTTGTCGATATTCCGTCACAAACCAACGGATTAGTGACAGAATTTGTGTTGCACATTAACGACCCTGCATTTTAATCTTTTAAGTGTATTAGGCATCATATCTCTATCTCTACTACTCATAAAGCATGAATAATATTTCTTAAACTTAAAGTATTTAAATTTGAGCCTGTAGCATCCCTTAGAAAACAAGTTTAAATGACAACTTTTTATGATCATTATGTCAACTAGTTAAATTTGACAGCTATTTATAATAATCTCTGGGATACTAAGACGTACGTTGCGATAGCGGATCTCGCTTGTTGAAATATTCATCCAATATGTTTTCGATAATATGTTTTTCATGACAATAACTTTATAGAAGGTGGAAATTTTAGGTTCTATTAACTTCAAATAATAAATGTAGATAATAAAGAACATAGACAAGCCATTTACTCTTTTTTTTTGATAGATTGTATTCATTTACATTTCATGAATGTTTTTGTGTGTTTAACGATAATATTTAAAAATTTATTTTAATACCTTGTTTGATTTGTACCATGTGGTTTATTGATTGTATTTGTGAACCGGGTGTGTTTTAATTATTATATTAATTGAAGGTATTAAATATATATATGGTGCATAATTTAATTGTACTACTGCATGTATACTTTTATTGGGTAATATTAAATTTTGAATTGTCTTAGTTATTTAATGAAGAAATAGTATTCCTCAATTATATGTAGTTTAGATATGTCAACTATTTGAGTAATGTGTAAGGCGACAACTGGTATCCCTTTCAAATATGATTAATATGTCAACTTTTTAAATTGCAAGTTTTGAAATTTGGCACAATCTTAATGTGTTTTTTCAATTGTTATACACAATTGTCCTTTATTTTGATTATTTTTACGTTTTATGTATAGATGATACATTTAAACAAACTATATCGCAACCATAACTTTTTCTTGCAGAAAATCTCGTTCTTATCACGGCACTGATTATAGCCTTTTAATAACAAGGCATCTAAAGGATTCGTAGTTGATTATCAAGACAAATCCAATAGAATTATTTGAATTAGCGCAAAATGTTAATGACGTTGCAGATAATGATAATGTAGTTTGGGAGCGTTTTGTTTAAAGAAACGTACAAATGAGGAAAATGGACCTTGTTTGTTTCGTCATTGAGAGAGAAATAGAAGAAGTTGGTAATACGACTTATGTACATGGTAGCGAGCGAGGAAGAAAAAATTGAAGACTTAGGTTATGATTCAGATGAGGATGTAGATGATGAGCTAAGTTTGTCCGATCATTCTTCTCCCGATGATTACTTTGTCTTGTGTGTACATATTGAAAGGTGATCCATCTTGTTTTAAACAAAGGAATACATTTTGGTACAAATTTATTTGATATAATATACACATATTAATTTGGGTTTGTTAAACAAGTGCATTTTAAATGATTACACAAAGAAACTTTAAGTTTATTAACTACAAAATAAGAACTAATTAAAGTAAATTATAAGATCAGTTAATGTGTATTAAATGCATTTTTTATTTTAAAAGAAAAGTTCGGGATGAATTAATGCACTATAACCGGTGCCCTAAAAGCATTTATCAGACAAATCCCTATTATTTTTAACCAATTATCATAAGCACATGTGACCTTGTAGGCGACTGAAAAGTATTATGGCGCAGCCTTGTAGGCGACCTTGTGGCTTTAGGCGACCTTCTGATCTATTGACTTTTACTGCATCAAAAGCAGTAGGCGATTTGGTAGATCAGGAGAAAGAGATGTTTTTTTTGTTTGATAACTTAAAGGTGTTTTTTTGTGGATAGTAATGATAAAAAGAAATAATTATAAGAGATGAGTCAGTTGGTTGTTGGCTTGATTAAATGAGGATGATGCTTTGAATTGATGGTGTGTAAGTGGTTAGGTTGGTATATTTACTTTTTAGTACAACATATCCTGCCAAAAACGATGGTGTGTAAGTGAATTGATACTGCTACAATATCCTGCCAAAAACAATAAAGTGAATAAGTGATTTAATTGATGTGTAAGTGGTTAGGTAGTCAGCAATATCCAACGTTATCTATATTACATTATAAAACATTTGGGACTTCCTATAAAAGGAAGTCTTAAAATTTTAAGAACAAAAACATTACTATAAATGGAAAAAGTAGAAAATTAATGTAAAATCTAAAATTTAAGTCTCATTTAAAGCATATGTAACCCTCCAATAACGATCATTTTAATGGGATTATTTATAAAAAATTTCATTAAACTTATAACCACCAGATTTAATGTTAAAATTACAAAAATAAAAGTGTTAACCATTTACTGTATTAATAATTTAGACGATCTACTTATAACAGGACATCTAAATAAGGAAGTTTAAAATAAAAAATATGTTATTCATGCAAAAATAGTCGCTGGTCTGCATGGCGTTCTTGGTTGGTACCATCTAATTAATATCCAACGGGGGTTGGGATCCTCTAAAAAGTGATCATAATTTAAAAAGTTTAAAAAGCCATTCATATTGTGACAAGTATTCTCTCTTATTTTTGCCAGATCATTTTTTGCTATTTCCACTCTTAACTAATTAACATTATAATCTAACTGATAAACATTACCAAAATTTTAGAAAAAATAATGAATGTTATAATTTTTTTTGAAAACTGACAAACAATATTTTTTTTTTTAGAAAATTGATGAACTGATAAATATTATGATTTTTATTTTAGAAAAGCTATGAATGATGAACATTATATTTTTTTAAAAGCTGATGAATATTATGATTTTTTAAGCGATGAACTTATATTTTTTTTAAAATCGGTAACTTTATGATTTTTTTTAGAAAAGCGATGAACAAATAGAAAATTATGATTTTATTTTTAGAAAGCGGATGAACATTATGATTTTTTTAAGAAACCGATGAACATTATGATTTTTAGAAAGCTGATGAAACGTTATGATTTTTTTTTAGAAAAGCAGATGAACATTATGATTTTTTTTAGAAAGCTGATAAACATTATGATTTTTAGAAAGATTGATTATTATGATTTTTTTAGAAATTTGATGCAATCGATGGCGATAAACGTTATAAATTTTTTTAAAATTGATGAACAACATTATTTTTTAGAAAAGCGGTGAACACTATGAAACTTTTCTTTTAGAAAATGATGAACTGATGAGCATTATGATTTTCTTTATAAAAGCAGTGAGCATTATATTTTAATTGATAAAGCGATGACGTTATGATTTTCTTTTAAAGGCGATGAGCAGATGATCATTATGATTTTTTAAAAACTAATGAACATTATGATTTTTAAACGAATGGGCAGATAAGCATTATGATTTTTTTACGGCGAAAGTGATAACGATGAACATCATGATTTTTTTTAAAAAACTCATGAACATTACTAATTATTTTTAGAAAGCGATGAGGCAGATGAAACAACGTGATTTTGTTTTAAGAAAGCGATGAGCAGCGTGATTTTTTACAAACAACTAATGAACAACATGATATCTTTTTAGAAAAGCCGATGCAGCGATGGTGATGAATTTTTTAAAGGCGATGAACAAAGTGATTTTTTTTTTCAAATGATGAATTAATGAACAATCTTTATCTAATTGATGAACATTATGATGTAATTAATGAACATCTTTAAAAAAAGCGATGAGCGTGATAAATATTTCATCAAGAAGAAGAAATTAACTTTTGTCAAAATTCTTTTATACACGATCACAATCAACATTACCATGACTGTATCAATCACTTCTAAAATAGACAACTAAACACGCTTTATTTAATTTGCTTACACCAAAAGTCTCATTTCTCCCTCAAAATAAACAAATCAAATCAGAAATTATTAACCTCAAGCAAGATTCAAATTAATGAATCAAATCAAAACAACAAAATCAATTTGTAATCCCATTTTATCAATCCATCAATTACAATAAACAAAAATATTCTAACAATGACAAACACCCTCTTGATTTATAATTATGAATCAAGTCACATTTCATGACATACATACGGATACACCATCATCTCCGAGATAACTTATCGATCATAATCTTTAACTCATCGGTCAACATCCTCTCTTTATTCATCTTCTCCGTCAGATTAGTTGCTTTCTTGCGAGATGCATTATTTTCTCCGTGAATACTCCATGATCTGTTGCTTTCTCCGTCGAATATTAGATTAAACCGATAATCATGATGTGATATTAGGTGGTTACGATATATGTTATGGTTCGATTGAGATAGATCGATGAGTTATTGTTTCGATTTTGTGTCGCGAATCGGTTTTAAGTATCTTGGAGGTGGGTGGTTGAGTGGTGGCGAATCTGGTGGTGGTTATTCATGATGATGAGTGTGTGTGTGTGTTTTTAGGGTGTTTTTAGAGTCTGTGTTTTTTTTAGGTGAGTGAGAGTGGAATTAGTAATAAATAATAAGTGGATAAGAAGTGAAAAGAATGGGACACGTGTCATCACCTCCTTACTTTTTAGACTTTTTATTAGTTACCTCTTTTTAATTGATCCGCTTCCTATCCAACGGATGGGAGGGCATGGACATGCCTTGAAATATGATCCGTTCTCGTAAAGAAAATGTCAATGTGGTTCACTTTAGTAATTGCATTTTTTTTATACCCAAAAACACTCTCATTCTTCCCGCTATCAATTTTCCCCAAAATTCAAAACTCCAAAAACTTCCCTCTTATTTTCTCTATTCTTAGGCTAACTATCTAGTCATCTCTCTTTATCCTATCACTTTTCTTTTTCATTCTCCATTCTCCATTCAACCCCCATATCAACTACCCACCATCTGGTCCTGCTCCATCTCGAACGCAAGCCATCACATTCTACTGCCATCTTCCATCAGCCACCACCATTTTGGATCTAAGGTTTTGATTCTTGCTTTTGAAATCGTATTGGCTTTTAGATCAGGTCTTAGTTTATTTCTTTTGTTCACTTCTTCTGCCCCTCCCAATTGTATTGTCGTTTAAAAAATTAAGTTTTTTTCTCAAAAGATAAAAGTCTCAACTCATCGCGTACTTGTGAGTGGAAGTAAATAGTGAATCATTATTTATTCTACTTTTTTTTTTCAGGTGCTTTTCTTTTGCGCCGAGTTTGGAGATTTTGTCAACCAAGTGGCTACATCCATTAATGGTTTTCAGAGCAAAGTTTAATGTGTGGGCTATGACGTTTCTACGGTATGAGTTCTCTCCTCTTTCCTATTTAATTTGTATCTAATGTATTCTGATTTAAGAATGTCTTTTTGTCCATTTTTAGCCGAAGGTTATGATCTTGATGGATTTTCCTGTGACAAACAAGGTTGAGATGGACTAAAACATGTACAAGTATTTTACAAGTAAAGTGGGATTATCTAGAAACACAGTAAAGATGTGATTTTACAATATATGGACTCTTTTGCTCCTTTTTGTTATCTTATGCTTAAATTTATATTTCATTTATTTTACAAGAAGGGCTTGACCTTAATACAAGGTCCAAGCTACAGGAATGGTTTGGACGCGGGTCAGCCATTCGCAAAATGAATGCATATATGAATTTAACCATAAGATAACAAAAGGAGCAAAATCATATATTAAAAATCATCTTTCTGTGTTCTAGATAATCCCATTTTACTTGTAAAATATTGGTTCGTGTTGTGTCGGCTCAACCTTGTTGTCCTCGCGTAAAGATCGCAGCCGACTAACAATGGACAAACGAACATCCTTAAATAAGAATACATTAGATACAAATTAAACAGGAGAGAGGAGAACTCATACCGTAGAAATGTCATAGCCTAGGCACTCGTTAGAAAGAGAAAGCTGTTTTTGATACAATAGAGAGCCGAATGGACATGCACATTAGAAAGGTAAACATGCAACTAACTTGTAAGTATATTGTAACAAGTATTTAAACTTCAAAGATAATATATAATAGGTTTAAGTGGGTGCAAATTTGCGAGTCACATGTATATTTGTTCTACTATAGGTGGAACAGGAGGAGATATCATGAAACCATCCACGAGGCTGCACTCTAGAAGATACAGGAAAAACACCATGTTCAACACTTTTGTTAGGATTCATTGGATAGTTAAGTTGTATAAGTGTTGTTTTGGGCTATGAGTTGGTGCCTCGGTGGTATAGTACATCTAAGGCCAAAATTTACACTACTTTTTTGAGTCATCTCAAGTGCTCATCAGCTCTATTTTGGTAGGACGATCTATTATCACGCTTACAGAAATATAGCATCATCTAAACGTTTCGAGTATGATTTATTTTTTACAATGATGTTTGACTTGTATTAGACAAGCATGAAATTTAATAGCTCGTATGTTGATACTTGATAGATGTTCAGAAGAACCCTAGCCTTGCCAGATCTGAATTCTTAAATGCCATCCGATTTTTCAATATCACGAGCTGGGAGCTCACGTCTCAATCATCATGGAAAAGGGCATCAAACACCCTTTTCTAGTCCCTATCCTTGTCTATAAAGATGATTATATGGATATGTCCGGTTTCTTTCAATTCAAATTACGTGTAGAATTACAAAAACGAGAATACTGATCTTCACATCGAAAGCTTCAGGGACATCAACGGGTTCTAGTAGCAGGTGCAATTCAAGTTCAGTTTCAAGCAAGCACTCGTGTCTCGGCAGTGATGACAAACCCGTTTTTGTAACTTAGGATACACTTGTTGTGGAAGCATTAAACAAGAAATGGTACAAGGTTTGTATCAATTTCAAGAGCACAGTGCCATTTTCAAAGCTTTTCTGATATTGCAAAATTGTTTATATGATGCAGTTGCACTAATGGACAGTCGGGACAGAGATGCTGAAAAGGGGAAAGCCATAGCAGCTGCTATCGAAGGCATTGAGAAGAGTTGGGGAACATCGCTAATCTAATCTTCTAGATGAAAGAAATGTATTATTAGTATACTCATTATGCAGGTTCCAGCTCATTCGTTGAAACACTTCGAGAGCGACTATTCAAGCCTTCTTTATCGACCATAATATCATAAAATTCAAAGTAGGTTATAGATTTACTTCGATAATAAATTCATTAGTTTGGTTTAATAATGTGCTTTACGTAATTTACTGATAACTTGAATAAATAGGTACTCGTATGATAACCACTCAATCAAAACTCTAAAAACTTACCTCAGTTATTCGAATGATGTCTAAGGTATCAGATTTGTGCTAACTTGCTACAAGTCTGCAAGAGCCAATGGTTTGTGAATTTCTTTTGATAGGTTATCATCTCTCCAAGAGCACTTTGTGGGTTAAATTTTTGCGTTTTCTATGTTTTACTTATTTTGCTTGTTGGTGTTTTAGTATCTATTGTAATCTGTAAAGTTGTCTTTCCTCTTAAACTTATCCCAGTTTTGAGGATTGATTCATGTGGTGAATAATGGCATGTTTCTATATGCAGATGGAAACTTTGTTGCTGTTACTGAATAGTAGCAACGGGTCAAACCCGGCCTGAACTGATCAAACCCGAAAATCGAATAATGGTAAAACGTGAACCAAGAGCCGAACCAAGTAAAAGCTATTGAAACCGAAACGCATAAGGTCGGTTTGGTTCGGGTATTTCGAAACGAATAAGTGTGTTTTGGTCAGAACCGAATTGAAACCGAACCGAGTAAAACCGAAATAATTATACAAAACTGAAAACTGAACCGAATAAGGTTGGTTTAGTTTGGTTCGGCCCGGTTTCGGTCGGTTTGTCAATTTGAGTCGGTTTTCGAGTGATAGCTGTAGCCTCAATAAGTGAAATGGGCTTGGTAAATAGGCCACTTTCTTTTAAAATGGGGTTGGACTGAAACAGGTGGGTCAGGCTCATTTTCTAAAACCTTTTGGATAATGTGTTAATTATGATTGTAAAAACAACCTTGTTACAATATAGGGTTAAACATGTCCTTGTGAAACAACATTAGAAGTGGAGACTTCAATAGATTGACGATGTTGAAAACTTATACTTGATTGGGTCGGGGTGCATGTTCTTGCGGATCAAAGATGCCGCGATGTATTTGCTTGAGTTCCTCTCTACTCGAGATATTGATATAAACACTTAGGGGGTGTTTGGTTCACCGTAATCCTCCAGTAATTGGATGTAATTGTAATTTGATTCACATTCGTAGTCATTTGGTTCGCGGAATGGAGGAATGTAATTGATTACATTACGTGGTATTTAGTTTCGTTGTAATTGTAATTCGATCGTTACATTCCAAGGAGGAATTCGATTCATAGGATGTTGGATGGAAAGTTTTGAATTACGTTGTAATTTTATTATTATTATTATTATTATTATTATTATTATTATTATTATTATTATTATTATATAAATACTAAAATAATAAAATTTATATAATAATAAAAGTAATAATAATAATTATTATTATAATTATAATTATAATAATTTTATATATTTATTTACTTTAATAATAATAATTAAACTAATAAATAATAATAATAATAATAATAATAATAATAATAATAATAATATAATAATAATAATTAATAATATTAAAATAATTATAATAAAAATAATAATAATAAAAAAATAATAATAAAAAATAATATAATAAAATAATAATAATAATAATAATAATAATAAATAATAATAATTATAAAATAATAAAATCTAATATTAATAATAATAAAAATAATAATAATAAATGATAATTAATAATTAATAATAATAATATTAAAAATTATAATAATAATAATAATAATAATAATAATAATAATAATAATTAATAATATTAAAATAATTATAATAAAAAATAATAATAATAAAATAAAATAAAATAATAATAATAATAATATAATAAAATAATAATAATAATAATAATAACAATAATAATTATAAAATAATAAAAATATAATATAATAATAATAATAAATGATAATTAATAATTAATAATAATAATAAAATAAATAATAATAAATAATAATAATAATATTATTATTATCATTATTATTATTTATTATTATTATTACTATATTAATTAACAATAATAATTAATATAATAGTAATAATAATAATAATAATAAATAATAATAATAATGTTTTATTATTATTTTATTATTATTTTAATATTATTGTTATTAATTATTAATTATCATTTTTTTTTATTATTACTATATTATTATTATTATTATTATTTTATTATTATAATAATAATAATTATTATTATTATTATTATTTTATTTTATTATTAATATTATATTATTATTATTATTATTTATTATTATATTTTTATTATTAATATTTATTATTATTATTATTATTATTATTATTATTTATTTTAATATTATTATTATTACTATTATTATATTATTATTTTATTATTATTATTATTATTATTATTATATTAACTTTTTAAGTTTATAAAAAATTGAATTACGTTCGTTGGTCAATAGAAACAGCGTTGTTGATTTCATGATTCTGATTCTGATACATTCTGATTCAACACATTCGATTAACAAATTACAATTCACATTAATTCTGATTCGGCCGAAGATTCTGATTCGTAACGTTCACGTGAGCCAAACGCCTTAGCATTTGGCGTGTTGGAACTAAAGTCGGAATACAACATATCATTACAATTGAATGAAAATTATTGTTTGTTTTAGTTTTGGAATAAAGTTCGTTGCCATTTTTCATGTATTTCAATCATTTTTCACGTGACGTTGTAACATCGGAACAACACTACATAAGTGATACGTTCCCTTAATCTAATCGTAATAACTCATTCAATTACTATTCATATTGCGTTACCTAGTCCTTTTCATTTATTCACCATTTTACCTAATCAAACGAACTGCTTGTATTGTACTCGTATCACAATTACATTCATTTTGGTGTATGCTATAAGTTACTACTGGTTTCTAATAAGAAAGATACAAAGTAAAAACTGGAATGATTGATTTTGTTTCATTATGGAGTGAATCTTATTTAAAAAAGTAAAAAATGAAGAGTTAGAACATAAGACCAACGTAATGGATGGTTGTGACATTCGGTCGACCAACAAAAAGAACGCGTAGACCCCACTACATCTTTTATCACTCGGCGTCTAACATGCTATTTTTTGAGAACTTAGTTGAAATAAGACCGAGGTTGTGTGAGGTATATGTGTGTGTGTACTTTTATTAAATAAAGCGATGTCTGCGTCGCGGCGGGGTTCATAAGATGTAGACAATTAAGCAGGGATGAGCGTTTAATAGAATCGCAACTCGATAACCGAACCAAACCATTAAGCTGCATCTGGATTTCTATATGCAGGATGCAGTCGATGGGAACTACGAAATAAGGTGAAAAAATTTGGGAATGACCCATCTGATTGCGGGTCCGATCTCAAATCGAGAAATTAAGAAAAAGCGAAAACCAGATTTCCGACATCTGGGATCCGAGATCCCGTTCGATGCTGATCACGGTACCACTAATTTATCTTTCGGGAAAAATTAGTGCCATAATTGATGCGGGATCGATGCGGGACCCGATCAGTCTTCATCCCTGATTAACGATATGCGATATTATGGTAGAGTGTTTAACGCGTTGAAATAGAGCGTGAAAAGATCGAAATGTAATTCTGACGGTTGTAACGTCAGATAATTCAACTCTAACAATTATTCGCGTGGTTTGGCGTTCGCGAATAGTATGAGGTATATGGTATGGCGGTTTTGTTTTGCAAAACGATGAATCTTTCCAAAGTTCTACATAAAGTAATAGAAATCGAGTTTGAAACCAGATATTTTTGAAGTTACTGGTACAATAGCGTTTTCGACTTTTCACTTTTTAATTATTTCTTGTTAGTATTTTTGTATTTTATGTAATATCACTCATCTTTTTATTATCTAAATTAACTAAAAGTTGTTATAAAGAAAAGCGATGTATCGATGGTGTGCTTCGGTCCATTTATTCATCATTACGAGTAGTATAAGATAATACGAAAGTTAAAATTTTGTTGTTTTAGTGAAAAGTATGAGTCGGTTTGACTTTGGAAGTATATATGGGCCCAGTGTCCATGTCGGATTGTCGGTGTTAAGTGTCGGTGAGGATATATTGGACCTTTATTTATTTCTTCTTCATGTAAATCATGTCACCATGTGATTCTGCTTTTGCATTAACTTTAGTAGTCCCCAAAATATATACTCATCCCCCTTAAATTTAATTTTCAAATTATTCTCCAATGTCTTCTAAACATTCATGTTAAACCGTGCTTAATATTCTTGTTCACTTATTAATGTTTAGTTTTGGACCACTCGTTATAATTTGTCTTCTTCAATTTGCATATTTACCAACTTCATCAAGGTCACTTTCATTGAACTATACCGAATGTTATGTCATTGTCTTGCTATAGAGCTAACTTCGTGCCTTTGTGAAGACCATGATACAATTTGGTATTGTCACATTTTCATTATTCATGGGCGGGTTTGCTAGGGTAATTAATGGGTGCTTAACACCTACAGTTAGAAATTGAGGTTAGAGTGTGATAATAATTTTAGATATTTGATCGAATCGTGTATAATTCACTTCTCAAATAAAGTATTTTTGATTCTTATTGCTTAGGTTTCACGAAATATGTGTATAATCCACTTTTCAAATAAAGTATCTCGATCCTATGCTCGGTTTCGTGGAAGTCTTTGTTGGGATAAGACAATCAAAACATTATATAGAATTGCTTGTAAGTGTCACTAAGGGGTGAGATGAGAAGTCGGCCTCGTCGCCTCACAGTATTCAATGTTTTTGGAGTAATGAATTTCTGGGGGAATCACTTTACAAAAAAAAAAAAAAGGTGTGTGTTTTCGTGAATGTCAAATGAAATCAAACATATGTTATTAAAGAGATGGCAATTAAAAGAAGATAGACAATTAGAAACAGTTGGATCCCAATAGTTGTGTGAGTTTGTTTTGACTCCGCAAGAGGCACTGACTCTTGACTCCTGCTGGTTTTTGTCGTGGTCGAAAACACAATACTCCATGCTTTCCTTACTCATATATGAGTTTAATATGAAATCACATTGATATTTAGTAAAATCACAATTAACTAAAATAGTTATAACACCAAAATCACTAACGTCTAGAAACCACAATTAGTGGGGAAAAAAAATATATCAATCAAATACAAGTTTTATTGTATTAGTTTAGAGTCTTGCAATCTTCGCGCGTCTTTTATCTTTCATCATAATTTATGCGGTATAATGTTATGCGGTATCTTTATACAAGTTATACAAAATGGTGTATTTATCGAATAAAATAGTGTGATGTCAGCACCACTAGTTATGATAAAGTCGTATCTTTTCACGCTAATAATGGCTTCGCTCAACCATCACTCGTTTTAAGGGTGGTGCAATATCATTCACCATCCTCATCATCCTCATTATCATAAATAACATTCTTCCAACTCATCTCATCCCTACACCACCCGTCATCATAGATTTTTTAAGTGGCGGTAGTATCCCTACCCTCACCACATTTAATTTTTTTTTTTTTTTTTACCTTTTATATTTAAAATTATATCAAACAATTTAATTAAAACACATAATATTATTATTATTACTTAAAAGAAAATTACAAAATACTTAAAAGAAAATTACATAAAAAGGAAATAATACTTAAGAAAAAAGAAAACACTAGTCGTCGAGGTGTGGTAAGTTTTGAGCATTACATGCTCAGTAAGATCATATCGGAGCGGTTATGGATGTTTTAAATCGAGTAACTCCGGTAGTACATTTGGTCATAAAGCCAAGACGGCGTGGTGATCCATTATATGAGCAGGTGATAATGTCGTACCGTCGTCTTTAAAATCGTATTGTGTAATATGACGAAGTATTTACTAGTTCGCGAATTTTTGGACCGACATGGCGGCGGACGGTGAAGCATCCATTTTAACTTAAGGCGACCCAGCTCGTTCGACGTCCTTAAAGCTTGCGGACTCTTGTAACTTCGAATCTCTTTTCCGTCGAATTCGGTGGGATACTTATATGCTTGAGTAAAAGTTTCATTATGCTTGCGGACTCGGAGGAAAACTCAGATGATGAAGATGAAGATGAAGATGAAGATGAATTTATTATTTTGGTGATATCTTGAGTAAAAGTTTTGATTTTTGGTTGTAAAAAGTATGTGAAATGGTTGTGTTTAAATAGAGATAAATTGAAAAAGGAATTTTTTTTTTTTTAAAAGTGCCCAACGGCATGATTTTTAGCCGTTCAACGGCTCGATTTCCTTTAACCCGTCTCGGGCATGTTTCATTGAAGGCTAAACCAGCTCGAGTCATGGGTTCTTGATTGATTGTAGCCTTTATTTTGTGACGCATTCCTCGGCCCGTCCCGTTGCCACCACCCTAAGACAAGAAGAATGTAAAAGTAGCGTATGTTTTGTACTATTAGAGTTTCTTTCATCTGGCTGTACGACATAAATAGTCGGCAGCGAGTGTAGAAACCGCGTGATCGTGGGATTGAACTCAGGACTTATTTTATGCGACACTTAAACTTGAGGGGGCATGGAAACTTTGCATTTAATGTTGGACTTACTTTTAGCGATACTTAAACCTCGGGGTGACTTTTGCCAAGTTGAAACTTTCGTTTAATGTTGGGACTTGGTTGCTGACAACAAGCGCGAGGTAATTCTTGTAAGTAGCTTTCTGCGATAAAAATCGAGGACGCGTGGCGTGACCACATCGCGATCCACGCTTTTAGTTAATAGATATAATAATTAGATAGAGATACATATAAAATAAACATATTTTATTTGACATGCAAGTCGTAATCTCAGTATTTTAATTAGAAAACATGTATTTATTGTTCATATTTACATTATTGAGTTGAAGAAATGGAATTGCGCCAAATTCTTTGTTCCCCCACCGTCACTCCAAAATAATATATGACGTGATGTGTATGTACCAAACTTTGAACACCTCATAATATGCCAACTCACCATTCGTTTTTATTAGTGATCAAGACAAGAATCATGGTATAGAAGAGCAAATACCTGATGGTAATTGTGTCGTGATTTATCTTTGGAACGAAAATAAATGTTTGAGATGTAGGTAGGAATATAAATGTTAGTAACACTTGGTTATCCGACTTCTTTTAGAGCAAGGGGAAGGTTTTATTCAAGGTTCAAGTTTTGTAATAGACAAAAAATTCAGATTTTTTTTTTAGTGTGAAGCCGTAAGTTTTAGGGGGTTTCTTTTCGCGGGTCTCTTTTAGTAGTTCGGGTCTCAAAACTTGCCCGTTTAGATGGTTTAACTCGAGGGTCGGATTTCAAGTGTTGTGCCATTAAAAAAAAAATGTTAATAACTTTTTGGATATATGTTTATTTTGATGGATTTTCTAACTAGCGTCTTTAAGCACATGATAAGTAGTCATTGACTTATAAAAAAGACTCACTTACTTACAAAAAGAACATTTTTTTTATTTGAAAAGTGACAAGTACTCAAAAAAAAAAAACTCAATGGCTCATAAAAAAAAGACACAATTAACACTTTTATTATATATCTAAGAGCACAAGTTAAACCATATTTTGATTTGTATTTATGTTCTACCTAGATGTTAATACTATTATTGTGTATTGACTTTAGTTTAGGTTAAAGATTGGAACTTATCTTTTTAGTTTTATTAGGGATTTTAGAGATATAACTTTCTCTCGATTTATCTTCTCCTCTCGCTTTTTTCATTGTAATTTTATCTTTTGATTGTTGATTATTAATAAACTTTGTGTTTTAAGAGTTTTACTTTGACATGGTTTTAATCCCAAGAGGTTTTATCCTCGTTATCAACTCTTGGATTAGGGTTACAAAATTTACTTTAACTTCTACGTCGGTTGACAATTAGAGCTTATTAGTATCCTTGATGGTGAATTGTGTAAAGATTTAAAACACATATTGTTAGTGGTGTATGGTTTGAAGAACACATGGATCCGATTTTATCAAAATCATATCCAACTTCTACGAATTTCACTATCTATCAAAACTACGTGTCGTGCTCATAGGTGGTGGTAACAACCACGAAAATCGAGGTTGCAAACACAAAGGTCGGAGAATTAGTTAAACCATAGCGATTTTGAAGACAATTGTAAGCAACCATTTCCCTTCAACAATAGAAGAATTGAAGAATGAGAGGATAGAAAGAAGGATGATCGGTTGTCTACAACCAAGTTATTCCATTCAAAATCATAATCAATAATTCGATTATGTTGTTTAATTATTGATGGTTTTAGTTTAAACAAAGGTTGGATGGCGTGTAAAGCAGACGGAAGCGTGTAAAGCGGACGAAAAGGTGTAAAAGCAGGCGGAAGCGTGCAAAAGCGGATGACGTGTAAAAGCAGGCGGCGTGCAAAAGCGGATGACGTGTAAAAGCGGTAAACGTATAAAGCGGACGGCGTATGCAGCGTGTAAGCGGACGAAAATAGACCAAACATGAAATGCCTATACAAACTCGAGGACCAAACATGTAATTTACTAACGAAATGGTTAACGGAGTTAGAAAAAACCTAAATCGGCCGAAAAAGTCGGTCACCTTAAATTGAGAGAAAAAAGAATAGTACCTTTAATTGAAATTAGACGTAAGATGAGTCGCTTTTATGCGATTTGCCGCTTTATTTATTTATTTATTATTATTATTATTATTATTATTATTTTTTGTAGAATTTTAAAATTACCAATAGAGGTATGTCCAATTGAAGGTTATCAAGTTTGTAGGGGTTCCGGTGACCATCAGGATATTTTATATGGAGGAAGTACTTTGTATTGTGGATGATCTTGATATGTGCCATATTTTGTTTGGAAAACCTTTGAGACATGAGGTTAAGGGCATGTATGATCTTCAACAAAATTTCTACCTTTTCTCATAGGATGGAAAAAGAATTACTATGGTTTCACCCGAAGGAAAACCGCATGATTACCAAAGCCCGAGGTTAATATTGAAGAAAAGTTATTTGAAACACGATATCATTGTTGAAGTTGAAAAGCAATGTGATGTTAAAGTTGATCGACTAGTGGGAGCATCAAGCTAAATCTGGGAGAAGGCGAAGATTCTAGGGTTTGAAAATCTTGAAATTAAAGCTACGAGTTTGAAGTTATTAAAGGTACAAAGGTTTGTGATATTGGTTATGGGTTAATTTTAAAGATGATTATTAAGAATCCGATAAAGTTTTCAATGTCGAACAAAGATAGTATTTTTATTGCGATTGAAGACTTGGTGATCATTGATAAGGAGACTATTATTATTAGGTGTCGATGCGCATATTGTAAAACGAAATGAGCAATCAAGTTGATGTGGGCTCGAGGCTATGGGCGATAAGCGTTGTCAGTGAAGATTTGTGAATTAGATGAAGAAACTACACACTAAAACCGGGGTCGAGTTCTTTTCAAGTGAGTAAGAATGTTGGGGACAAGAATAAAGATATACAATAACATACGTGATGGGGTTTGGGTTGTGATTGTTAGATAATGAAAATTCTCGTAGTTATGATTTTCATTGAGACACGATATATAAAGGTATCCTAGAAACCTAAACTCACAATCGAGCTTGGGCATATTTATTATCTATTACTCCCTCATGATTCGATCGTGAAATCGCTAAAGCTCGAATTGAAGGAAAAAATTAATTATTAAAACATGAAGCCAAACATAGAAACAAAACTAAAGGTAGTTAACCATTAGCATAATAAAATATAATTTGTTGATAAAGAATTACGACGTAATGAAAGTAATTCTTCAAGCAATAAAGGCAAATTAGTAGCAAAAGCAAATAACGTATTTATTGATGAAGGCGTCGGCAAATGATCAAGATTAATCTTCACCATGCATTATCAGCAAAATCAAAGAAACAAAAATACAATCAAAGCATAGACTTATTATTATTTGTTTTTGAAAATGGATAAATGTCGGCGGCTAAAGTTTGATGGGCTGACATAAAAGATGTGGCTCAACTTAGCCATCTAGGTTTGATAATCAAAACCGCTCTGATACCATGTTTGATAATGAAACCTCGTAGGTTATGATTTTCCTTATAATATAAAGTTTTTTTTTTCATTGTAGTTTTTATTTTTTGATCATTGATTGTTAATAACATTTATGTTTTAAGAGTTTTACCCCTCAAGGTTTTATCCTCATTATCAATCATGGGTTACAATATTTATTTCCGAGTCCTGTGTCAATTAGTTATACATCTATAGTTTTACTATTTATTGATTTATGCAAATAGGTTTACATATAAATTCCTAAACAAACATGATTATATTAAGTTAACATATTTCATATAAACATACTTTTAATGTATGTTAATTAACTTTAAGAGAGGTGATATGCACATCATTAACTATAATGTACGCATCATAATCATGCATATGTGGTATTGTACTATGTTTATTATTAATGTGATTTTGTGATGTGCACGTCACTTTTGTTGGTGTGATATATCACCTCTTTAATGCTATTTAATGTAATTGTGCCAAATTCCATTTCTTGAACTCACGAGTACATTAAATAGCAACCTAATTTAAACATATTTTTCTGTTGGTGTGATATAGCATCTTAATTAACTGACTACATTAAATAGCATTAATGGAGTTATCACCTCTTTATTGCATAATTATTGAGTTGAAGAAATGGAATTGCGCCAAATTCTGTTTCCCCACCGTCACTCCAAAATAATATATGACGTGATGTGTATGTACCAAACTTTGAACACCTCATAATATGCCAACTCATCATTCGATTTTATTAGTGATTAGGACAAGAATCATGATATAGAATAGCATACCTAACTGTGTTTCAGTCGTGATTTATCATGGAAAATAGATCGTTACCATCTAGGTAAGAACGTAGATGTAAATAATTTTGGGAATAGATTTTTATTTTGATTTGCATATATGTTCTATTTAGATACCAATATACTCCGTAATTAATTTGTTGTGACTTTAGTTTGGGGTTAAGATTGGAATGAATCTTTCTAGATTTTAGAAAAAATTAGCGTTTAGTGCTTTATGGTATCGCCGAATAACTTTTGTCACTAAGTCGTTTTTATTCACCATGAGATCTATTTTTGAAGCCTGCACGCATTTAGTCACTATTTTTTATGGGCGTTAGTTAAGTCTGTTAAGTATTTTCTTATTTATTAGTCATTTGTTAAAAGATTTGCAGTTAATCCTTATTTTTTAAAATATAGTTTCATGAGTAAGTTCTAAGTTAATAATAGTTATCGCCCATTTTTTACATTTTGTCGTTTTTATCAGTTTCCCCTTCTTTTTTTTTTTCGTTTTAATCCGTTTTGTCGTTTTTATCCGTTTCGACTTTTTAAGTTTTTATCCGGTTTTCGTCAGTTTTCTGATTTCGCCATTTTTTCGTTTTGTCTGTTTTATCCGTTTTAGTTCGTTTTTATCCGTTTCGCCCGTTTTATCGTTTTGTCTGTTTTTTCCTTTTAGTTCGTTTTATCCGCTTTTTAACGTTTTATCTGCTTTTTTCCTTTTGCATTCGTTTTTATCCGTTTTTACGTTTTGTTTGTTTTATCCGTTTTCTTTTGTTTTTCACAAAAATTTCAAAAAAAAAAAAGGAATTTTTTCACAAATTTGAAAAAACAAATATCCAAAAAAATAAATTGGAAAAAAAATATTTTTGAAAAAAAATAAAAAAATTTGAATAAAAAATTAAAAACGAAAATTTGAATAAAAAAAATATTTTTCAAATATTTTTTTTTAAATTTAAAAATATTTTCGAAAAATATTTAAAATTTAAAAAACTTTTTCGATTTTTTTTTTAAATTAAAAAAATTTGAATAAAAATATTTGAAAAATATATATATTTTTTTTAAATATTTGAAAAATATATATATTTTTTTAAAAATATTTGAAAAATATTTTTTTTATTCAATTTTTTTTTAATTTTTTATTCAAACTTTTTTTAATTTTTTTCGAAAATATTTTTCCAATTTATTTTTAAAAATTTGTGAAAAATTCCAATTTTTTGAAATTTTTGTAAAAAAGCGAGCGAAAACGAATAAAAAGCAGAACAAAACGGATAAAAAGAACGAAAAGTAAAAATGTACAAAAAAAAAAAGCAGGAAGCGGATAAACGAAGCAACGATAAAGCAGATAAAAACGTAAAAATGGGCGGCATAAAAAGCGGCGTAAAACGGATAAAACGAAAAAGGGTCGAAACGGCGGATAAAGCGATTTAAAAGCAAAAAACGGCTGAAGCGGATAAAAACGGACAAAAATGAAAAACGGCGATAACTATTATTAGCGGAGGTGGCGGAAACCTATATTTTAAAAATAAGGACTAACGAGCAAATTTTTAACAAAGGACTAACGGTGAAAATCTTAACGAACTTAACTAACGCCCATCCAAAATAGGACTAAATCGTGCGAGGTTTCAAAATATATATGTGGTATAATAAAAGCGACTTAGTTAAAGTATTGTTGGGGTATACATGGGGACCAAACGTGTAATTTTCTAGATTTTATTATTAATAAATTTTGTGTTTTAGTAGTTTTACTTTTGGATGTTTTATCCTCTTTTATAGGCCGACTTTAGTGGACTAGGGAGGGTTCTGACCTTTTTAATACTTTGAAGTTTTACATATATTTCTTAAAGGAAATACAATTTTTTCTCTCGAATTAAGTGAATAACATTTCGTCCTCCTAATAAATTCACAAGTTTCGTTTATGTTCTCGTTATCAATCATTGGATTAGTGTTACAAAATTAAACTTTGCCATGGGTGAGTTATATAGAGCTTATTAGCATCACGGATGGTGAATGGTGTAGAAAATTTAAAACACATCTTGATGGTGGCCTATGGCTGAAGAACACATGGATCGTGATTTTATCAAATCATATCCAAATCGACGAAATTCCGCTATATATAAAAAACTATGCGTCGTGTTCATAGGTGGTGGAAACAACCACAAAATTCACGGTGGCAAACCAAAGGTCGAATAATTAGCCCAACCATAGGCGATTTGAAGACAATTGTGCAAGCAACCATTCTCTGTTCAACAATAGAGGAATTGAAGCATGGGAGGAAAGAAATAAGGATGATCGCTTGTCTACAACCAATTTATTTCATTCAAAAATCCTAATCAATAATTCAGTATGTTCTTTAATTATTGATGGTTGTTGTTTAAATAATTTGCTTTCAAGAAAAATTGGTAGAATTCTTAAAATTACCAACGAAGTTTTGTCCAATTTTAGGTTACTAAGTTTGCAGGGTTCGGGTGACTATCGGGATAATTTATAAGGTGGAAGTACTTTGTATTGTGGATGATCTTGAAGTGTGCCATATTTTGTTTGGAAAATCTTGAAGACATGAGATTACGGGCATGTATAATCTTCAACAAAATATTTACCTTTTCCCGTAGTAAGGAAAAAAGAATTGCTCTGGTTCATGAAGGAAAACCACAATTACCAAAGCAAGGTTAACATTGAAGAAAAGTTGTTGAAACCCGATGTCATTGTTGAAATTGAAAATCAATGTGATATTGAAGTTGATATGACTATTGTGGGAGCATCGGTGAAGTCTTAGAAAAAACAAAGGATTCCACGGTTTTGAAAAATCTTGAAGTTGAAGCTATCAGTCAGAAATTATTAAAGGTACAAAGGTTTGTGATTTTGATTATGGTTTAATTTTAAAGATGATTATCAAGAATCTAATAAAGTTTTCAGTATCGAACAAAGAAAGTATTTTTATTTCACTTGAAGACTTGATGATCATTGATAAGGAGTACATAACCCCATGTTTAGGTTCCTGGGTTGAATGTTGGGTCTACGGTAGGCATGATTTAGATATGATAAGAGCACTCAAGTTAATGTGGAGTTCAAGGCTACGACTGACAAGCATCGTCAGATGAAGCAAGTACACATGAGAACTCATGGTCGAGTTCTTTTCAAGTGAGCAGGAATTATAAGGACAAGAATTAAGATATAGAAGAGCATATGTGATGGTGTTTGGGTTGTGACTTACCTTGGAGGAAAATATGTTTGACGTCAGGTAGGAACACGGATGCCAATAACTCTTTAGACAGATGTTTATTTGGATTGACATCTATGTTCTACCTAGATGCCAATACTATTAATATGCCTTGACTTTAGTTTGGGGTTAAGATTAGAAATGATTTTTCTAGTTTTATTAAGAGTTTTGGAAAGAAAGATAACTTTCTTCTTAGTTTATCTTTTGGTTATAATATAGGGATTTTTTTATAGTAATTTTTATTTTTTAATAAACTTTGTGTTTTACGAGTAAGAGTTTTACTTTGTTAGAATTTTATTCCCCGAAGGTTTTATCTTTGTTCTCAACCATTAAATTAGGGTTACAAAATTCACTTTTGTGTCCTGCGTTGGCATATCGTCTTAGCATTTATCAAATTATGCAAATAGATTTACATATAAATTCCTAAACAATCATGATTATATTAAGTTAATATATTTTATATACACATACTTTTAATGTATGTCAATTATAATATTAATTGATGTACTGTATCATTTTGTATGAACCGTCAGTTCCAAAATGGGGATGGATGCGTGATCAGACATGTGATGATCAAGATATACGGGATTTGTCTTGCATGAAAATTGGAGGATAACGACATCTCCTATTCCCCGAGCTACCTAATTTAATCTAACGTCGTATGATCAATTTAATGTTACGTTCGTTAGTACATGCATGTTGACTCTTTTGGTTTTGTGGACATAAACATTGAATTTAAAAATGGACATTATTGAATATGGAAATGGACGTCTAATAATGTCAAAGGTTAAACTACTTTGTTCATTTACTCTCTAAGTTGTCAAAGGATAAACTTGGTTGCTTATTTACTCGATCATTATTCATTGAGTAAAGTCTATAATGCCATAATATTTTCTAAGAAGACATTTTCTTACTAAATGCATCGTCGTTCAAGTTCTTTATTACTTATAAAACTCCGTCTATGAATTTCGGAGGCCTTATGCGATAACTGAAACACTACTACACAAACAGGTTTTTCCCACGGTAAAATCCGTGGAAATTCCGTGGAAAAAGCAGCTTTCACACGGTTTATAAATTATTCCGTTTGAAAAACACCTGGTAAATATTTTCCACTAATTTTCGCAGGCGTTGACTTATTTCACGAATATCATTGTGGATAATCCGTGAGGTTTAATTTCCCATGATTTACCGAAATTTCCATGCTTTTTAGTAGCCGTTTTTCACATATATCCGTGGTTTTGCCACAAATTTCCAACGATGTTCACACTACAATTTCTCCATGATTTCATGAAATTTCGCGGTTTAGTAGCCATTTTCACACATATCCGTGGTTTTGCCACAGTTTTTCAGCTATTACACTACAATTTTTCCCATGATTTCACGAGATTTCACAGTTTAGTAGTTATTTTCCACACATATCCGTGGTTTTTTGCCACGGTTTTCAACGATTTTCACACTCTGATTTAACGGTTTTATCACGATTTCCGGAAAAATAAAAATTCCCCAAACAATTACGTAGAATTTTGTGATTAATTCGTGGTATTGGTATTATAATATATTTTCGAACACAGTAAATACAAAAACTAATATTTTTAAAACAATAAAAACATTAATAGATCACCAAAATAAACAAATCCATTATCCAAATTGCATAAATGTGTCGCCAATGGACATAAATCCGTAATCCAAAAGATATAGTTTAGCAACATGTTATCGGACAACGCAACATAGAAATTGTTTTTAGATACTACAACCCAATAGTTCTAACAAAAAACTAAAGCCTAATGCCAAATTAGACTAGTTAGGACGAGGATCCGATTGAGAAGTTCGAGGAGGATAATTTTGAGCAAAGACTCCAACCTATCATTGAGTGTTTTATGCCAAGCACTGTATGTCCTCTCGCTCTTTGAGCCTCCGCACGCCCTCTCATCTTCCATCTTTGTCTTGAATCATCGTTTTGCTTTTTGAATCCGTATCTCTGTTACATCCAATTAAACATAACTTCGATTAGAATAATAACAATATGAAACCGAATGCCAAAAATGAAAAAGAAGCCAAGGCATAAGGACTAAAATCTTAACTCGGTTAGAATAATAACAATGTGAGTTGAGTTTCTTGATCTTAAAACATCCACAGTGAATAGCGACACCGCCTCGACCCACTCCATCATCTATTTCTCATCGATTCTCATCATGTCGCTTAATCCTAATACATCTCTAGTACCGACCTATTTGTGATCCACTTTCCGTTTGATTATAAACTATAGTTGTGTAGAAGTTACTTTATAAAGAAGCGGGTTGAATTTAGATTCGTAAGAAAGTAATTATTATTGATATCGGATATTTACCCCATGATTTACCAATCGATAAGGCGTGTCTCTAAGTTTATATGCTTAAGATGATAACGTGAGTAAAAAGTTGCCAAACCAATATAAGCGTTATAGTAATGGTCTATATTCTCGTTTAGCTTATCTCTACTTCTGCGCGCATACTTCACAAGTATCTCACTATCTCGTATCTAAACTCTTCTTTGTATTATTTATGCTCCCTTCATCACCCTATCTAGACCACCGCTTTGTGTTACTTTAATATAAAAATGAAGTTATCTTGGTCTGTGCTTTGATTTGCTATTACTGTCTGTTGTTGTGTTTGATGTTTTAACCCGCCAACTTAACCCGGCAGATAACACCCCTAATACTAAGCACCGGTGGGCCAACCAACATAACCAAGATCCTCGAGAAAGCGGTCAATTTACAACCTAATGCGACTCATGAAAACACACAACTAAGTGATCAAATCAACACGCAACTCAACAACTCCAACCAAGGATGACTACTAGATTCAAATGATAAAATAGAGTCGCTACTCCTAACTACTAGCTAACCCAAAATCGGGTCCCAGTTGCGAAACATACAATTGCTCGATTCCTAAGCAGAATATATATCCGGAGAAATTAAAGTAAAAAAACACGTGCGAAAGCGGTGGCGGGCATGCAAAGTAATGGCGTGGAAGAGGTGAGAATAACGAAAATCTATTAAGAGGAGGTGAGAATAACGAAAATAGACAAACCTCATAAGGTGAGCATGTGTGTGTGCTATAGATACTCCGGATCCCGGTACACACTGTTAGCATAAAAGGCGGATCGTTCGTCGATCCGGCCAACCACGCGACCTCCATCGATGTAGCAACGCCTTCCAAACATCAAAATCATCCGGTGGGGACACGGGCCCATTCTCATCAATCTCGCATTCTCTTCATTCTACAAATCCTTTTCTAAGATAATCTTTAAATATTCATCATGTTACATAGAGTCAACATAATATATTAGTAATGGAAAATGGGTAAAGCAAGCAATTTTAAAATTTGGTAAAGCTGTTAAGATTTATAAATGCACATAAGTAATTTCATTATATCATATAATAATTCTTGAGAGTTACCACTGTTGTTTAGACATCGGATCAATAAACCCGGAATCCCACTTGATCAAGACTCTCCCGACTTTGTCCACTTCTGGCGTGTGTGTGTATGCAATTCTACAAGCTTGGTCGTCCTTCTATATTTTCCTAATTAAAGAGAAACAATCGATGAATATTGCTTAGTGTGAAAGCATTGCATCAAAGCGGATATTTATTTATACCAAAGTTCTTGTAAACACTTAGTGTGAAGCATAGCATCAAACGGATATTTATTTATACCAATGTACATGGCTATCTATCTAGGCATTCCAATTATTAAGAGAAAAAATTAAATGTTGAATTTGGGTATTATCGGGTTGACCAGATAACACTAATATCTAACCCGAACCCGGCCGATAACACTATCTTACCAATATGATCCTAGTGTGGAGAAAGCTACTGAGCTTCTTGTGTGCTTTCCCGATTTTGATTTGGATCTATTCTCTGTGGCAATGTTTGATTTGAGTCTCCATTCGTGGTATCCCATACATCAACCATAGGCTTCAATCATTTTCCCCAATCAAATTAGGCGTGGGCTGATCACGACCGATATCCGCATTATTATTCACTCTTGTGACCTTCATTGCGACCTTTCTCACACCCCTCATTATATCCTATACTGTACCAATGTGAGTTTCCCAGCAACACGAATCGATTACTTTACGCGGCATCCCATTGATAAAAGCGATACGCATATAAATTGTTTTTTTAGTTAGTTGTATCGGTTTAAAACAACATTTTCTTAATTTAGATGTGAGCAATAGTAAGTTACAAACCCCAAAACGGTTAAAACACCTATCACGATGGTCTTGGGGAACTTGTGTCCATGTGGCGTAAGCACCCATGAACATAGTCTTGAAAAGTTTAACCGCATGGCGACTTATTGCGGGTCATAAAACCTACAAATGGTACATTGAGACACATATAAATTGAACTTGCGGACACTGATATGCGCTTAACTCACGGAAGAAACAAAACCAACAAGCTAAATTACATATACTTACACTCCAGCGATAAGCCATACTTGATATGAGTTGGTTGCACTTCTTATTTCTCTCTCACAAGACTAAGCGGGTGTATATCCTCGGTTGTGCCTATTGTACATTCTAACCTTTCATTTCTTGAAAAAATCCTCCCATCAACATTGTCATCAATGAAATTTGATAGCTAAAATAGCTTCCGCTACTTGGAATATACCCTTGGTATCGCTTCGCATGATTTTCAACAATCTTTTAAGTCCTTCGTCATTGAAGGATATGTTGCATAATCGCTTGTTGAGCTTGATGTGCAAGGATAAAAGGTCATAAATGCCTCGTGACACATATTTAATATCTACCAGTTGTGTTTACCAATGACTTTTATTCCTTGAATTGGATCAAACCAACGACACTTGAACAACACAACCATGCAAGTCCCCAGCATGCTATGATACTCGACCTCTATGACTTCTTCTAACTCTCCATAATAGTCGCTTTCTTCCTCATTATAGCAAGACCCTTTCACGCACACCCCACTGTTGTTTGTGACCCTATCATTGTGACCCCACTGCTGATGATTCTTGTGTCAACATTGGCTACAATAGAATATGCGAAGTCCAAAAACTCGTCGACTTTTTTTTCAAAATACTCATCATGATAGCCGTCAACAGTAAATCTATTGTACATCCATGTCCTATCACTATCGTCGACATACTTCCTAAACATATAAGGATTAATCAAGTACTTTCATATCAGTATTATTGTTGATCTTTATTTATACATAATACATTCATAGCATATACACGGGTCAAAATGAGCGAGGAATACATATGCCTAGATAAATACTACGATGTTGGATAGGAATCAAGCGTATAAGGTTTATTCTCTTGATTATTACAGTTATGGTTTATTCTAGTGCTCTCTATAACCTTTTTGTCCTTAACAAACACCCACGAAACATTATTTAAAAATTCATACATCACGTATCAAATAAACTAATAAAGAGATCCTAAACCATTATTAAAACTAGAGAAACACATTTACATATAATACAAAAAAATTTGAGCTTTATCAATGCTCGGTTGACACATATCGGTTTGGGGAAAAAGAAAGATATACCCAATTCGGACGGTGGAGCACAAACTTTAACTCCGTGACTAGCTCGTGATTATGGCGGCCGTGTGTGGTGGGGTCGGCGGAGCTTGGTGGGAGCTTGATGGTGTGGTCTATGGCAACTTTAATTGTTGGGGAAGATGGATGGTTAACTGTTCCCACAAAGATGACCTTTCTTAACGTTTTGTATTCTTTCTTTTTAAGAGGTTTTTTATTGGTTTATAAAACATGGGTCGGTAACCACATTTAATAAAACAGGTTTTTATTGGTTTAATATTGTTTTTAATAGGTTCTTGGGACAACAATAAGCTTTCAATATAGTTATTAATTTCCCAATGAGGTTTTGTATTGTTTTAATACAATTATTAATAGGTTCTTGTTTTAATATAACCCGAAAACCAAATTTGAATTCGGTTCGGTTCTTGGGTCGACCGAATAACCCGAATTTCATAATTTATTTTAAAAATTAATAACTAAATAGATGTTTAGCAAAAAAATATTTCAAGCATATTCGGTTCGGTTATTAGTCGGGTTATGAAACCCATATCCAACCCGAGAAACCGAATTAGTAGGTCGGTTCGGTTCGGTTTATAAAATTCGGTTCGGTTATTAGTCGGGTTCATGTCAACTCGGGTAACCCGAATATAAGAAAAACTATTAAAAAAATTGCTTACTTCAATATGTTTACATTGTAAAAGTGTTAGTCGAGTCGGGTTGGTACTCATATAAATATTTACATTAATAAATGAAATTATATAATATGAAACTAAAAACACAAATGAAGACATAATAAGTAATGTGGGAATATGTAATTATGCATAACATAAAGATGGTATTTTAAGTGGGAAATCATGATATTTACGTATTTCCCACGGTTTATCAAATTGGTAGGTAATCGTGGAAAAGTACCCACATATTTCCCGGGTATAATTTTTTCTTTTACTTTTTAATATAGTTGCGTTCACGCATATACGCGTCCATATCGTGAGATAGAAAACATCTATAGATACGATTGAAAGCCATAAGCGAGATATGTAACATATACATCTAGATATCTACACATATACAACGGTTTGTTACAGAAAAAGGTTATACTTGAACCTACACATACACTTGTGATACTGGCATAAATAGTTCCATTAATAGATAAACACATATAATATGAAACTGCTCGAGTTTGCTTCACTCGTCCCTTGTACTCGTTGCTTTTTCCAAACGACATCAACTCATGTAATTTTGTATTGATGTCTTCCTCAAAATCAACATTTAAAGATGTTTGGATCATTGAAGAACAAAGATCATTAGCCACAACTATGACGTATTCGATGTTGTCTTCTTCCCTACCAAATCCTCCTTCTCAACAAATCCTTCTTATGCCTCAATGATATCTTCAATATCGGTATAAATGGCCGCATCAATTCTTCTTCATATAGATCATAATCAAATATTGGAGGTCGCCCATGTCGTCTTGCGCCACACCATAATCTCTCCATTCATGAGAAGATGAACCATCACCCTCAAAGAACGGATATTTTGACTCTTAGCCTTCACTTCTCCTTAAAGACATCATAATCGGGAACTTGACTCTTAAAACATACTAAGTAATGTGTGAATGTGTAAGTAGGCAAAGCATAAAAATGATATTTTACGTGGAAATCCATGGGTATTTACACACGTATTCTCATGATTTATTAAATTGGTAGGTAATCTGTTGGAAAGTACACATATTTTCCACGGACATAATCGTTTTCTTTCACTTTTTGATATATTGTTACGTTCACATATATATATATATATATATATATATATATATATATATATATATATATATATATATATATATATATATATAGGGAAGGGTTCTTTTCGAAGCAAGAAAATGTCGAGAAGCTGCGAGCAAGCGTCATCGTCAGTTTTTTGGATATTTAATTTTATTATTTAATTCAAAAGGCATAATAGTAAAAGTACATTTTTATTTTCTTTTGATTTTTTTAATAAAAAAACGTTTTTTAGTTCCTAAATTTAAGGATTTTTTTTTTTTTTTTTTTTTTTTTTTGGAAAAATATTTTTTCATGATTTCAAAAAGTAAGATACATATGTGTTTTTCATATAAGTCAAGGTGCACATATGTTTTTAAGTATATGTTTTTCTTCGTAATGTAGTGTTCAATTCTTAAACCACTTAAATTTTTGAATAGTTTTTTTCAACATTTATGTTTTTTAAAAGTATGGTGCGTATGTGTTTCACTAAGAAGATAATTGCACATATGTTTTAGCGTACAATTCTTTAATATTCAAAGCGAAATTCAATAACATAAACATTATACATATGTCTAAAAAATGCAAGTACAATATATCGATTATACATGTGTGCACTAATAATAATTAACTTGTAATAAGAGAATCTCGTGATCTTTGTGTGCACATGTAATTTCAGTCTGCACATGTATTTTCTTCGACATGTATCTTTGTGCACATGTAATTTCAGTGTCGCACATGTATTTTCTTCATGATAAGAGAATCTCGTGATCTTTGTGTGCTAAGTTTGCTTGACTTTTTACGCAATATATAAGAAAGACATAAGATACAATTCTTACTTTTATTGTTTGCTTAATTTTACGCAAGTCTTACCTTTTACGCAATATTCGACAAGTTTGCTTAATTTATCTTGTGTGCACATGTATTTTCCGGTGTGCACGGGTATTTTGTAGTAGTCACTGTTAAACATAAGAATTAACAAAACACATAAGAATAATCATTTTCCTACATCAAATGATGCAAATGAATTTAATCATAACAATTAGTGTCACATATATGCATAATCTAGCAAAACACATATGGACACCTACTAATAAGCTATTCTTGGTAAATAAACTAGCGTAACATATATGCACAATTACTATAAGCTATTCTTTTTAAATACCGACTATCATATAACCCAAAACACATATATATACTACATTGAGGTTAAACTTGGAAAATGTACAAAACACGTATGCACTTTGAATACACGTAAACCGAACCTGTAAAAACACATTCATTTTCAATAAATTTAAACTCCAAAACTATAAAACATATATGCACTTTAAGCTGTTATATCAAACTACGCAAATATCCTTCTAAGAAAAGTAATCGAGTAACACATTCGTTTACAAGATCTAATACTAGATTAGACATGTGACCAACTCAAACCACAACGTAATGTTTTCTTTTAGATAATTGATAAGCAAACAAAGAAAATATTAAATAAAATAATCATTATGATTGGGTCATATGACAAGAACACAAAAGCAACCCAAACACACTTGTTGGTGCAGATTTTTAGCAAACCAAAGCGCACCTTTGGTGCGATTTTCGACAACTAACGCGCCTTTTGGTGCGATTTTCGACAACCAAACGCACCTTTTGGTGCGATTTTCGACAACCAAGCGCACCTTTTGGTGCGATTTTCGACAACCAAACGCACCTTTTGGTGCAGATTTCGACAACCAAACGCACCTTTTGGTGCAGATTTTCAAGAACAAAAGCGCACCTCTATAAGGGTGAAAATGCGACCTTTGAAATTGTAATGAAGCGAGTCCAGACGCACCATTTAGAAATTTGAATACAAAGCCTTTAACCCAAATCAATCACTTTTCATATGTTTGAAACGATCAACTTTTAACACCAACCAATTCAATTTCCACTCACTTAAGATCGATTTTATTTCTTAACCTACTATTTATATTTTAAATCATATCATATTAGATTAAATTTGAATCCGAAACCAAAACACAAAATTAAAACCCATTTTCAAAAGAAAAGTTAGATGATTGAAACAAGAATTAAAAGAGATCAAAACATAGATAACAAATAAAATTCAAAACCATTTAATTCGGATCGGAGTAAAAAAAATCGGATCGAAGTCAAAAAAAATAGCGATCTAGAACCTCAAAAAAACGAACCTTAAATCGTGATCGTTTGATACAACGATTGTTGATGTAGACGCTAGAACAAGACCATGGAGCGGGATAGAAAGGGTGGCGGCGGTTTTTTGCGGAGAGTGGTGGTTAGATCTAGAGGAAAGGGATAGAAACGTATGAATGTGGGATGAGTGGTTAATGATAGATAATTATGGTATGAGATGCTATTTTATGGAGAATGAAAATACCAATTTGCCTTTGATTTAAATTTTCTTTCAAATTAAGTTATAGATATTTTCAATCTGTCACCTTGCATTGACATGGTATACATCATGCATTATTAGGAGTACAATGGTGGTTTCATGAGTTCTCGACCTTTTCTTGGTTACGAAAATAACCCTGTATATATATATATATATATATATATATAGATTTTGCGGCTCATGTGGTACCAACCTTAATATAAAAACTGTAGGAACCAATTAGAGTTGAGCATGTGGCCTTTTGCATTGAAATTAAAACAAAACTAATATAAATAGATTTAAGGGTATTATGGTATTTAAGCTCCCCTAATTTTCAGCAACCCTATAACTTATAACATCCCACTTCTTTCTACCCATTTACTTCTTTACCTCTTTATCTCTCATAACTTTTACATCCAGATCTAAAAAAACTTCGATTTGTATGAAAACCAATCATCATCATACCATATCACTGCAACTCCATTTATTAATTCATTGATAGACTTAAAAGCACCAAGCTTAATGTCGCTTTCTTGATAAGCAAGAACCTGCTCAAAAAACCTCCATAAACCTCTCTAAATTTCGGCGATGGCTTTAAAAGCCACTCAGTCCCGCGACAACCTGTTCAGCCACCGCCTTCGTCATTTTTTGTCTCCTCATTATCTCCGCCGCCGTTAATAACATGCTTAACCGCATTTGCCACTTCCGTATTTAAATGCGTCGCCATTGCAGGATGTCGCCATTTTCGTGTTCAATATTATCCTCCTTGTTGATACATGTTAAAAATGATAAAAATATGCAGGTGACTCATGTTAATCATGGTACATGTTCTTGGTTAGTTGGTGAAACACATTCAAGATTTGTGGGTTGTGTATTAAATGTATTACGCTCCTTAAATATACATATATGGATATGTATGAAATGGTGTAGGTATTTTGTTTTTTTCGTCGCTTACTTGCCGGCGAAGGCGTAACGGTCGAGAAAAACTTAAAATGTGATTTTAAATGTGTCAAAAAACTTATTGTGTATTATGAAACTAAATGTGTCAAAAAAGTTAAAATGTGACTTCAAATATATCAACAAACTAAATGTGTCATTTAAAATGTATCATGAAATTAAGTGTGTCAAAAAATTTAAAATGTATCATGAGATTAAGTTTGTCATTTCAAATATATCAATAAACTAAATGTGTCATTTGAAATGTATCATGAAATTAATTGTGTCGAAAAACCTAGCTTGTCACTTGAAATGTATCAAAAAATTATGTATGTCAAAAATTATCGTATGTCTACTAATGTATCAAACGATAAAGTGTGTCACTAAATATATATATAAAAACTCTAAATGTCACTAGAAATGCATCAATGCATCACAAAATAAATTACGGAGTATGTCAAAAATATAGTGAGTCATTAAAAATATATCATGAAACTACGTGTCACTAAAATTGTCAAAAATATTAATGTCACCGCAATTGTATTAATCAAAAATATAAAAGGTACGAATAAAAAATGTCAGATATGTATCCACACGTACAAAAAAAAATCATTGATGTATTTTTACTTCGTACACGAAAACATCTGTAAAAGGTGATTCCATAAAAGCTGCCTTTGTTATTTAAAAACTTTGGAATTTGATGTAAAACCATATATCATAATCTGAAGACTAGTTATTTGTTAATCGATAGTATTTAATTTAAAATATAGTTAAGCTAAAAATATGGAGAAACATACGTGTGAATTAAAGTCTCCAAAAATGGTTTACCAAATTTACCATAGATTATTCAAAAAACTACAAAATTGCCATCCCTTCTATTTTAATTCTTCATCATCATCAATGATACATCTAACGGTCAATATTGGTTCCTATTGTTTTTATTTTAAAGGTCACCATGATAACAAGACTACTATATATATATATATATATATATATATATATATATATATATATATATATATATATATATATATATATATATATATATATATATATATATAGAGTTAGGATCGAATAAGAAGAATAATAAAAATAAGAAGGATAGGAAGTATCACAACCACTCATTCTAGATCGCACCTACAAAATGGATCATCTTCATTCAAATTTTCTCCCATATTAAAATGTGTGGGTAATTACTTCTTACCCTACTCATTTTAATTATTCTTCTTATTGAATCCCTATATATATATATATATATATATATATATATATATATATATATATATATATATATATATATATATATATATATATATATATATATATATATATATATCGATATACCTAATACAAAACATCTATAGATACAAAGAAAGTTATAAACAAACATAAACATATACGTGTAGATGTCCACATATACACATATACAATGGTTTGTCATGTTGATATTTCCTACTGAAAACACAAGCACAACATTTTGTGTGAAATCGTGGTAGTGACCCACGATTTCATGAGGCCAGGTTAAATAGTTCTTTATCACAGTGTGAAATTCGTGAGTAATGGAACAAAATTTGCCACATACTTTATATGGTGGCTAATATGTGTGAAATGTGCCACAAGTTTCATGGACTTAATAAACACAAATAGTGTGAACATGGTTGCAAATCTGTGGGAAATTTGCGACAATTTCCCACAAAAACTTTATACCGTGTGAAATTCGTGAGTAATGGAACTAAAATTTGCCACATTCTTTTGGCCGTGGCTAATATGTGTGAAATGTCCACAAGTTTCACGGACGTCTAATAAACAAATAGTGTGAATATGGTCGCTAATCAGGAAATTTGCGGCCAATTTCTCACAAAACTTTATCTGGTGTGAAATTAGTGAGTAATGGAACTAAAATTTGCCACATACTTTTGGCCGTGGCTAATATGTGTGAAATGTGCCACAAGTTTCCCACGGACGTCTAATAAACACAAATAGTGTGAATATGGTTGCAAATCTGTGGGAAATTTGCGACGAATTTCCCACAAAAACTTGGTCAACAATTTAGTGTGTAAAGAGTGAGAAATCCGTTGGAAATTTACTACATATTTCCCACCGAAATTTGGTCAACAATTTGGTGTATAATTTGTTGGTATCTCGTGTGAAATTTCACACAATTTCATTTCTGTGGGAAAATTTTTGTGGGAAAAATCAGTTTGTGTAGTAGTGAAAAGTATGTCTCTTGGCACCATAAAATACAAACTCAAACATATGTAAAAGAAAAAGTTTGTTGAACCTTAATGGGTAAATGAGAAAAGTTAATCTGAAACAACGTTTATCTAAAGAACGAATATGAGATCTCAACCATCCATCTTTCTTTCATCCAACGGTTTAGATTAAAATAAACAAATCCGTGGGATTTTTCTTTTCTGAATCGTGGGATTTTTACTGAATCCATGGGATTTTTATGAATCGTGGGATTTTTACGAATCTCGTGGGATTTTTACGGACGGAAATTTTGAAAAAAGAGTTCGTCTTTTTACGAATCCGTGGGATTTTTTACGAATCCCGTGGGATTTTATACGAATCCGTGGGATTTTTTACAGTCAGGTGGGATTTTTATACGAATCCAGGTGGGATTTTTACGAACGAAAATTTTGAAAAAAGTTACGAAAGTATATAAAAGTGCATATCGATAGAAAGATGATTTTTTTCTCGTCGCGATGGTGTATTTTTGTAGGCGAAGATTTCTGGTTTACGAGATATGTTGTTTTTAAAAAGGGTGGAAAGTGGGTTTTATAATTACATTTCTTGCTTCCTTCATTAATTTTGTTTAAATCCATCCATTGGATGAAAAGAAGATGAATGGTTGAGATCTTATTATTTGTTCTTTAGATTAAATGTGTTTTGTATTGATCTCACCTCATGGGTAAATATGTATACATAGCATTGGTTTCATTTGTTAAAAATATATACACGAAACGTGAAATACAAAAAGCCATGTATTTCGGTTTCTAGGCCAATACTTGTTTTCACAGGTACAAAAAAGTGCTAAGTCGCACATAGGTATCATGTGTATGTTATTGTGTGCATACGGCATCCTTTGTTTTTTACAATACAATTTGCTAAAAAGTGAGTGATATACAAATAACAAATCATTTTAATTTGTCTTTATTTTCATCTTCATATTCACATGCATACATAGTTACATACATCCATTCTTCCTAATCAACCCTTGTGAACCATCTTTGGCCCCATTTCATGTCTTTTACTTCTTTTAAAAAAGTTAAAATAATAAAAAAGACATAAATATCACAACCTAAAGGGTAATTTTGTCAAAACATACACATTTCACATATGTCTTGATCTAAAGTAAATCTATTAGAGCATTCCCATTCATCACGCCATAACGGCGTTATAAATGCTTTAACAGCATTGAAGCCATTATTCTCATTGGAGTCACGGCGTTAAGAAGGAAAAATGGGGGAGGCGTTGCCCGTTAAAGGGTGTTTTTTGAGTGTTTTTTTGGGATGTTAAAGTTTAACTTGGATGTTATGGTTGTCGGTGTTTTTTGGAGATGTTAATGTTAAATGTTAAAGATGATGTGGCGCTGACGTGAACGGTGTTATTGGTGTTATAGTGTTATGGTTGGGCGTCTTTCTTAAAGATACTAGTATGAAAGAATTAGCATTAACTATTTAAAAATCTCTCCTCCTTAAAGAAAACTAATATATATCATTTCTATAAAAGTTTGTTGTCACTCATTGGTACCACTTCCTTAGCTATATCATCTTGAAATAATGAGAAACTTTCAATCTTTACCAAAACCAACAATGAAAAAAGTCACCATTTTCTTGCTAGTTCTCACTCTTTTTGGTGTTCTTGACACAACCCATTTTGCACAAGCAATGGGTCAAAATGGGCAAGAACAACCCATCAAGAGAATTGTAGTACTAGTACTTGAAAATAGATCTTTTGATCATATGATAGGATGGATGAAAAAATACATCAACCCATCTATCAATGGTGTCACAGGTAGAGAATGCAACCCATTTTCAACCAACTTGACACAAAAACATAGCCAAGGTTTTGCACAAGAAGCCATTTGTTTCACGGATGATGCCAAGTATGTGGATCCAGATCCAGGTCATTCATTCGAAGATGTCGAAAAACAGGTTTTTGGGTCTAACCAAGTTCCTTCAATGGATGGTTTTGTTGAGCAAGCATTGTCTGTGTCACAAAATCTTTCTGAAACTGTTATGAAAGGTTTTAGGCCTGAAAATGTGCCAATATATGCTAAGCTAGTACAAGAATTTGCAGTTTTCGACCGTTGGTTTTCGTCGATCCCAGGGCCAACACAGCCTAATAGACTCTTTGTATATTCAGCCACAAGTCATGGATCAACAAGCCATATTACAAGACAGTTAGCAAAAGGGTACCCTCAAAAAACTATATTTGATTCACTTCATGAAAATGGTAAAGATTTTGGAGTGTATTATCAAAACATACCAACAACTTTGTTTTATAGAAATATGAGAAAACTGAAGTATGTGTTTAAGTTCCATCAATATAGTACATTTAAGCAACATGCTAAAGATGGTAAGTTACCTAACTTGAGTGTTATTGAGCCTAGATACTTTGACATAAAGGGTTTTCCAGCAAATGATGATCATCCATCACATGATGTTGCGAATGGTCAGAAGCTAGTTAAGGAAGTTTACGAGACATTGCGAGCTAGTCCTCAATGGAATGAGAGTCTTTTGGTTATTACTTATGATGAACATGGTGGTTTCTTTGATCATGTTAAAACTCCTTATGTTAATGTTCCTAGCCCGGATGGGAACACGGGTCCTGCCCCTTCGTTTTTTAAGTTTGATAGGTTGGGTGTTCGTGTCCCGACTATTATGGTCTCTCCTTGGATCAAGAAAGGGACTGGTAAGATTCAAGATTTTGTTTTTTGTTTTAAGATTTAAGATTTGGTGATTTAAATAGTATTTTTCATGTGTTGTGTTATGCAGTGATTAGTAGCCCGAAAGGACCGACCCCCTCTTCCGAATATGAGCATTCGTCTATTCCTGCTACCATAAAGAAGATTTTCAACTTGCCATCGAACTTTTTAACTCATAGGGATGCTTGGGCTGGAACTTTTGAGCAAGTTGTTGGACAACTAAGCTCTCCAAGAACTGATTGCCCTGGTAAGTTTCGTTAAATATAAACCTTGTGTTTGGATGCATTTTGAAAGTGATTATCTGATATGAAATAACTAGAATATATGAAAGATATATTGTTACGACGTGATTATGCTGTCTGAAGTTATGAACAAATATTTATATGTAAAATGACCCGAATCAATTAGCTTATTGGAATTAGTTGTGTTGCACCTACTCGAAAATGATGTAGCTCAATCAGCTTTTGACCCTAAATAAGGAGAATCAGTCTCACTAGACCAATTTTAAATAATTAGCTTATCGGAGTTAGCTTTTAACCCATAAACTGATGTGTGATGTTTGAAAAATGCAATAATCAGCTAATCACTTATCAAACTGAATGCCAAACACCTCACTTGCCCGATTGACTATTAGATTTTCAGTCAGTATTTTTAACAAAACTTAATGTGAGGTTAATGTATGAGCATATGGTTGGCTGCAGTGGTCTTGCCTGAAGCTGCACCATTGAGAAGAACCGAGCCAGATGAAAAAAGGCCATTATCTGAGTTTCAGAGTGAAGTAGTTCAATTAGCCGCGGTTCTTAACGGTGACCATTTCTTGAGCAGTTTTCCAGGCGAAATGGGCAAGAAAATGAGTGTAAAGAAGCTCACGCGTGCGTACAAGGTGCAGTTTCACGGTTCATAACAGCTAGCAAAGAAGCTATAAACATGGGAGCTGATGAATCTGCCATTGTGGACATGAGATCCTCTCTCACTACCAGAGCAGTGATTCACAACAAATGATCGACAGACAAACAATACCGGACATAGTTTTAGAGCATATATAATTATGTAACGTTTTCCCTGGTTGTAAACAAAATGGTTTATACCAGATATAATGGTACTTATCTAGACTTTCCATGTAAACTAAGAGTATGCATCTTTACGCCATTTGGTTACAATGGTTGTATCATTACACAATACTAGACTCAACTTTTAAGGTAAAGTTTTGTTAGAAATCAAAATGTGTCCGCTATGTATCTTTTAGTTCTTGTATGTTCAACTTGATGTATAACGAAGAAGACCTAAGCCAAATAACAACATCAATGAAACAAACAGCAGGTTCTAAATCCTCACATGATGTCTCACGCTTAAAACTCATTAGGTACACGTTTTGCGGTGGCAGGGAAAGGGGCTTAACAGTCAGTGGGATACCCAAGTTAGGCTGTGTATATCTAAGCCAAAAATCGTCCCCGGATAACCAAATAGGAAATACATCATCATTTACCTGTTTAAAGACGTAAGTATTCTTGAATCACTACATCGGTAAGTTTAGGATGATTGATAAAAACCATGATAAAATAGCAAAAAGATACAAAAACTAAGATCGTCAACAGCAGGGTTCGAACCTGCGCGGGCGAAGCCCAACAGATTTCAAGTCTGTCTCCTTAACCACTCGGACATATTGACGTTTTTGTTTATGATTCAAGAGAAACATATTTAATGAGGTTTTTGTCCAAGCCCAAAGTACAGGTGTAGCTAAAAAAAAACGTCAACAGCAGGATTCGAACCTGCGCAGGCAAAGCCCAACAGATTTCGAGTCTGTCTCCTTAACCACTCGGACATGTTGACGCTTGTGTGTACTTATCAAATCTTTTCCTATTTATCACTATAATCTACTACTATGAATTTGGCAGAGCCCTTTATCAAATTCAACAGTATTTTAGCTAGAAAAAATGTAATATCCTTGCAATAAAACATTAAAACCCCTTTCATTTACAGAATTTAGATAACTCTAATCCAATACTAAGGGTATTAAATTGTTAACGCGACCATGGAAGGTAGTTTATTATTTGGACTCTTTTTAACGTAACTACATGTATCCTGTTATGAGCCCCCATTCAAATCTATATTCAACATCAAATCATCACTTATACAGTCTACAAAGTCATATCTCTCCATTTCATCTTCCATATACCAGCAACCTTGCTCATAGCTTTTGAATTAACGTTTAGGCTCATAAGCTGAGACTGCACATTAGCTTGAATTTATCCTTATCAGCACATCTAGAGACCTAACATCATTCTTAAACATTCACAGTTGCTGCAATTTTTACATCACTGTTGTTGTAATCTGTAAACAGAAATTTAGATTCTGCCTTTGTGTCATCTGTACGACTTATCCATACAAGTTTTTTTTGATTTCTCAACACTGGTGTCATGTGTGTGTTACTTATAAAGATGAGATGGCAAAATTGAGTATGAGAGAAGATCACACATTCGTTAAAGGGTCGGTTTCAACATTATCAACCTGAGCGCAGATAAATCTGCTATTGTCGATATGAGATTCTCTTTTATCGCCAGATACTTGAATATCAACTAATTATTGGGATTTGAGACCAATCAAAGTTCTAAAACTGATAAACGTTTTTCCTGGTGATAAACTAAAAGGTTGTAATCATTTGCACAATTTGGTTACAATGGTTTCATTACACTATGCTAGACTCAATTATATGAAAGGTAACTTTCACTAGAATAATAAACTATGCGAACAATGTGACTGCAACTATCTATTAGAGTTCATCCATTGTTGTGAACGATAACCAAACTTCATACAGCAACTGGACTTTGCCACGTTGAGACGTCTGCAATGAGCTCTCTAAGCTGATCAATAAGGAGCTTTAAATGCTTGTTTTTATCTTCAAGCTCCTACAATGTACACAACAAGAGTTTTAGAGAATCTGCAGCATAGATATGAAGTTATGACAAAGTGGATGCGAAATACCTTTCTTAGAGCAGAGGCGTGCTCTTCAAGCTTCTCAGCATCCATATCATCAGTTGACATTGGATCAATATCATAAGCCTTGGCCTTCATTAAATGAAAACCGCCAATTAAAGTCAATCACCAAAGAAAAAAAGAAAAGTTTAGCATGGTAACAGGTAACTCTTACAAACACATAAACCTCAGACTCAGTTTAATTTAAGTGCCGTCTTTCCAGAAAAAATGAAAGAAAAGTTGGTACAAATGGAGCATTCTTTACATAGGTTTTCTGTGCTTAGTGAATCATCTTAATAATAGTAAATGACAATTATACCCTTTATCTAAAATTGTGTCAATAATAAGCTCCGAAAACACTTTCACGACACATGTGTAGAAAAGTCAAAAGTGATTCATATATCGTAGAAAATGAAACAATATAACTGCAGAAAATGAACACTAACTAGTCCATTTAGATTAACTTCCGAACTTCAATTTAAAAGCAGAAACATCAATTCTTCATTGCATAATAACTGTCAAACTATAGAACAAGAGTTTCGATTTTAACTCCAATTTTGAATGACATAGCCACGGAAGATCACACGTAAAGCATTACTTCAAAGAGGTGTTTGCATCTCGGTTTATAGAAGCCTTTGCCATAAAATAGAAAACACGATGCGACGCTAATTAACAAACGAAAAATACCCAGAAGTGAGCCTGGGCGTGGAGTCGTTTGAAACTTTTAACATATGAATAAAAACTGGGAAAGACAGAGGGTATAGTAGTCGAATGGTTTGTGTGACTAGTGTCTGAATTGAGAGGAGCACCCATTTTACTCTCTCCAGCCCATTTTACTCTCTCAAATCACACTATAATATCACAAGTGAAAAACGAATCACGCAAGGGTATCATTCATCCGAATTTGTAAACTAAGGGCCGTTAAGTGGTAAATAAACGATCCTAAATGTCTTTATCAGAAACTATGTACACAATCGTACCATTTAAAAAAGATACAAAGGACATGTGGGCAGTGGGCTGTCTCAGCTGCTATAAGCCTATAATGTCGCTAGGTGCCTGAAAAGCAATTAAGGTGGTTTTTCGTGTTTAATTGTTTAACCTTGGCAGTTGAAATTTAGTTCTCATAGCATCAAACCTTTAGAACAAGTCACCCGCAGACATAATCTTGCATATATCTATAAATTCCACTCGCCCATTAGGTTGAACACCTATATTCCTGCTTATCACGACACATCATTCTTGGGTATCTGAGTATACATGCAGATGGCTCACCTTATTGCCAGAATTCTGAACTATAGCCAACAATAATTCCTAAACTATAGGCATAACAAGAAAAATATTATCGCCTCTTGGGAGTCCTACGAGTGTTTGGAGATGGTATGAGCAGGCAAGACGAAATGTAAGCTTTATTTGTAAAACTTAAGCTAATCTAGAAAGAGAGAGACTACGGTTAGTGGAAGTGAGTGACCCGACCGATACTCCGATAGGTTGAAGAAGTCGCGGTTGTCGTACTATCTACTGGGAACCCCATCCCTAGTAAAGAGATACTGTGCGAAACAGCTTAGATGTGATAACGAAGATCCACAGAAATGGAAATCATATATACGTAGGAGTGTCATTAATGTCTAACATCATATGCAAAACAAAATCTAACTCCTAACAAACCGTTGAGGAGCTAAATGCACATCACAACTGTGCCTAATATATACTCTTACCAATATGTAAGCTAACATACATGTAAACTTTTCTTGCAACCATACATCCATATCTATGTTTCAAAGCCAAAGATGTGATTGTGGCTAAAACTAAACATGATTAACATCATTGCACTAAACACCACCCTCTAAATCATTCTACTTTTACAAATTTTCAGATCATACATCACACTTCTTCATTTGCTAATCAAAATTCAATGTGAGACATCATTTGATTCATTTTCTGACAATTATATATAAGGATATCAATGTCACATATGAAACACATGTGTCAATCACCAATGTATAAAGGGAAGTTTTGAAGGGTAATTCTTACAACCACACAAAGAGCCAAAGATCAACTTAATTAAGATAAAGAAATGGGCAGAAAAATAGTTGTCTACAACTTAATCCATGTTAGACCAGAAGCAACAATACCCGGACAAATAAAAATGTGAACTTCTCAGTCATAAGATAGACAGGTAGACTGGTTTGACAGCTAGAAACGGCTTGAGGGTACTGTAAATCGCTAAGATCGGCAGGTTCCTAAATAAAGCATTTAAGGCAATCTTTTTGTGCTCTATTGTTTCAATTTCAACACCTACAGTAATTTAGTTTTGATAGCATCCAGCCTCTAGAGTTGGTCAACTCTCATACATCAATTCGTACATATCTTAAACCGTCATTCTACAGAAAATAGCAAAATGCTATCTTTCAGCAAACTATAATGCCATCACTTATTGTACTGTAACAACATATTTTGCATCAAACAAAGCATAACTAAAGCAATTCCCATGTCTCTACCTTTTCTCCTGGCCCATAAAATTCAAGCCAGTCGTTACTTCCACCAACAGTACCTCCTAAAACCACGCACATAAACAAAAGAAACCTACTCCCTAAACAACCATTCATCTTTTATCATCAAAAGAGCCGGTAACACTAGCACTATAGTTATAAGGGGCTGTTTGTTTAAGCTTATACAGCGGGCTTATGACTTATTTGGTTTTCAACTTATGTGTCATAAGCTCATTTTCCGTGGCTTACTTTGACACTCTTCGGCTTATATAAGCTTATATAAGCCGAAAAATTTTAATATAAGCCACAAAAAGTGAGCTTATGAAACATAAGCCGAAAACCACATAAGCTATAAGTCCGCTATATAAGCTTAAACAAACACCCCCTAAGCTCGGCATTAGCTTACATACTATCCTGAGGCAACTAAGGCATGTGGGGACATTACGAATACTAATAACAAACTATACAACAACATCAAATTCATTCCAATTAATTTTATACCTTTCGAGAGTTCGGAATGGCAACGAGAACAGACCGAAGAGCCGCAACGGACGCTTTATACCTCAGCCGCGCCTCATCTAACGCCCCACCACCGCTAATTTCGGAGTGATGGTTACTGTCTGAGTCATCGCCGTTAGTATGAAGACCGTTGGTGATGGTGTTGGGGTTTGGTGGGGACCATAAGTTAGGGTTACATAATTCGTGGTTCATTGAATTTAAGATCTGGAAAGCTGACTCGATTGTGTCTTCTAAATGTTTCTGGCCTTCCATTGCCAGCTCTTGTGTTGATTTTGAGCTTTCTTCCATTTGTGGATTGTGAATATGAGTAATTGAACTGAACCCTAAATTTGATTTTTAAATAAAAACTTGGGTGTTTATAAAAAAAAAAAAAGAAAAAGGGAAAAAGATATAAAGCGTCGACAGCAGGGTTCGAACCTGCGCGGGCGTAGCCCAACAGATTTCAAGTCTGTCTCCTTAACCACTCGGACATATCGACCTTTTTGCCTATTCTCTATCATAATATATCATTGCTAAGAGGCATCTTAGAGTAGTATGGAGACCCCTAAATTGACATACATCTTCTCGTTAACCTCATTTTTCTCTCCCAAAAACTATTTCGTAATTAATTTAGTGTAACAGACCCCAAATGACTTACACCTTCTAAAAAAAATACATTTAAATCAACACTACACACACAAACAATCACACATGAAGGTCCGTTTTGATGAGACCGAACGACATAAAGATCGACCAAGTGTAATAAGCCTGACCGACTGGGATTAATCTTTGAGTGACTGATCGACGACTATTTGCCCTTATTACAACTAGTCTTATAACTAAAGTTTAATATATCATATGCTTTTTTTTTTATATACGAAAGCGTTTTGATAAGTTTAAATATTTTTGCTTATTTTGAAATTAGTGGGAGATTACGTGAAAGGTGTTATAGGAGAAAAGTTATATTTTGCAATAATTAAAATTTAAATGATGGTGTTAACATTTTATCTCAATAACCTTGATAAGGTTAGCATAAACACTAAGGGTTCGTTTGATTTGTAAATGGGTTAAAACTTAAAAGTTGTAAATGAATTTGAATTTGGTTTGAAGAAAAAATTAATAAAAGAGAAATACATTGAATCAAAAAAGTAAAGGAGATAGACTCAAGTGAATTTGGTCCTCTACTAGAATTTTCAAACCTTATGGTGATAACATCAACCAAACACACCCTAAATATAAATTCATGAAGCTAGATACTTATAAATATTAATTCAAGACTAAAAACATAATATTAGACAAACACCCCTCTAAACGCATTATATCCCTTTTATCCAAATTGTGTCGTTGTATCATGGTTTTGGGCTTGTCCAAACCATCTTCTTTTTATTGTTGTCAATGTTTGAGTGATTAATATATGTTAAGCTTTTCAATAATGATGAAACTTTCACTAAAAATTTGATTTGACGGGTAATTTTAACCTTCATTTCATTTTGGACCTGATTCAGCTTTTTTTAACGATCGCAACCAGATAAATATTTAGTTAAACCCTGGAAACTAAAAGAGTTGGGATCATATTCATTACATATTTCACAAAAATCTACTTTTCTCGGTTACACGATGACCTTTTTGTTAAAAGATTGTCGCGTGATCGAGATTGATCCCAAATTGTTGCTCATGGGGTTCAAACTTATGACATCCGGTAAATGGTCACAACCTTCCACCCCTAGCTAAAAAACCTATAAGTTTATAAATGAAACTTAGGTGGTGTTTGTTTGCGACTTAATGGACTTAATATTAAAAAAACTGAATTCATTAAGTCATATTAAAACTGTTTGTTTGTGACTTAATAGAGAAAGATGACTGAAAATATTAAGTAATAAAACTGTCTGCATTAAGTCATCTCTTAATTAGAAACGACTTAATAAAAAAATTTAACAAACAAGCCCTTAGTTGAAGTAATTTTAGTCATTCTAATTGTATTTTAGTACTAAAGTTGATAACCGTTTAAGAGTAGCTTAGTTACAAAAATATTGTTACTATTATTACCAAAATGTTTGAAGTCTTAAATTCAAACATTTGCTATATGTAAAGTGATCACGACTAACTCTTGAAATCAAGGAGAACCAAAAGTTTAATTTTTTCGTTTATTATGGGAAATGGCCATGACTGATTACACCGAAAAGAAGGCCAACCTCAAATTGGGTAGGACCAAAAATAACGCCAAACACCTATAAAAATACACGTACATCATCTTAGAGCCAAACAAGAGACCTTTAACATGAGTATGTGACACCAAATTTCGGATCCTAGTCACAAAACACCTAAAAAGTTCGTGTTTGTACCTCAAACAATGCTCAATGTTTTAGTTTGATCAAACTTTTAACAAACGACAAGTGTAAACCAATAAATTCGTCTGGACTTTGGATCCATAAACCCCAAGAAAAATGATCCTTAGTAGCGTGTGAAAAGCAAGTTTTCAGTACAATGATTCTTACTTCTTAGTATAAATGGATGTTTTTTTACTAGACAAGCTAGTGTAAAGCAATCAAATCGGTGAAACCGAAAAGACATCTATTGTAGTTGTACCGAATGAAAAATACCAAGGTGACAAATCAAAAAAGAATATATATGTACTCATTAAGTCTAGATGTAACATATATTCTTTTTGTAATTTCATAGTTATAATCAACGTTGCAAAAATCAAGAATTAATAATTGGTCGGTCGATTTTTTATAGTTTGTAATCGGGTTTAGTTGAGATTAATCGGTAATTAATCAGATTGATATTTCTGGCATGTTTGAATAATTCGAGCAAAATTTCCCTTAAAAAATACTTTTTAATAGATATAAACAGAGGCTATCTATAAGTGACTAAAATAAGTTTTCAGCAAGTTTGTGGTATTTTTGGCAAGATTTGCAGATTTTCAGTAAGGTTGACCGTCATCGATCACCTTTGACCATCGTTAACCGATTTGCATAAATCAAAAAAGCTGATGGTCGATTAACACTTAAACGATAATTAATCGATCTTATAGACTTTTTTGTGCAACATTGGTTATAACTTTATCATCGTAAGTCAACCATGCACGGCCGAACCAAGTCAAACTTCGTGTTCTTGCAAATTACTTTTATTTCACATGTTATTGTTTAAGTTTCACCTAGCACAGCAGCAATTCTACTATTCCATTTCTCGACATGAGGATAAACTCAATGGTATATTTTATTTTGAGAAACCAAAACGATAAATGCAAAGGTACATAACGATATTATCTACTGAATTCACGATAACAATTCACATGAAGCATATCCAGGTACAACAACAATACCATACATACATTATATTGAGACGTGTCAGAGGATCACTAACATCTGCACTCGTCCTTTCCTAGGTTCGGTTATTCGATGAACACGTAGTAGCTAAGGTTAGTACGTACTAAATAATAGTAATGAGCAAACTTTGATATTAACTGAAAAATGAGAATAAAATAGTTCTAAGAAACTTGAAACATGGTGCAGTCATAAATGAAGATATAACTTGCATTATTTTCCTAGAAAGTTACAGTAACATTTTATAAACAATATTTTGTTCTTTCGGCGTACGTCTCTAAAGGCTCGATGACGTGTGGGTATTTTGTTGCGTATGCCATTAGAATTTCTTACATTTACGGTAAACTGAGAGAAACTTATAACTGTATGATTCAAGTTTCTATATCGAGTAAGACTTGATTTTCACAGTATATAATTATTATCATCTCGGTTTAAATACTAGAAGTTCTAGAACGTTTAATTTTCCTAAAATTACGAAATGGGTACTAGTTTTTTCTTTTAACAAACTTTTCTTAAAATACTTTTTAGCAATGTGCTAGAAAAATAGGTACAAGTGAAGTTAAGTAGACGGCTGCAATTGTTATAATTGTAAATTGGGTTAGTATCAATCTTATAAATAGCGTGAACCGTGGTGTTACGGCATGGTTAAGTTTCATGTTTTAAAAGCTATGACAAAGTTATATCGCTTTTTAAAGCGTAACTTAAGCGCAAGACATAATTGAAAATATTTATAGATTTATATATTATATTATCAATGTTGCAAAATAGGTCTACAAGCGATTAATCACCGACAGTTGCTACTTCATTATCGACCTTTCCGATTTGTGTAAATCGCTCAAACAAATCGGTCAATCATGGTCAACTGCGGTTAACGATGGTCAAACTCACGAAAACATGGAAATCTTACAGAAATACTCTAAACTCGTCAGTAAATTAGTTATAATCAATTATAATCGTTGTTTATATCTATTACAAGATGTTTTTCGGGAAAATCTTGTCGAAAATACCAACACTTGCCATAAATACCTAAAACTTGCCAAAAATGTCAATACAATTAATCACCGATTCGCTATTTTTGCAGCCCTGAACAAATGTAATCAATTATAGTCGCTGTTTATATCTATTTATATTACAAGATGTTTTTAAGGAAAATCATTTCGGGAATACCCAAAACTACCAAGAAATACTCAAAACTTGCCAAAAATGCCAATCCGATTAATCACCAATTAATCTCGCCTAGACCGATTACAAGCTACAGGGGGGTCGACCGCCTCACTACCGATTCGCGGTTTTTGCAACCTTGTATATTATACTTGATATATATATCGAGTTTATAAAAAGTGTTATACATAAGAAATTATCTTTGCATGTAATTTTCTCCATTTTTTTTAAAATAAGTTTTTTTTATCGGAGTTAAATTCAAAAAATGTGCCACATCTTGCGTCTTAATGCTCCTTTTCACGCTCATATCACGTCACGCCTAGAGCTAACACCTTGATTTATTGTTTAACGTGGAGGTCACGCCTCGCGTTTTAGCGACGCCTTAACGCCTATATGACACGCCTTTTAGAACCTGGTTAAGATAGTTGTACATTTTTTTTAAAAATGATTCCGATACCTCCTTAATTTTTTATGTTTTATAATTTTTTTTTATTTTTTTAATTATGTGCATGTTATTATAAAATTACGCAACAGAAAGTACGAAACATAAAATATAAAGTTTGATAAAAGATACGGAACAAAAGCTGATAACAAACAAAAAACAAAACAAAAGTTGACAAATCTTATTATAATGTTATTAGAGTGATAAAAAGTAAGTAAAAAAGTAAAACATTATATCAAAGAAATACACAATAACAACGTTTGTTAATTTTGTAAACGTTGAAAAGTTTTATAACAGGTGCTTTAAAGGTGCGTTTGGTTTGCAAATGGGTTAGAGGATTTGGATTTAGGATTGGTTGATAGAAATTGAAGAGATTTCTCAAGAAGCAGCTACGCATATCGCACGAACCCGGTCAAACATAAAATGAAGGATAGGAAGGCCCAATGGGTTAGAATCGGATTTGGATTTAGGAGTGATTGATAGAAATTAAAGAGAGAAAAAATGAATAATTAATTATAAGATATATACTTTAGAAAATAATAATATATTTAAAAGTGTTATTTGAAAAATATAAAAGAGAAATATATATAAATTATGAAAAAGTTAGTGTACATGTATGGCTCACAATAAATCATAGCCAAAAGTTGTGAGTAAAGTACCATCATTCATTCAAAACATCTAAAAATATTGTGGAATGAAATTTTTAGTCAGATTAGGGGTGCGTTTGGTATTTCGGAATGGGAATCACGGAATAAATTTTTATTTCAATCAAAGTGTTTGTTTAAGATGAAAGTCCCACCACTATGGGAATGAATGATAGATTTTTTCATACTCCATATACATTAAAAAAGCTAAGTATGAATCTTTCATAAGTGAAGGATTACTATCAAACTCATACTTATTGTGATTTATTGCAGTATACCAAACACTCCCTTACCTAATTCCTCAAATATAAAACCAAACTAATGATTCAAAGATTCATTTCATTTCATAAAAGAAAAAGGTCCATACCAAACGGGCCCTAAATCTTCCATGACTATTAATCAAGAGAGTCATCACCAATAACAAAATAACGTACACATTTTTCTCTAAGTTAGTGCCAAGAAAATGGAAAATTGAAAATAAATTTTAGTGTCAAAGGGAGTTGCCAAGTTGCAATTTGACAGCCAATCGGGAACGAAGAAATAGATATCTATACCTACTTCACGTTTTCTAAATTTTATGTCATAATCATAATTAAGATACAACCCAACTTGTTAACTACTCAAACTTCACGTTCTCTAAATTTTATATCATAATCATAATTAAGATACAGCCCAAGTTGTTTACTGTTCTAATAGACCAATATATTTGATTTTCAATATTTTATGAATAAAAAAACATCCAAAAACATTCGCGAGAAACGAGTTTTAGATATTGTAATCAAACTGTCACTTTTTAGGTGGTTTATGAGAGACTATTAATGGGAGGAGTGGATGTTTTCAACCCTAATACCCTAAGGCCAGCGCCACCTCTATCCAATAAAAACCTTCCAACTCAAAACTACCCAATACTACCCTAACACTACCCTAACAAGTGAGCTAACCTAAGACTCCAATTCCATTTTTTTTTTTTTTTTAAATACATAAAATCACATACAATATTAAAAATAAAAACATACCATTTCATTAAAAAAAAAACATTACATAATACTTAAAAAAAACATTACATAATACTTAAAAAAAACATAACATAATACTTAAAAAAAAAACATAACATAATACTTAAAATAACTAGATTAAAATAAAAGCCATTAATCATCGAGACGCGGCAGTCTTCACGTCTACGCTTCCGCGAGATCATATCAAGACGGTCATGGAGAAATTGCCTAAGAACTCCGCTACCATTCGCTCGTCGAACACCTACTTGGATCGGCGATCCATTATATGAACCGTGAGATTGCTCCTCGCTTTTATAACCATATTGTGCAAAATAACACACGCATGAACCCGATTGGCAATCTTCGCTGGTCATAGCTCGAGAGGTCGATCGAGAATTTTCCATTTTCCTTCGGAGCACCAAAAGCTCTCGACATCCTTTCTCGCCCTTCTTGTAACCTCAGAAATCTCTTTTCCTTGGGTCGCTTTGGAAACGGGTATGCTTTAACAAGTGTGACCACAGGATAGATTCCATCCGCCAAATAGTAGCAGCGCTTGTAAAAGCGCCCATTCACGTGGAATGAACTATTCATCGCCCATTTCGAAATGTAAGATACAAGTCGATCGATTCAATACGTTGATATCGTTGTTGACACCGGTGGACCAAAAAGCATGCCAAATCCACATATCTTGTGACGCCGTGACTTCAAGCATAATAGTGGGAACACCATAGTCACCTCAGATATTGCCCTCTCAAATGTCTAGGACAATTTTTCCATCCGACGCGGTACAATCAAGGCTACCAAGCATCCTGTGAGGTGATGCTTCGCTCATGGGCCCGGAAAATGCGAGCAAGATCGTGTGGTGTGTTACCACGAGGTACTCCCGACCGCATAACCCAATGATGGCAATACAAAATTATCAAGACTTTCACGTCCCGCTCTTTGAGACATGCATAAATATTCGCCATACTCATCGGGCGGATTGCCGGTCATGAGTTGCCTAACACCGATGTGATTTTTGTTTCGCCGTGAAACTTTTTTGAAATCGCGCGATCGTAGCCTTCTCGAAAATATGGGTATCTCGCTCAATGTCACCCACTATTTGCAAAAACATGCTTTTCTCCATTCGAAATTTTTTAAAGTACTGTCGTCAGTCTTTGGTGTTTCAACGAACCAATCATTCTAAAGTTTCAAGACCTATATCCCGATGACGATTTACGCTAGTTCGGTAGAGCTTGCCGTGTCTTCATAATATTGAGCCATTAGTTGAAGATATTTTGCAACGAGCTACCCGTGGATATCTCGCCGACGAAGAAGGAACAACGCGATCGTAAGAATCGGTGAGACATTTTTTTTGGAGAGGTTATTTAGTGTGTGTTTTTATGATATGTTAAAAGGTAATGTTATTTGAAATGTAAAAGTTTGTTAAATAGGAAGACTTTTTTTTTTTTTTTTACCCAACGCTCAAAATTTCCAAACGCTCAAAATTGAGCCCAACGGTCAAAATTTCCAAACGGTCACCGTGCGGCCCGAGTCATAAATCAAACCCGGACGTCGAACCCGAAGCTAGGCGGAGCGGTGTTGCCGCCGGGTTCACGCACCGATGCCCAACCCGAGCACGACTCGTCATACCTAAACAATATGAAGTTAACATTACAAAGTTTATTGTAAATGTGCAAGTTTGTACTTTGTACCTTGTAAGACAACACTTTTAACTATACTTTGAGAATTTCAGGTGTCTATCATTTTGGTTGCGAGCATATAGTGAGACAAGTATAGATGCATTTACTTGTGGTGATTGCGTGAATCACTTTTTTTTTTACCAGTGTCGATAGTAAATAAAAATATTTTTTGATTTTGGTCGAACAAAAGTCGTTTCAGTCAACAAAAGTCATTTTATTTTTATTAGAGAGAAAATAGGATAATGATATTAGAGTCACCGTCGAGTGCAATTAGTCGCGCAACATCAATTTGTCAAAAAAAAAAAAAAAAAAAAAAAAAATCAAACCAAATTCTATGTCTAACAAACAATATATGTGCCAAGTTTTTAAGTTGATCGCAGTAGCACAAAGAGACACGCCTAACATTTTGAATATTTATTTTGTCTTCGTCTCAAATTTATCGTCTACAATTTTTAGTTATTCTAAGATAATTGTGCACTTTCAACAATGAATAAGAAATTTAGATCAAGTTTAACTTATAACTCTTACTTGAGGTTATTAATTTATTTTTACAAACTTTTAAGAAGTGATAAATTATTTGGTTAATATAAATATGTCATTTTAAAAAAATTGTAATAGTGATGTTTTTGTTATATTGTGTATTTTTTGCCGATAGACAATTATTTTGAAACCGAAGAGTATTATTTTCCTTATAACTCTTCTAAAAAGAATTAACATGTTTTTAAGGGTTGGTTATCTAAATCTCATCCAAAAATTATTAAGTTCTAACTTGCCAAGTATTAAATGTCATTTCTTGGTCGGACAATGTCCGTCTAAAGGTAATTAGGCTGAGTGTAATAAGAGACCTCAAGGTTACATGTATTATTGTCATTTTAAGGTCACATTAGTTTTCTTTCTCTACAATCAACTTCATCACCAATTTAGTGTAACAAGACAACTAACTTTACCACCAAATATATCATACTTAAACTCATATATGTTAATGGATAATTAGGCCCAAGCCCGGTTTGTGGGCTTTGGGTATTAGGGTTTTTCTCTATATATGTATTGTTCGGTGTTATGAATGAGATATTAAAAACATTACCATCTTATCATCTTACATGGTATCGCCTGCTCGATCCTAAATCTCAAACCCTAAATTTTCACGCCGCCTCCACAACGGCTTCATGCCGGGAGGTGCGAAGGCTCTTTAAATCTTAATTTTTTTTCATCCTTCATCTTCAAATAAAGTCATAAAGAAAACCCACCTCCTTCACAAGATCGTCCTCATATTTATTTTTGTTGATTTCGTTGTCGTGTTTCAGGATTCGTTTTATTCGGCCTGTTGGGAAGGTTGAGTGGGTTGTTTCTTCTTGTTGTTGGTTTTCTTCCAGATCTGCCATGGATGTTTGGTTGTGAGATTGTGGGGTGGATTGATTAGTTTTGTTTGGTTTATTTTATTAGTTAAAGTGGTAATGATTTGAGAGTGAAGTGCAGGTTGTGTTGCTTTCTTTTTAAAGTGGAAAGTAAAAGCAAATATGTGTGGGGGGTTGGCTGACGCTTCTATTAAAAAAAAAAAAAATAATAAAAATAAAAATAAAAATAAAAATGTTATTTATATGTCGAATCCAGTGTATTAATTCAGGGACACTTTTGTTGGTGTCGAATCCAGGGTATCAATTCCCGAGACGACTTTTGTTGGTGTCGAATCCAGGGTATCAATTCCCGAGACGACCTTTGTTTTATGTCGAATCCAGGGTATCAATTCCCAAGACGACTTTTGTTGGTGTCGAATCCAGGGTATCAATTCCCGAGACGACTGTTAAAATCTTTCCGCTGCCTCTCCTTCTTCTCACCTGATACGCTGCCTTCTGATCTGCTCATCTTCATCACACTTTTCTCACCTCCATTCTATATCTTCTCATAAAAAAAAAAAAAAAAAAAAATCTTTATGTTTTTCTATGGAAAACACGCCTGCTTGTTTGGGGTTTTTGGGGTTGAAGTTTAGAACCAACTTTCGTTATTTACTTGCTTTGGTTTATTGTTTATTAGCTTTAATCTCCGGGCTGATTTCATGATTTACCGAATCATGAGAGTGTTAATGGATAATTGCGCCGGTTTGTGGCTTTGGGTACAGGTTTGTTTTATATATGTATTGTTCGGTATTATGAATGAGATATGAAAAACATTACCATCTTATCATCTTACAATATATACCTCACCAAACACACACACATAAACATAAAAACACACAGTGCACAACTCGGTCGTCCACAAAAATAAGTCCAACATTTTCTTTATTGAAAGACACGTGGTCATATGAAAAGGTGTAATAGGGAGAACTCGGTCAAAACTCGATCTTGAGTCTCCTATTACAAATGGTCTTAAACATATGAACACCAAGCACATTTTTTGGTTTTGATCTGATCTAACTATAACCAGCTAATGTAGGACATGTGATATCAAACGAACATAACACATGCAATGCAAGTCAAGGTGAATACATCTATGAAGCAAATAATGTAAACTACTATTTTAATCTACAACAACTTTGACAGCGGGAATACCGGAGTATAGGAGAAAGGGAGATCATATGATGATTAATACAAAAATAAAATTGATTTTGAACGAATATACGGTGTTTTTTTAAATCTAAGTTTTGTTCTTCGTGTAAAAAGAGGACACACAACACTACACGTGAAACAGTAAATTCAAATAAAGATGTGTTACATAATCAGAGCATCTCGGATGAAAACGAATGTTTAAAAATTTCGAACTTATTTTCAACTCATTACTTTAAGGGAAAATCATGCCTGCTTTACAAAGCAGGCAATTGCCTCCTTTGCTTTGTAAAATAAGGGGGGAAACATGTATGAGTGATATAATGAAGGGGTTTAATTGTAATTTTTTTTCTTTTTTTTCAAATGAAAGCAGACAACATGCCTACTTTGTAAAGTAGATATGATATCCCCTTACTTTAATGTAGGACATGTGATATCAATCAGACATAAATGTATTGCACACGCAAATGCAAGTCGAGGAGAAGATAAATAAATAAATAAATAAATGACAAACTAATTTTTTAATCTATATAGCCTATTGTGTATGAACATGATGTTTCTAAGGCAAACAAAACATATTAAAATAACCGAATTTCATTTGAATAGGATCCATGACAGCGGGAATATATGTGAAGATCATAAGAATATAATCATTTTTGAAAAAAAGGCAAATCATATATATTTGTTTTTTAAAAATTAAATCTTTCATTAACTTTTTTTACAAAATAATAGACTCAAATGACACGTGAAATTTTAGAAACAAATTCACGAATCCTGGATCATCTTTTACCTATAATATATATTGTAAAAATACATTAAGATTAAGCAAAAAAATAAAATCATAAGAAAGTGTGTGTGTGTGTGTGGGGGGTTACAATAATTTTCAATTTCGTATTTTATGTTTCGCAGTTTTATAATAAAACAAAATTAAAAAATAATAAAAAAAAAAGTTGAAAAGAGGGGGAGGGAAGAGAAAATAACGTATCACAAATAATATATACTACATATAATGTATTTACAAATTTTTTTTCTTGAAAAGTTGAATTTTGAAAAACTTAATCTATCAAAGGAAATATTTGAATCAGTATAATACAAAGGCTGCGTTAATTTGAAACTATAAATAGCAATGGTATTTATACATCATACTATTCTCTTCAAGTCAATGCGAATTTTGCATAAACCAAAATCACATCAAATCATCAATTCAAAAATGAATTTCACGTCTCCTAATTCAAATAAAATAATATACCTGTCCTCTCCCTCATTCATTCTCCATAACTTCATCAGCAGCTTAATGGTAAAAACTCAATTTCTTGCTGTCAATAATTTCAGTAAATTCTTTAAATTAAAATTCATAGGTTTTGTCCGACTATTCAACATATCTTGTTAACATATCTTGCAACATTCAAATTCAAAGGTATGTATCTCTTGATCTTTTTTATTTATTTATTTATTTTTTAATTGGGATAATTGATTGTAAATGTATCTAAGTTGTCATTTTTTACTATATTGCATAACATTTTTAATTTTTTCCTATTAAATGTGAGAACTTGCTAATTATCATATTGTGTGTACTAAATAACTTGATTAAGTAAAAGTGACGACGTAGCACGAGTAATCACTTTTACTTAACACACAATAGGATAATTAACAAGTGACGCACATTTTATAGGAAAAAAATTACAACTTAGATACATTTACAAACAATTAACCATTAAACGAATGCAAGACCCTACATAATATTTCCTTACATGAAAATCCCATATATGTGGATCAGTTTCAACAGGTAAAAGCTTCCAGATATTTAGTTGTAATAACAAAAATGAAAAACTTAGATAGGACCCGCTCCCATCTCATTTTTCCTCAGATTTGCTAAAAATGAGACTAATAAGCACTTGATCATTTTTTTCACACTTTATGACAAACCAAAAAATGTAAAATGGTCTAAGATGAATAACATATACTTTCATATGGAAGGATTTAAAGAGTTGGAAGATCAAAGGAGAAAGAAATTCCATAAGCAAATAGAAACGTGGTGATCAGTTCCAAAGGCCTTGACGAGAGTGTTGATCTATGAACCTTATCCGTGTTAAGTTCAGAGGTCTGGGTCAAGTTGATTTTTAACTTCCTTAGTTGAAAGTACGTTCACTCCTTCAAAAGTAAACAAAAGGTAAGCATTTTGTGCATATACGCATCGGTTTGTAAGGATTAAAGACAGTTGTAAAAACATTTATTATGCAATTACATCATATCAATGTAGCTTACCCTTGACCTGTTGTCCACGTGAAAGTTGATAGAGTTGAACTGATTCATTTAAGACATGACTTGAAGAAGCATATGGTTGCGTATGATTACAATCCATGCAGACCTCATGGACAAATCCAAATAAACATAAAATACTGCAGACAAACATTAAAGTTGTTACACTAACAATCATACTGAGTAGAACTACTTGTATATATTTAAGCATGTGATTACTAACCTCCGGTCATGTTTCCGGATAACATCTTTGGAGGTTTCTCCAGGTCAGCCACCCCTACCACATTTCACCACTCACAACTTTTAATCACAACTAAAAAGCTCCATATTAATTAGTTGTATATTGTTATAAATTTTGGGGGAAATATACTGTAATAAAGAATCCTAATTTAGTTTCTAGACCCTGGAAATAAGTTGTCTAAGCTCCAACAAAACTGTTCAGGAATGCCTTGAAGTACGTCATGAATGATTTTGCAATTAAAATTGTAATAGTATCATTTGAAACAAGTTACAGAACACGTTGACTAAAGCTTTTACCTGTTGGAACTGATCCACAAATATGGGATTGCTATGTAAGGAAATATTTTGTAGGGTCTTGCATTCTTTTAAGGGTTAATTGTTTGTAAATGTATCCAAGTTGTCATTTTTTGCTATTAAATGTGTAGAACTTGCCATTTATCCTACTGTGTGTTAAATAAAAATGATTAACCGTGCCACATCATCACTTTTACTTAATCAAGCCATTTAGAATACACAATAGAATATTTAGCAAGTTCTTCACATTTAAATAGGAAAAAATAAGAATGTTAAGCAACATAGTAAAAAGTGACAACTTGGATACATTTACAATCAATTATCCCTTTTTTATTTCAGGTTTGTGTATTGTTGATGTTATTTGTGCAAAGGCATATGCAATTTAAGTTAAAGGTAAGTTGTTGTTTGTTAAATTTTGGAGTATCAATATGTGGAAACATATCATTCTATCAATTCCTAATGGCTTTCAAGTTATGTTCATTGCAGAGATTCTCTGTGGGTTAATCATGGACAAAGAATAAAGGTTTAAAGTTCCAAGAAGCTCGTCACTGAAGCTTTCTCATTTCTGGCGATGAGTCATTTATAGCCGTTAGAGGGTCTTAGTGTAACTTAATCTCCTATTTAATAAGTCCCTTAATCTAGGGTTACACACACTTGAGTGTGCAGTCTTTTGTATCACTCTTCCTTCTGATCATTTCATTGATCTTGTCTTGTCTTTACATTTACATGATTATTGTCTCATTGACATCAATCTAATCTTGTAATATTTGGATACTATGTAAACTTAATCTAAGTCGACTATTGCCGCTAGATCCGAATAAAGGTTCTATTGCTCATCTTGTGTTGCCTATACTTTCAAGACATGGTATCGAGCTTCGTGCTCATTGATTCTCTTCGCAACAAATTGGTGATTGGGGTTATTACTTGGCGTAATCACCGGGTTATCTTCCACTTACAATTAGCCCTAGACTAAGTGAATCTAGGGTAATGTGGATCCGCTCTTCACGCATATTTCTCTGTAAGTCTAAGTCTTATCTTCTTCAAACATACAATACTTAAGTTTTTGTGGTGCAAACGGTAGACTAACATCTTGATCCGCCACCGAGTGGTATGAATACCGCTTCGGTTTACCCTAGTCCACAGTGCTTGGTGCTTGTTGTTTCTTAAATTCAAAGTCTTATTTATCTTTCTATTTGGTCTTATTATTATCTCTGTCTGTGACTCTTTGTCTGTCTTATTATATTTGTCTGTCTTATTGCTTGAATTATGGCTATTGGTGATGATAATATTGGTGGCTCTTCCATTGAGAAAAGCTTATCCTTTGGTGATGCTTTGTAGTTACACCCTAACAAGTTATAAAATATGGAATATGGCCATGACTTTTGCTTTAAAATATGGAATATGGCCATGACTTTTGCTTTAAGGAACCATAATAAGTTAGGGTTTATTGATGGTACTTGCATAAGAGATGATTCGAACCCTAGTCTTACTAATCAATGGGATACTTGTAACTCGTTGTGGTTACTGATTCTTAATTCTCTCACCGAACTATTTGGTTGGTGCTATATATGCTAAACCGCTATGAAATGTGGAATGATCTTAAAGATACCTATGATAAGGTTGATGGTTCAAATATATTTAATTTGCATAAAATATAAACTCTTAGTCAAAGTGGTCCTCTCTACGATTATTATAACAACCTTAACTCTTTATGGAAACAATTTGATTGTATGATCACTTGCCTCCCCGCACTTGTGAGGTCAGAAACATTTTGAAAACATAATCACCGATCAAGTTAATGCAATTTCTTATGGGTCTTGATGACTCCTATGTCCCCATCGAAGCAATATTTTAACCGAGATCCTTTACCTAATGTCAAAAGCGCTTTCTCTGTTGTCTCCGGGAAGAATCTCACGAATGTTTCATCCGGGAATAGCTCGCTAAACCCAATGCTACAGCCTTTCTAAAAAACGCCCGATGGTGGAAATTTTTTGATAAAAAGGTTTTAACAACAAAGGTTCCGGTTTTAATAATGGTAACACTCAAATAGCAGAGGACCAAACATGAATCTCAAATGTACTAATTGCAAAAACCTAGTCACACTGTTGATAGATGTTATGAACTTGTTGGTTATCCCGCCGGATATGTTAAAAGGAATTTTAATGGTAAACCTTTCAAGAAGAATAATGTTTCACGAAACTAATCATGTCATCGATAATAGTGTTAGCAACTCTCCTGCTTCCTTGTTCATCGAACAACTCTCCACTTACGAGTCTTCTCAATGACAACAATGTCATCTCGCTAATGCCAACTTGGCAAGTAAATTTTTTCAGAACCTTCTTTAATGGCAGGTCAAGTTTAATGTAAACTTTAACAAATTTTTAACAACAACACAAAATCTTTATCTCGAAACATCGCCTTGGTTGGATTGTTGACTGTGCAAATCAAGACATGACGTGTCTAAAACTTTTAATCAATGTTGTTAACATTTCAAATCTTGGCTTAATGCTGGACATCCCAACGGTTCGTGCCTTAATTACTAAAATTGGTGATTTAAAGGTCAATAATGACCTAACTCTTTTGATGTACTTGTTGTTCCCGAGTACAATGTTAGTCATTGTTTGTTCATAAAATTGCTAGAGACAATAAGATGTTTGTTGGGTTTAATGAATCTAATTGCTATATACGATTTACATCAAAAAGGATTGTGGGATTGGTAAACAATACAATGGGTTATATATGTTTGATATTGATTCTACATGTAAGATTATTTCTAATAACCGCATATCTCGTTTTGTCATGTTTCTAAAAATCTTTGGCATCAAAGACTTGGTCATCCTTCGACCAAGTCCTACACATACTTAAACCCACTCTTAAATTTGATAGTACATCCGAAAATGATCATCTCGTGATACTTGTAATAAAGCTAAACAAACCAGGAACCATTCCTCTAAGTGAACATAAATCAACTAAAATTGGTCAACTTGTCCATCTTGATGTATGGGGACCATATAAAGTCACTAGCAGTAGATGGTTACAAATATTTTTAACAAATTGTTGATGACTATTACAGGCGATGTGGGTTTATATGCTTAAGGGAAGGATGATGTTTATGTTTCCATTGTTAACTTTACTCATATGGTATCAAATCAATTTGAACACAATGTCAAGATTTTTAGAAGTGATAATGGGACATAATTTGTCAATAATAAACTTCAACATTTTTCCATGAAAAGGAATTTTACATCAAACCTCTTGTGTTTATACACCACAACAAAATGGTATTGCAGAAGGAAACATAGGCATCTCCTTAATGTAGCTAGATCCCTTATGTTTGTGGGGAATTACCTCTAAATCTTTGGTCCGAATGTGTTCTAACCGCCGCCTATGTCATAAACAGTTACCTCTTCGCCTGTCTGCAAGTCCCCTTCTTCCTCGTGTATGGGCATGACCCTTCACCTCTCTCCTAGAGTCTTGGTCGCTTATGCTATGCCACCATTCTCAACATCTCGATAAATTTGGTAGTAGGTCCGAAAAAGTGTCCTTATTGGTTACTCAAATGAGAAGAAAGGCTATAAACTCTTGAGCCTAGAAACAAAAATATCTTTTACTCCGTAGATGTCAAATTTTATGAAACTGTTTTTCCTTCAAATGAAAAATACTTTGTCAAAACCTTTTGTTGAAACTTTTGTACCAAAAGATTTAAATCACAATAATTTCTTTGACTCACAAATAAGTCCCAATGATGAAGGGAGAGTGACATCCTATGATGATGGCACGGTGGTAAGTCATCCTACTAGGATTGACGAACCGTTGCAACATCTATAGATGATAATACACACCCGAGGGCACCATATCACATGAATCACATCCTGCTAATGCATCTTCGATTCTCATCGACACAACACCGATTCTTCGAATAAGAAAGAGGCTTACCGACCACCATCGCTAGAAGGTCAACCGTAGTCTCTAAGTTACCCAAGAATCTTAACGACTTTATTGTAGAAGGAAAAGTCAAATATGGTGTTGAAAAGGTTGTTAATTACTCTAATCTTAACAAAGATAATTCATGCTTTGCATCTAGTCTTAATAAAAGTATTGAACCTACATTATGAAGAAGCTATCCTTGATAGTAATTGGGTTGATGCTATGAACTCAAATTGAGGCCTTAAATGAAAACCATGCTTGGGATATAACCGATCTACCTCCTAATAGAACTCCTATTGGCTACAAATGGATCTTTAAAATCAAATATAAAGCCAATGGTGAAGTCGATAGATATAAGGCTAGATTAGTTGTTAAAGGTTATAACCAAAGGAAGGAATAGACTATGATGAAACTTTTTCTCCGTTGTGAAAATGTCTCACCGTCGGATGTCTTATTTCCTTAGTGTAAAAACAAATGGCCTTTTTTCAACTTGATGTTAACAATGCTTTCTTGTATGGAGATCTTGATGAGGATATCTATATGACCATCCCCAAGGGTTCTCAGAATGAGAACAATAAAAATAAAGTTTGTAAACTTGTCAAGTCTCTATATGGCCTAAAACAAGCTCCCGTGAAATGGAATGAAAACTTGTCGGTGTTTTAAAAGAAAATAACTTTGTTCAATGTTAATGATCACTCTTTGTTCACCAAAATGCAGAATAACAAGTTTATTGCTCGCTTGTTTATGCGGATGATACGTTTCACCTGAAACCGCATTGATGAGATAAACCTATTCAAAGAGTTTCTAAAATCAAAATTTCATATTAAAGACTTGGGAAATCTAAAATACTTTCTTGGCATTGAGGTTCTAAAACTGGAATGACATTTGTCTCCCAAAGAAAATATTGTCTTGAACTCCTCAAAGAATTTGGCCTTCTTGGGTGCAAACTCGTGTCCACTCCTATGGAACCCAACTCGTCCTTCCATACATTCCCACCGATGATCCTTACTTGTCAACATCATCGTTATCGGGTTACTGGGAAACTTATCTATCTCACCCATACAAGACCCGACATCTCATACTCAGCTCATTGTCCGGCACAATATATGCATTCTCCCTTGAAATCTCATCTAGAATGTGCCTCAATGTCCCGAGATATCTAAAAGGAGCTCCGGAAAAGGTCTATGTACATTTCAAAGAACGCCAAAATCATCTTGAAGGATATAGTGATCTTGATTGGGCAAATGCAAGAAAACCGTAAAATCATCACGGTGGTATTGTGTTTTCTTTAATGATTGTCTCGATCTCATGGAAAAGTAAAACAAAACACTCTTTCAAAATCTTCCACGTAAGGAGTATAGATCTATGTCTATCGCTTGTGAAATCATTGGATTCAAAAATCTTAAAGGATCTAAAAGTTGATATTAATCTCCGTTAATCTTTTCTCGTGATAACAAATCGCTTTACAACTTGTCGTCAACCCTGTTTTCCATGAAAGATCAAAACACTTTGAAATTGATGTTCACGTCATCGGGAAAAAATTGCTAGAGGTGTTATTAGTGCAAAAAGATTGGCTCTTCAAACCAAATCACGACATACTCACTAAAACCTCCTCGCTCATCAAGATAAATTTTTGTGTGAAAAGATATTGTTTGATATGTTTGCCCATCGATTAAGGGGAATGTTAAATTTTGGAGTATCAACTGGGAAACATATTATTCTATCAATTCCTAATGGCTTTCAAGTTATGTTCATTGCAGAGATTCTACGGGGTTAATCATGGACAAAGAATAAAAGGTTTAAAGTTCCAAGAAGCTCGTCATGAAGCTTTCTCATTTATGCCGATGAGTCATTTATAGTCGTTAGAGGGTCTTAGTGTAACTTAATATCCTATTTAATAAGTCCCTTAATCTAGGTTACACACACTGAGTGCAAGATTTTGTATCACTCTCTACTCTTCCTTCCGATCATTTCATTGATCTTGTCTTGTCTTTACATTTACATGATTATTATCTCATTGACATTAATCTAATCTTGTAACATTTGGATACTATTGTAAACTTAATCTAAGATGACTATTGCTGCTTAGATCTGAATAAAGGTTCTATTGCTCATCTTGTGTTGCCTATACTTTCGCACATTGTTGTTGTTATCTGTTATGTATTCGATCGGGTTTTCAAGATTGAATTCATATGAATCTTGAATTTTACTTTTTCTGCATTTTAGGTCTTACCGGTGTTTGTTTAAGGTGAAGGTTAAGCCTTGATTCTTATCATATGTGTTTGTTTAATATAATTCGTATGATGTGAATATCACCTTCGACTAAAGGAGGCACTCCAAGTGTTTGTGACATTGTTTGAATAAGTTTGTGTGTTTTGTTCAGGTGGTCTTGAGATTTGTTATATATGTGTTATTACATGCCGCAACGGGTAAAAGAACAAGCTTTGATATCTTATTTGTTTCTCACATTACACACTTTACACACTTACATGTTGCAACAGGTAAAAGAACAAGCTTTAATAACCAATTTGGTTCTCACTTTACACACTTACATATCTTATTTGTTTCAAGTTTCAGATTTAGGCATTTGGACGGGTGAAAGGAAAAATTCGACAAGTGTTAATTAAGAAAAAAAAATAGCGAATCAATATTCTATCAATTTTTTTTCTACAAGTTATTAGCCGTTTTTATTATTACACTTATTAATTGTTTTTAGGACTATGTGATATAAGTAACTAGCAAAAGAGAAGACATTAGTTTATGAAAAGTGGTTTATGTTAGCTTTAAGAAATGAGCATGTAATGGTGTTGGATGAATGTGAAACTGTAGGTCATAGAGGTACTTATTATTCTAATTACTTACATTGGCAACATATGTGATTTAGTTAGAACATATTATGCTTATGAGCTTTATGCGTGATAACTAACTGATTCAGAATTAACATCTCACAATTGTTACTTCATTGTTACGTCACAGTGGTAAGAAAGAGGTGAATTGATTCAATTTGTTTCATTTTACCAGATTTCCAGGTTGCTAGTTTTGGATATGGTCACAAATAATTAGAAGTGATGGTGATGGCAATAGTAGTGTCAAATACAAATAACAGGTTTGAGGTCTTAAATGGGTAATATTAATGCTTGCAAATCTTACAAATTTATTTACATTGTAATAGATAAAATGCGACTTAGTAACTATTTGTTTACATTGCAATAGATAAAATGGGTAAGCAAATCTTACATATTTCTACGGCATGGTTAATGACCCACACCAGAGAACTCATTAATGGCCATGATGTATCGTGGTTCAAATACGAAGTCATCATAGATTGATTGTTTCATTGAAATAAGTCAATATTTTTAATAAGCTCTAAAAATGTCTTGTCTCGAAGATTTTGTTGCTAATTCGTGTTAGGACTAAAAAAATTCAGGCTTTCGCTTTCTGGGAAAATGATCTTCAGATTGTTGTAAAAATGGAGTTTGGCCAAAAATCAAGTCGTTTTGTTGACAATTAGAGCACTCCCAACAATAACACCATAACACCAATAACACCGCCCACGCCGCCACATCGCCTTTAACATTTAACATTAACATCCCCAAAAACACCCACAACAATAACATCCCAATAACACCATAACACCACTAATATTTCATATTTTCAATTTCAACCCCTAAACTAAATCATACACTTCATTTTTAAACTAAAACAAACATTTCATTAAAACTTAAAACATATTACAACACGAGACTAAAAAATACAACGAAAAAAAAAAAAAAAAAAAAATACAACGAGATAAAAAACACACACACACACACACACCGCAATTAAAAAAAAACATAGCAAATACTTATTCATCGCTGCCGCCTCTTGTTGTTGTCCATGTCGCTCAAGATTCTTCGCCAAACATGCTCCATAAGGTCCCGTTGGAGCGGGTATGCTTGTCGGTCGTGTATTTCTTTTGCTTTACGATCGCAAGCGATCACATCTTTCAACCCATCTTCGTTGCCTCAAATTTGTCGATCGGATCCACCCACGCTCGTTATAGTCACGTAAAGCAAATTTTTGATCTTTTATAATCATGTTATGCATAATAATGCAACAATACATGATTCTACGATCGTGGTAATTTAAATTGACGTGCGGTTGTTGTAGTATACCCCAACGGCCTGAAGAACACCAAAAGCACGCTCAATATCCTTTCGGCACTTTCTTGTCTCCTTTAAAGTACGATGTTTTGCATCGCTTGTTGCCGTGAAGGATTTGACGAAAGTTGCCCAATCGTGGATAAATTCCATCACCAAGTAATACCCCTGCTCATACCTAGTCCGTTAACCATATAAGGTGCTTTTGGGGCATTGTCGCAAGAAGGTCGTCGAATAACGAGAGTTATCTAAAACATTGATATCGTTATTTGCCCCGCCATCCCAAAAATACATGCCGATCCATAAATCTTGAGAAGCAACACTTCAAGCATAATTGTTGGGTATTTTTATCACCCCTAGCAAATGGTTTTGCCAAGCCAACGGACAATTTTTCCATTCCCAAGCATACAAATAATGCTACCAAGATTCCTTAAACCATGTTTTTCTTCATGATGTTGATAAATTTTTGAATGTCTACCATGTTGGTTTTCTTAAATACTCCTAAGATAAACAAATCAATAATGCATTTGTTAAAATTATCAAGACATAATTGTGACGCACTCGCACCCATTTGCAAGTATTCATCAAATGCATCGGTGAGGTGCCGTGACGCCAATTGGCGTATGGCGACGACACTCATTAGAAAGCACTTATACTCATTCGACCCGCATAATCGGGTGTTTGCCTAAAGAAGGTAAAATGATCCGAATATTATCTAAGTATAAGATTCAATACCTTCAACTATTTGCGTGAATAGTTTCCTACCATACGAAATCTTCTACGAAAATTCGGTTTGAATACTTACAACCTTGTACGAATAATCGCTATGCAGACGTTCTTCCGCAAGCTCACGCTCACGATATACATGGGTACGAGAACGACTAGGATGTTGAGATTCAATACCCTCTTGTTGTTCCAACCAAGGTGATACTCGCACGCGACCGCCATAAATTGAAGTCCTCTTGGTCATCAACGCCCCGACCAAGACAGGAATATCACCACTGATTTGGATCCATTGTGAACGAATTTGATTTTGAAATATGAAAGTGTAAAGAGGAAGTATATAAAGTTTGAATGGAAGTGTGAAAAATAGAGTTTTGGTTGGGTATTTATAGTGGTAAAAAATGTTTTGTTTTTTTTTTTTTTTAAAAAACTAGCCGTTAAGGGGGTTTTGTAATTTTTTTGAATTTCTAGACGCTGAGGGACTAATTGTAAGTTTTTCAAATTTTTTTTTCTCCTCCTTAACGCTGCTGCCAAAGCAACGGCTCCATTCTCCGTGTTAACGCCGAGCTCCCATGGGTATAACTACCATAACGCCGTTATTGATGGTTTAACGCCGTATATGGCGCTACCATTGGGATTGCTCTTAGCGCTTGCCAAATTGTGATTTATACCTTCTTCACATAAGATCACAAATAAGTTGTATCTTTGTGAGCCATTAGAGACGTAATGACTGATTCGTTTACTTTGTTAGGTTTTTAATTTCGTATTCATTTGAAGCTTTAATTATTCTTTTACTTTGTTTGCATTTTAGGTTGTAATTGTTCATTTGGAATGATGATTGGGTTTGATGGATAAGATAAATGTAAAGTATTAATTTTTGTCATATAAACTTGTATTGTTAATTCATATGAGATAAATTTTATGTTTACTTGACAATATGACACCAAATGGATATGCTTTAGCTATTTGAAAATGTATGATCATTTCATGAGTTTGTAGCGGGTTCGAGGTATAAGGATAACGAGTTTGTTGCAGCTACTTCTGTTATGATTATTTTACCCCTAATCGATCAAAGGTTGTTATGTTATAAAAGTGCACTACATATGTTATATACTAAGAAGTTTTACGCGACGAGTAACAAGCATCGTTAGTTATTATCTCATAATTGATGCAACCGTTTGCAATTACATTTTTTTATTTTCACGTTACACGAAACACTTATCACAATATCGCATATCGTTAATTGTCTGCCGCTAGAAATTTTCGTTGCAATGCACATGTACTCGCCTAGTTATTATCGTGGCCTCTGAGTACAAGAAGGTGAATACCGCCTGCCCAAAGTTTTAAGAGCCCCAAAGTTTGTCCCGTTAATAATTATATGCATGTGTACACATATTTTTTCACGAAAAAAAAAGTATTTAGATGAGAAAATATCTTAAATGAATAATATGTTAGAACATTTAGATAACTAATTGCATTATATTTTATAAACGATGACACATTAAATATAACGTTCCTTATCGATATACCTCATTATTTAATTTCGTTCAAGACCTCAAAAAAATTTCATAAATTTATAAGACGGCCGGATTATTATAGAGATCTCTATCATCTTTCATTTTAGGTTGTGTAAATTACCTTAAAAGCAAACAATTTTAAATCACTTTATAAATGAAGGTTTATTTATTTATTTAGCAAATGAATTAATTTCAAACATCGCCCAAATCAGCTTGAGCATTTTCTTTCACATATCTTTTTGTCTTTTTGGTTGAGTTATGCGGAAGATCAATACTGACAAGTACTGTATGACATTGTATCTAGAAAATAAAGTATAGAATAAATTTGTCATTTTGAATAAAAATGAAAACACTTTCATTAAAATTTATCCAATTCAGCTCGTACCTACTACCACAAGACCAGTAGTTGAAACAAGGAGGTAGGTGAGATAACAAGCTCTCAAGCTCTTAATTGCATGACTGCTAGTACAATTTTTAGGTAGCGTTTCAAATGGCATATTAAATTATCCAAAATAAACCTACCTTCTTTTTTTATAGTATAACCCAAGACTTTGGATCTTTAAACTAACACGTCAAACCACGATATTGTCATAATGCAAATATACAACTTGGTAATAAAGAATTAGTCACCGTTTTAAAAAAAAGCAAGTACCCATTTTAGAGTAAGAATAATCAACAGAACACCTTAATATATATACAAGCTTAAACTATCCATACACAACTCAAAAAACCCAAAAGTACCCATAAAAGATTTGATCATATTTTCATGCAAACTTGATCATTTCTTATTGCTCAAAGATGATAGGAATACCAGAAAAAGCCAAGACTTTTGTGAACAATAGATGGCTAGTTTTTGTAGCATCTATGTGGGTACAATCATGTTCTGGTATTGGTTACATGTATGGAAGTATATCACCAGTGATCAAGAGTACTATGGGTTATAATCAGAGGCAGATTGCTATGTTGGGTGTGGCTAAAGATATTGGTGATGCTATTGGGTTCATAGCTGGTAGCTTGTGTGAAGTTGTGCCTATTTGGGTTGTTCTTTTATTGGTGTTGCTCAGAATTTTTGGCATGGTCTTGTTTGGCTTACTGTTAATGGACTTTGCCTCACTTGCCTTTGTGGGTGGTTAGTATCTCTTTACATAGCATCTATTCTTTCTATATTAAGTAATATTGTGTTCATGTTCATTTGATTTAGGGGTCAGAAACTAATTTGATCATGAACACTTTGTTAATTGACTATCAAGATTGCAACTAGCTGTATGCATGTTTATCTATGGGTGCCTTGAGTTTTGTTTTTTTAGGAAGAATCTGGATTACTATTAGATTTGATACCAATTTGTTTCTGGATTACTATTAGATTTGATACCAATTTGTTTTTTTCTTTGACTTTTACAAGTCAAAGGGATATAGTTGGAGTTACAAATTTGAGAGCTACTAGTATGGTTACTAGTCTAATACTGAAAAGTTTATTGACTAATGAGAGATTGTTACGGTTGGTAAAACTTTGAGTTCAAAACAGTAAATTCTAGATGTAAATTTTGAATCTTAGAAGTACTAGCCTTGACTTGATAAAATGGAAAGTGTAACTTTTTGGAACAGAATCAGCATTAGCATCTGTTTCTACCCAAATGCATGTATTGTAAAGTTGCTTGTTAGCATGTTAAAGTTCCAAATCACGTATTTTCTAAAGCTCAATTCGAACTTTATTTGCAGCTATGCGTTTGCATATTTGTGGGAACAAATGGCGAAACCTATTTCAATACAGGATCACTTGTTTCAGGAGTCCAAAACTTCCCCAGAAGCCGTGGTCCAGTAGTAGGAATACTGAAGGGTTTTGCTGGTCTAAGTGGTGCAATACTGACACAAGTTTACATGATGTTCAATTTCCCCAATGAAGCATCGATCATTTTTGTTGTGGCAGTAGGTCCCACTATTGTGATTACTTCACTAATGTTCATAGTTAGACCTGTTGGTGGCCATAGACAAGCTAGACAAACGGATAACATAAGTTTCTTAGCTCTTTATGGTGTTTGCCTCATTCTTGCTGCTTATCTTTAGCTGTTTTAATACTACAAGATTTAGTTGCTTTAAACCAAACAACACTCACTGCGCTCACAATCGGGCTCGTGATTCTTGTCGATTCGCCAGGATTCCAATCACACTGGTCTTTTTTCACCTAAACCTGATTCAGAGGAGAGTCTTTTGACTGAAGAAGAGAAGCAAGCGGTTAAACATGAAAAACAGGAAGTTATTTTCAGCTAAGTAGAAGACGAGACACCTTCTTGAACCGATTCACTTCAGATGATGAACAAAAAGAAAGCATCTCATTTGCAAGCGAGACTTGTGCAAGCAGCTGCTGACGGGCGGTTAAGAAGAAGAGTGGCCTAATGAAGAGGGAGGATTTTACTTTGATGCAGGCATTAGTGAAAGCCGATTTCTTGCTAATGTTCTTCTCATTAGTTTTGGCATCGGGTTCTGGTTTGACCATTATTGATAACCTGGGTCAAATATGTCAGTCTCTAGGCTATGAAAATCCTCATATATTCGTTTGTATTTGGAACTTTCTTGGTCGTGTTGCTGGCGGATATTTCTCTGAGCTGGTTGTAAGGTATACATTCTTTATATTGGATCTCAAAGATTCAACTTATATATCTGTTAATATGTGGAGGTCATGTATGTATCATATATTGAACCGTTATACTTTTTGGCCAACAGGAAGTATGCATACCCGAGACCAGTGGCAATGGCTGCAGTTCAAGTAGTAAGGCGTGCTCACTTTTCTACTATGCCACAGGTGCACCTGGTGCAATATATATTCTGTCAGTAGTAATGGGATCTTGCTATGGTGCCCACCGGGCCATTGTGCCTCAGCTGCCTCAGAACTATTTGGGTTAAAGAGTTTGGTGCATTATACAACTTTCTTACACTAGCCAGTCCAGCTGGTTCCATGATCTTCTCGGGTATAATTGCTAGTGGTATTTACGACTATGAAGCCAAGATTCAGAGCGATCACGCGGTCATAGATGGTGAAGCACTCACTTGTTATGGAACCATATGTTACTCCATCACTTGTGGGATATTGTCGGTTCTTTGTCTCATTGCGTTTTTCTTGAGTATGATTGTTGTTTATAGGACTAAGAGAGTCTACGCACAGCTTTACGGGAATTCGAGGACTTAACTTTGACATCATGGTATCAAAATATAGGACTCAGAAAGATTCAAATCCCATTGAGATGGACCCTTTTGGCTTTTTTCTATTCATTCTTTTGTATACTACTTGATTTTGTTTGTATGTTGTGCTGCAATAGTACATTATGTAGGATGGATAATTTGTAACAGTTTCATCACATTATTAATGTCATAATGTTTCGTGATCAAAATTTTATGCAAATAGTATCTTGCTTAAAAGGCCAAAAAAAAAACAAAAAAACAAAAAAAAGAAGAAGAAAACTATGGCATTGTCAAGTAAGAAATGATATAAACATCACTACAAAACTACTAATTCTCCACATTTTAAAGCGCCAATTACCACGATTAAAATGTAAAATTATTGATTCCACACTTTCTCACGCGCAGGTAATAATAGGTGTGACAAATTTTCTACATATATAAGTGTGGAGATATTATCAAATTTCTATAGTTAAAAGTTGCGAATTTTTTTGAACGTCCACACGTAAAAGTGCAAGAAATTGCAAAAATATTTATAATAAAAAATGTGAACACATTTGCTACACATATAAGTATACTTTATCAGAATTATGACACACTTATATATGCGATTAATTTTTAAACTATTTGTGACACATATTAGTGTAGAAAATTATTATCTATATAAAAAATGTCCACACTGAGATACCGTAGCAAACTAAGTGTGAAGAATAGAGATATTTTTGTAGTGCATGTTTGTCATGGCGTGCCACAACGGACCGTGGTCCTCGAGCATGCCGATGAACCTCATGGATTTCTCGCAAGACGTAATTTGCTTGTGGGGCCCACAACGAGCCATGGTTGGAGGAAGGAGCGGCAGACAAGATGTTGTTTCAAGTTCGAATCTCTCGTGCAGGCGCGTGTATCCGCGAGCTTCCTTCCGCTCTTGGGGTAACGCTCCTTGCTTAGAATTTCAGAATTTGTGTCATCCATATGGACCTTCCTCCTCTATTATTGCGGAGACTTCCATCTCGATATTGATTTGCTTTTCGTTTCCACCAAAGACTTGCTTTGATAGGTGTGCAAAGCTTGTCGAGGCGATCTTGCTTAGTGCATCCGCCTTGCGATTTTCCCCCAGAACTTGCTTGATGGTGAATCACAAAGCCTTTGATCGTTGTCTTGGTCTTATCGAGACTTCAATCATATTTTCTTCTTTAGCCACGTATTCGCCCAACACGTGGTTGGCCACTAGTCGAGTCCACATTTTCTTCTAGGTTACGACACCCATCCGAAGCCGCAATGCGAGTCCAAACATTAGAGCTTCATATTCTCGCCTCATTGTTTGTCGTCAGAATTCAAACGCAATGCGTAAGTGAATTCCATTCCTCCGGGTTTGCGAGAATGAGGCTCGCTCCTCGAACCATCAACGCACGGGATCCATCTGTGAACAAGATCCATGGATCTGCGCAGCCTGGCCCTACTTGTGCGGGTATCTCCTCGTGCTCGGCCGACGATGAAGTCCGCGTAACTGCTCCTTTGATTGCGTACGTGGGTCTAAGAGATGTTGTGCTCACCTAGCAATACACTCCACTTCGCACCGCCCGATGCGCTGTGTTTAGAGATGATCCGCTTGATCGGTTGGTCTCGTGATTATCGCTATCGCGGCTGAAATACCTCGTAGCCGCTTAGCAAAGAAACACCAACGCCAAAACTAATTTTTCCATGGCGCTATAGTTCATCTCCGCCTTCGAGTGCCTTGCTTACAAAGTAGACATGTGTTTGTACCGAATCCCTCTCTAAGAGTATCACAATGATCGCCCATCATCATGGAGAGATACATAATTAACTCTTCCTTGGTCGGGTGCGACAAGTGTGGGAGCTTTGCCGGATGTTGTTTAAGTTGTGTGAAGGCTTCTTCCGCCTCCGTAGTCCAATCGAAAATCTCCCTTTTGATACACTTATCGAGTGTTTTGAAGAGAGGTAGAGACTTGTCTACCGACTTAGAGAACTCATAAGACCATTTAGCTTTCCATTGAGAGATTGGACCTCCTTCAACGCTGCGCGTGAAGGAAGTTCAATGATGACCTTTGTCTTTTTCTCGACATGGTTTTATACCGTCAAGCTCTATTAGGTATCCGAGAACATACCTTCAGTGGCGCCAAGGTACATTTTTTGGGATTTAGCTTCATATTGATCTCGTAGAGTTTTTAACGCTTCCTCAATATCGCGACTAACTCATCTTCAAGATGGCTCTTATGACCGTGTCATCAACATAGACCTCCGTGATCAGGCCCAATTGTTTTTCGAAAGCATTATCTACTAACCACCGGGTAGGTGGCGCTCGATTCTTCAAGCCTAAGGGCATTTTTTGTGTAACAAGAGACGCCTTGGCTCGTGTGAAGGCCGCTTTTTCCTCATCCTCCTTAGCCATCCGGATTTGATGATATCCTTTATACGCATCGAGAAACACTTCAATGGATACCCGCACGAGACTCTATTTTCCGGCCTATCTCGGTAATGGGTAGCGATCTTCATGACATGCTTTATTAAGATCGGTGAAGTCCACGCGCATTCGCCACCACCGTCGCTTTTTTGACCATTATCGGGTTAGAAAGCCACCATGGTAGTAGACTTCCCGCGATAATTCCGCATCCACCGGTTTGGTATCGCTGATGCTTGCGACGCCTCGGGCTTGGCCGCGCTTTCTTCGCGCGACAGGAGTACTTGCTCGGATTCTCGCTTTATGCTCGCGATCGAGCGTGGTACCCTACCATGTGTTTTGGCTCCCATGCAAAATGTCCAAGTTCTTTTGCAAGAGCGCGCACACAACCGCTTTGCTGTTGTCCGATGCTGACCGATGGATATTTCTGCCCGGTATTCGGGTGAATCGCAACCTTCGATTGGAACTTTGGTTACACGCCGCTCGGATCGGTGTCGTTTCGCATGTAATCGTGTTACATTCTCTATGCGCACAAAGGGCATTATAAAGAGTAACAATGCCCCTTCCATCGAATTTAAGCATCCCGCGCGCCGTTGATGGCATGCACAGACAATCGATATCCCAGTCTCCGACAATGCCGCTATGGCGAGGAGATTTGATCTCATAAATTCCATCCAAGACGCCGCAGAGTGTTTTTCGCTTCCATGATCAAGATTTGGAACTTTCTTGGTCGTGTTGTCAATGGATATTTCTCGAGCTGGTTGTAAGGTATACATTCTTTATATTGATCTCAAAAGATTCAACTTATATATCTGTTAATATGTGGAGGTCATGTATGTATCATATATTGAACCGTTATACTTTTGGCCAACAGGAAGTATGCATACCCGAGACCAAGGGCAATGGCTGCAGCTCAAGTAGTAATGGCGTGCTCACTTTTCTACTATGCCACAGGTGCACCTGGTGCAATATATATTCTGTCAGTAGTAATGGGATCTTGCTATGGTGCCCACTGGGCCATTGTGCCTCAGCTGCCTCAGAACTATTTGGGTTAAAGAGTTTTGGTGCATTATACAACTTTCTTACACTAGCCAGTCCAGCTGGTTCCATGATCTTCTCGGTATAATTGCTAGTGGTATTTACGACTATGAAGCCAAGATTCAGAGCGATCACGCGGTCATAGATGGTGAAGCACTCACTTGTTATGGAACCATATGTTACTCCATCACTTGTGGGATATTGTCGGTTCTTTGTCTCATTGCGTTTTTCTTGAGTATGATTGTTGTTTATAGGACTAAGAGAGTCTACGCACAGCTTTACGGGAATTCGAGGACTTAACTTTGACATCATGGTATCAAAATATAGGACTCCAGAAAGATTCAAATCCCATTGAGATGGACCCTTTTTGGCTTTTTCTATTCATTCTTTTGTATACTACTTGATTTTGTTTGTATGTTGTGCTGCAATAGTACATTATGTAGGATGGATAATTTGTAACAGTTTCATCACATTATTAATGTCATAATGTTTCGTGATCAAAATTTTATGCAAATAGTATCTTGCTTAAAAGGCCAAAAAAAAAACAAAAACAAAAAAAAAAGAAGAAAACTATGGCATTGTCAAGTAAGAAATGATATAAACATCACTACAAAACTGGCTAATTCTCCACATTTTAGCGCCAATTTACACAGCTAAAATGTGTAAATTGTTGATTCCACACTTTCTCATGTGCGGTAATAATAGGTGTGACAAATTTTTCTACATATAAGTGTGGAGATATTATCTAAATTTCTATAGTTAAAGTGTGGAAATTTTTTGAATGTCCACACGTAAAAGTGTGGCAAAATTGCAAAAATATTTATAATAAAAATGTGAAAACATTTACTACACATATAAGTATAGCTTTATTGTAATTGTACACACTTATATATGTGGATTAATTTTAAACTATTTGTGACACATATTAGTGTAGAAAATTATTATCTATATAAAATGTCCACACTTGAGCATACCGTAGCAAACTAAGTGCGAAGAATAGAGATATTTTTGTAGTGCATGTTTGTCATGGCGCAGGCCACAACGGACCGTGGTCTCGAGTGCATGCCGCATGAACCCTCATGATTTCTCGCAAAGACGTAATTTGCTTGTGGGGGCCCACAACTGAGCCATGGTTGGAGGAAGGAGTCGATGACAAAGATGTTGTTTCAAGTTCGAATCTACGTGGTCAGGCGCAGTATCTCGCGAGCTTCCTTCCTTCTGGGGTAACGCCCTTGCTTAGAATTTCAGAATCGGTGTCATCCATAGACCTTCCTCCTCTATTATTGTGGAGACTTCCATCTCGATATTGATTTGCTTTTCGGTGTTTCCACCAAGACTTGCTTTGATAGGTGTGCAAAGCTTGTCGAGGCGATCTTGCTTAGTGCATCGCTTTGCGATTTTCCCTCAGAACTTGCTTGATGGTGAATCACAAAGCCTTTGATCGCTGTCTTGGTCTTATCGAGACATCAATCATATTTTCTTCTTTAGCCACGTATTCGCCCAACACGTGGTGGCCACTAGTCCGGAGTCCACATTTTCTTCTAGGTTACGACACCCATCCGAAAGCCGCAATGCGTAGTCCAACCGATTAGAGCTTCATATTCGCCTCATTGTTTGTCGTCAGAATTCAAACGCAATGCGTAAGTGAATTCCATTCCTCCGGTTTGTGAGAATGAGGCCTCGCCCGAACCATCAACGCATGAGGATCCATCGTAAACAAGATCCATGGATCATGCGCCCGCCCTACTTGGTGTGGGTATCTCCTCGGTGCCCGGCTGATGATGAAGTCCGCTGAATCTCGCCCTTTGATTGCGGTACGGGTCTCGAGATGTTGTGCTCACCTAGCAATACACTCCACTTCGCAGCCCGCCCGATGCGCGTCAGTTTAGAGATGATCCGCTGATCGGTTGGTCTCGTGATTATCGCTATGGGTGCGCTGAAATACTCGCGTGAGCTGCTTAGAAGGAAACACCAACGCCAAAACTAATTTTTCCATGGCGCTATAGTTCATCTCCGCCTTCTTGAGTGCCTTGCTTACAAAGTAGACATGTGTTTGTACTTGAATCCCTATCTCAAGCAGTAGCATCGCTACCGACCGCCCATCATTCATGGAGAGATACATAATTAACTCTTCCTTGGTCTGGGCGCGACAAGTGTGGGAGCTTTGCGGATGTTGTTTAAGTTGTGTGAAGGCTTCTTCCGCCTCCGTAGTCCACCGAAAATCTCCTTTTTGATACACTTATCGAGTGTTTCAAGAGAGGTAGAGACTTGTCTGCCGACTTAGAGGAACCTCACACCGACTAGCTTTCCATGAGAGATTGGACCTCCTTCAACGCGTGGTGAAGGAAGTTCAATGACAGCCTTTGTCTTTCTCGGACATGGTTTTATACCGTCAAGCTCTATTAGGTATCCGAGGAACATACCTTCGATGGCGCCGAAGGTACATTTTTGGGATTTAGCTTCATATTGATCTCGTAGAGTTTTTAACGCTTCCTCAATATCGCGCACTAACTCATCTTCAAGATGGCTCTTTATGACCGTGTCATCAACATAGACCTCCGGATTTGCCCACCTGCTTTTTCAAAGCATTATCTACTAACCACCGGTGGTGGCGCTCAGATTCTTCAAGCTTAATGGCATTTTTGTGTAACAAGAGACGCCTTGGCTCGTGAAAGGCCGCTTTTTTCCTCATCCTCCTTAGCCATCCGGATTTGATGATATCCTTTATACGCAGACGAGGAAACACTTCAATGGATACCCGCACAGACTCTATTTTCCGCCTATCTCGGTAATGGGTAGCGATCTTGTGGACATGCTTTATTAAGATCGGTGAAGTCCACGCACATTCGCCACCTACCGTCGCTTTTTGACCATTATCGGGTTTAAAGCTACCATGGTAGTAGACTTCCGATAATTCCCGCATCCACCGCTTAGTATCGCAGACTGCTTAAGACGCCCGGGCTTCGCGCGCTTCTTCCGGCGCGACAGAGTACACCTTGTCGGATTCTCGCTTTATGCTGCGTGATTGAGCGTGGTACCCCAAACCATGTGTTTTGGCTCCCATGCAAAATGTCCAAGTTCTTTTGCAAGAGCGCGACACAACCGCTTTGCCGTTGTCCGACAAAGCCGACCGATGGATATTTCTGTTCCGGTATTCGGGTGAATCGCAACCTTCGATTTGGAACTTTGGTTACCGCCGCGGGATCGTGTCGCTTCGCATGTAATCGTGTTACATTCTCTATGCGGTACAAAGGGCATTATAAAGAGTAACAATGCCCCTTCCATCGGAATTTAAGCATCCCGGCCTGTTGATGGCATCCGCGCATAACTCGATATCCCGTGTCTCCGATAATGCCGTTGTATGGCGATGCGGGAGATTTGATCACCATAAATTCCATCCAAGACGTCAGAGTGTTTTCGCTTCCGGCGTCGACCGGTAATCGATTTACCCCATAGGCCATATCTTTTCACCAGAAACCGGCCAACACCGCTCGACCGCTTAACCTGACCACGATTTCGAGCCACAACCGCTGAAGCAATGCTCATACATGATGTCCGCCGATGCTCCACCATCAACATACATGCGATGGATGTCGTGACCACCGCACTAATCTCAATGGTGAGTGGTTCGACCATGCGTTGTCCGCAGCTAAGGCGGGAAAGAGATTTCGCTTCCTTGGGAAAACTCTGGTCGACCTTCCGGCTAGTGACATCACGCCATGATTGTATCATGTAGATGGTGTCGGCCTTTTCTTGGGTGTCTCCTTCTTGTTTCCACCTTCTCGTCTATCCTTTCCTCCTTGATATTTTTGACCAAATGGTCCAATCGCCTTCTTTAACCATTTTGTCAATGAGTCATGCAGATTGGACACATTCGTTAGTGGTGTGGCCCTTCCGCGCGTGGTAGTCACAGATCCACTCCCCACTCGCCGATCCTCCGGAGTGCGCATTTGTGGCGGTCTTGGAAAGTTTGCGCCTACATTGCGAGTATTTCTTCTTGCGTTTTAGTCGCTGGGGTGTATTTGTCGTTATCGCCCACTTCCTTGGTTGCGATAGTTCTCGTTACGGTTATTATTCCGGTCCGTGGATTGTCTCCCGGTTGTTCCCGTGACCGGTAGTTTGAATAGCTTTTCTTGCTATCCGCCGCAGTAGCTTCTCCTCGACGAAGGACCGTGTGCGTTTCATGACTTCATCAAAGGATTGGGAAACTTGTCATTCAATCTTTTGATAAGTTCCGTTCTTGATCCCATTCATAAACCCGAAATTTTGAGTACTTCGGGACATGCTTTAACTTGCATACATTCGCCCTGAAGCGCCCATAAAACGCTCGTGGACTCCCCTGGCGCTGCTTTTGACCTAGCGAGTTCAATGGGGTTTTTTCACACTTTTTCCGTTGAGTAAAATTTAGACTAACGCCTTTCTCAATTCTTGAAACCATTGATGCTTCGCGTGGAAGCTTATTGAACCGCCTCCGCTTCCTACTAGTGTGGAATTAAACATATGGCACCACACTGCTTGTGGCCGCTTCTCAATACTGCGGGCGATTCGAAAATTTTAGGTGATCGTCAGGTCACCGTCTCGCCATAGGTTTTGACATTAGAGGCATGTGCTCTTCTTGTTTTCTCGAGAAATCACCGATACATCTAGTGAACGATCCACCTTCTCGGCGACGCCACGGGAGACATGTCTTCTCCTCTTGGTCCCTGTGATTTCCTTCGGACTTCAAAGGTCCGGGCCTCGCTATCCTCGTTGTCCAAGGAATTATCGGAGGATGAATCTTCCTCCTCAAGCGCTGCTACCGATCGTCTCGTCAATTTGTGCTTGAAGGACTTTACTTGGGAGTATCGTTGCCCAAGTCTCGCCCCAGACTCGCGACTACCAAGTCCGGCATGTACATTGGTGCGCCTTTCATCCTCCTCACTTTCTTCCACATGCCGTAGTCGATGTATCATCTTCCTCGACTCTCCTTCCGATTCTCATTGAACACTGGGTCGGCGACTATCCTCCCGCCGCTTCTCCTTCCGGACGACGCGGTGGGATGTCTCAAACTCCCGCCAAAGTCGAGTGAGCATGCAGTTCCGACCGACCTTTTCTTTGCTTCCTCTTGCATGAGAGTAGTTTAAGGCCTCGTAGTTTTGAGAGACAAAACTACTTGGCTCTAATTCCAGACGACCCCTTCTAGAACGTGGGTATCTGTTTTATCAATATGCCCTTGTTCTTATCAGTGCGTCGGTGCAAAGGAAGTTAGCTTCTAGCACCGATTCAAGTGGAGTAAAAGGAGCGCGCATGGATCTCTAGTGCGGTGGTGGTGGTGGTTGCATGGGTTGTCCCCGGCGGTTCCACCGGAGGAAGACCGAGTCCGGCCTCGATCCACGATTTTTAGCGGTACCGGTTGTCCCGTGGTCCGCTTAGGAGTTGATCCGTTGCGCGCCTTTTTCCCGTGAGGTCTGTTGCGATCGCCGACTTCCATGCTTCGCCATTCTAGTTCTTGGTTCTTAGTGAATGGTCCCACTGGATGGCGCCACTTGTTGATACAAAAGTTGGGCGTTCCTTGTTTGGAGCTCCGCTCTCGTACCAATTGAGAATCGTTGCTTGAGACCGCGCACTAAGAGATGTAAAACACCGTTAGGCTTATCAGCGGGATTGTCTCCCACGATTATCCTCCGCGTGAGAGTAAGTAATCGGTTTAGGGTTAAAGGAGAGTTAGGTTTTGTAGATCGTACTTTAACGAGGATGTGATTCCTTTATATACACACGAGTCCTTGTTGGTTCCGTGTTCCTCAACCTCGCGTATCCCGCCTAAGTCGGTTTGGGAATGATTATCTCCTCGATTAAGAGATATCCGATATCTATTCAGTAAATAGATTCAGATTTTGGCCTTCGATGGGCCTAAACGCTTATCAGTAGCTCACTTCGTGTTGGGCTTATCAAGATTAGGTTTTGGCGGGTCCATGACCCGGATATAGACTATACGTCATCAGAAGTTGCCCAAATAGTTGTCTTAAATTCTTAAAAGACCTTTGTACCAATGACATCCTTCAACAACAAAATGACTCGTTCTTCATATATATGCCTCCATAATATGCTAAACCACAACTTTGTTATTTTGAATACTGTTACAGTCAACTTTAAAACTTAATCTCTGATATGATACATTTTGCTAACTTATAAACACTTTGATAATTACTAAAATACACCACGGTATGTGAATCTGTATGTGAGTGACCTGTTAACCCAAAAGTTGTAGGTTAAAGTTTCGTTGGAGATATGTAAGATAGGTGGTTTAAGTTGTAAATTGCCGCCTAAAAAAAAAAAAAAAAAACTTGACTCCACAAAATACCTCGTAAGTAATTTAACAATTATCAAAATTCGCCTCAAATTCTATGCAAATTTGTAAAGCAAGTTACATGGCTTTAATCACATAAGTTCAATGCTTTATAGTTTATATCTTAACCATAGTTCTAAAAGGCTCGCAGCGTAGTCTTGGTAATGCCGCCATTGCATTATCGCCACGCTTCAGTAAACTTAATATATATGAAATATGATATAAATATATAAATATTTTCATATTTTGTCACTTATATCACACCTTATAAACTAAAGCTCGCATTAGCCGCAAAAGCTGAAGACTTGATCGTGCCGCCAGCCACGCTCACGCTATTTATAACTTTGATCTTAACGCATCACTCTAAAAGGTTACTCACTGTTTAAAATAATATCCCTAACAAAAAAGACGACATTTAATTTTTTTTCTTACTTTTACGTATGCTAGTTTTACCCATAACTAATAAATTAATGTTGTTTTTGAAACTTGACGACAAGAAATCTAATTAAAATAATTAACATGATAAAGTCAATCAAGCTTTTATATTTTTAGTGACAAACAATTATTTATCCATAGAAAACTAAAATTTCGTATTGAGTGAGTAGTAAATTATATAATATTACTGTTGTTAATGCTTAGGTCCGTTTAAATAAGAAATAAAGTTAAAATGGAAATAATGAGAACTAATCACAATACATCTCCTCATTTGAAAGGTGTAGTTGAAAGTAGATTTTGATCTTTCTCATTTTTATTTAGTCAACTTTATGTTTCCACTTCTACACTGCCTTTTAAATATTCATTGCTTTGATCATACCGATTAGTTTACAAGTACTAGAAGCAAGGTTTTTTTCGACCGGCGCATTTAGGAGATTTGAAATTTTCCGAAAATTAGTACTAGGAAGCAAAATTCCATGGACCCCGTAGTTCCACCCTCTGGTTAGCAAGCTTCTGTTCGCGATCTTATTATGATCATTGTGTAAGTGTCCTATTATATTATGCGGTCTAGTGCCATTTGGTCTATTATGGACTTATTACTTAAGCTATATGCTCATAAGCTCTTGAAAAATGAGCTTATCGGTTTTTAAAAGTTATATAAGCCAAAAAAATAAGCTAAACCAAACACCCCGCGAGGCATGTCCTATTAAACACTATATTCTTCAGTTTTTATGTAACCTTAATGCTTCAGCTAGCTGTCAAACACATGTATACACTACAAAAATGTGCTGTCCCTGCAGAATTGATCATCAAGTGTTTGTGTCATAGATTATTAAAAAGCTTCACACTATATATCTTTAGGGCTAGATAAATTTGCCTCATATACACGGTATAACAGCTAGTAGACATTTTTGTCTTATAGTTTAGATTGATCTTTAAATCAACAGGTCAATTAAGCGAATTTTGTTGATCACAAGTCATGCATTTGAGTTCACTGTATATAAGTTACCGTGGATGAAACTAAAAGTTATTAAACAGGTTACAAACATTTGATTCTGCTTTTGTATTGTATAGAAGTATGACATATTGCATGTAAATTCTCACGATCCATGTAATGACTAGTGAGTCACATTTCTAATCCGTTAACCACTAAGAAGCACCTCAAAGTCCTTAACTTTGCCGAGGTTAGAATTGGTCGTTATTATGCTGTTTGGGTCAATATAAATTGGATTGCTATACTTTCTCTATCGATGCCGGTGTTCAATTTTTTTAAATCAATATCTTTTATTTATCGGACACTCCTTATTTGTTTGTTGTTAGTGTTAATGTTAATCAATGTTAATGGCATTTTAAGAAAGTTACTGCCTTTTAGCTCCTTTAATGTATCGCTGTATAATTTGGTGCATTTATATTAACTATGTATATGAAGATATTAGGCCCAGGAAGAACTTTACACCTAAGATAACTTCAAAAAAGTCACACTACTCGTCTTAGGTGATTGATGACCGTCTCCATGACTCATGTTAGCCTGTATGCGAGCTTATAGTTTCTCAAACATACTTACATACACCCATTATATGTGATAGTAGGATTTACAAAAATAGAATTTTGTGACCAAGTTAAATGTTGTTTATATGACGTTGACTTTGTTAGAATATAAAAAGGAATTTTAATCTCAATCCAACAATGTAGTCATGCGTTAAGAATCTCAAAAAAGTTAGTTTCTTACATTTCGAACATCTCATGTTAATACTGAGGGGTTACACAAGACTCAACCTCAAAAGAAGGTGGTAGGGGATGTGTCTGGGAACAAGTATGGTGTTTTGGAGAACTTGGAAGATGAAGAATCGGGTGAAAAAGTTCAGCAGACACAGTCACATAATAATAAAGGAAAAGAGCATATGCAAATTTCCAGTGCAGACTCTAAGGTGGCTGAAGTACAAGCTAAGAATGACAAAGTACATAGAGAGAATAGTATGGAAGAATCAGATAAAATGTTACAATGGAAGTAGAAGGTGGATTTTCTTGATAAGCTTGTAGAGGATAAGAGGATTACTACTGTTGAAGAATCAAAACTATGGTTTGAAAGTGTAAATCAGCTTCTGTACTACAAGAAAAAGTGGGAAGTAAGGTGGAAAACTGGTAGTCCCTTATGAGATAGAAGTTTCTATTAATTCTGGAACTTCATTAATGATTTTAGTAGTGAATTGGAGGTCTGGTCTCTGCTGTTATAAGTATAGTGCTAATTGTTTGAGTTCTTTGGTTTGTATGTTGTCTGATTGCATGGTATGTAGTCTTTGGATAGTATGTTGTATGTTTGTTGTAGCTCCAAAGTCGTTGTTGTGGTATGTCACTAGCAATGATTTGAATGCTTATGAATGTATCATGTTTTCTTGAGTTAATATATTTTCACTGTTGTTGCACCAAAAAAAAAAAAACATCTCATGTTAAATTAAAAGATGTTGTTAGTGATCGTGAGTGTAACTGTGGGATTTTGGTGAATACGTAAAAGGGTTAGGAGGTGTGGAGTGCACATCCGGTTAGGTCAATGTAAATCCAAACTCATAATGATATTGGACTTGGTCTTGGTAACCGCCGGTAGTCGTGACCAAAAACCGAAAAAAAACCGAACCAAACCGTCAACACCGGTTTTGACATAACCGGTTCGGTTAGGATAATAACCGCGATTAGGAACCGGTTTTAGTTCTAGGCTTTGACGTATTATGAGTTTATTTAATAAAAGTTGAAGGTATTTGAGTTATTAATGCCGGTTAGCTTTTGAAAATAACCGTTTTTATTAATGCCGTTATGGAAGTGCCCTAACCTCTTGATAACCCACTTGTGAAAGTATGAAATAAATGAATGCATTCTCGTACGTCCATATATAAAGGATTAATGTTCTTTTCTTCTAATTGCCTAGCCAAGGAAATCACCTCCGAGGAATGTGAGTTTCTCTTTGAAGAGGATGGTGATTTCATCACTCTTCACTATTGCAAGTTTAGTGAAGTTAAGTTTGTTAGCGGATTTGATGAAAATCTAATGGCGATCAGAAAGGGCATATTAACTACACTCATGTTTTGCAATGCCCTGAGGTGCATTATGCATCATTAAGGTACACAAATTGGTGTTTGTTTTGGGTAAAGGATACCCTGCTAAATTTTATTACTCCTAAAAACATTTAAGCACATATGATGTGGGTGAATCCCTAAAAATGGCAACTCCTCCTTCCCTTGACTGATCGATCTCTTCTTTCTGCTTGAACCTTATTCCATATAACAATCCTTCTTGTGTGGATTAATCGTTAGTATTATCTCCCTTTAGTTGGTCTTTTATTTTCATGCAGGCCTTGTAGATTTAGGGTTCGATTTTGATTTTAGGGTTTCGCTGTTCCTATTTTCGCATAAATTCTTTTTTTTACAATCATTGATTCATCAATTCTCCATCATGTGAGTTGGTTAGGTTATCATGATTATCGACGGACCCTTTAGGGTTCGTGTGTTCTTTTGCTTTGCTAATCGTTTTTCTGCTTTTGCTGATGCGCTTCTGTTTTAAGTTAGTTTGTAGGGTAGGGTTACTTTTGTTTTCTTTATGGCATCTGGGTTTGAAGCTGGTAATCAGAAAGTTACGGTTGAAAGGGACAATGATGTTCCTGTTACTGTAGAGAACAGCTCGCGTCCTAATCCTTCTTCGTATGCTGCCATGTTCAAGTCTACTCCTATGAAAACTGCCCAATTGACTGAGATGAGGAGTAAAGAGTGTGTCAAAGGGCTAACGTGACCATTCCATTGGAGGTGATGGATGAGATAAGTAGCAGGTTTGCTCATACGTTGTTTGGTTACTTCATTGGCAAATGCCTCGCGTTTCCTATAGTCGAAAATTAGGTGAAAAACACTTGGGCTAAATTCGGTATAGAGCGTGTTATGCTTCATTATGGGTTCTTCTTATTTCAATTCTCGACTAAGGTAGGTACGGAGAGGGTTTTAGAAACTGGTCCATGGCTAATCCGTTCAGTTCCTATCGTTTTGAACATATGGACTCCTAATGCTACGCTTACTAAAGAGGTTATAACTACGACGCCTGTTTGGGTTAAGATTCACAAGATTCCTCTTGTTGCGTATTCGAGTGGGCTTAAGCTTAATTACTACACAAATAGGTCGCCTATCATGTTGGATGCTTATACTAGCTCAATGTGTCTCCAATCTTGGGGACGAACTCGATGCTCGTGCTCTTGTGGAAGTTTCATCTCATGAAGCTTTGGTTGATTCTCTTGTCGCTATGATACCATTTTAGGTCACACCATGGAAACCGTTATGATAGAGTAAGTATGGAGAACTCCAAGGTGTGGTATATGTAAGATCTTTGATCATTGTGATGAACAATGTCCTAAGAGAGTGAAACCGGTTGTGCAAGATAAATTGTTGGTTGATGAAGAGGGTTTCGTTGAAGCTTATAAGAAGAAAGGAAAAGGTAAGCTTCAGGGTACTAATCGTCAGGTTAATCGGATTCGTATTCCAAAGCCTAAAGTTTCGTATTACTATAGGCCGGTTACTAAGCCTAAGAATGGAGGATCAGCGGCATTTAAGCCTTCTATCTAATCGAATACAGGTTCTCTAACGTTTAATGTAGGTTCTACTTCTTGTAACGAACCTACTATACTACAGCTCCTTCCGCGATGACCAAGGTAAAATAGTAATTGGTAGATGATATCAACCTTGTTGATTTGAAGAACGCTTTGATGTGCTTAGGAACAAGGTTCGGTTTTAGAACCTGTGATTGGCATTACGTGTACTCCTAAAGTTATTTCTAATTCTTCCAAAACTACTTCTCCATCACCTATGAAGAACACTCCTATTGTTGAGAAAATTGGGAAGATTGAAAAACTTAATATTGATGGGAAGGCTACCCTTGTGGATGATAGTGGTAAACCTATTCTGGTGGCTGATGGTAAAAGGAAGGGCAACCCATTCTCTAAGGTGGGTGAAGTGGTTGATTCAGATAGTGATGATGAGGTGTTTGAGCCAAATCCTATAGACAGTTATTTTTCATCAGCAGGAGGACATAACGAGCTTGAAGGCTATCTTTCGATGATTATGCGCCTAGGTCTATGACTTACCGAGAAATTTGAGGAGTTTTACAATCGTTTGATTTTAAGCTTCAAGGCCGCTCGAGGAAGTAATCTTTCATTTGGATTTGTTTATTTGTTTTGCATGTCTTTTTATGTTTTTAGTCGTTGTTCTAGTTGTTAGTAGCTAGTTGTTCATTTATAGCATGTCATAAATGATCTAGTGGTTGTTCAGCGGTTGCTTGAGGTTAATGCGCGTTCACCTCATTCCATTATACATTAAACGGCTTTTGGTTAATATATTTTACCAGGTGGAAGTTCCTTTACCTAAAAATATGATGTGGGTGAATCACATCTAAATCCCTATAAAGACGGAAACAAACGCACCATTTTGCTTCAAATCAAAACTATCATAACAAAGACCAACCAAACTTTTGAAAACTACTATAAGGACAAGAAATAAAACTAATGTTTAAACCGACCATGAAGATTAATTCCATCGTATCACGAGGCCCGATTTTTCGAGTTAATCCTTGAAGGTCATAAGTGTCAAATAGATCATAGTCTTCATCCTTACGTAAACAAGCATCGTATGCACCTACTAGTCATGTAATGAGAAGTCTCATTATGAACACCTTCGACTTCATCACTATCCGAGTCTTCTCTGTGAGTCAATATTTGACCAAATTAGGCGATTTTGCATAACTTGATAACGCAAATCGATTCGCCACCCTCCCTAGCGATTTGCAATTCACCATTAAACCCTAAATCGTTTTTCATTGATCTCCGATTCTCCCATCTTCTAACCTAGTGATTCGAGGTTTAATTATCTCTGATTTCGGTTGATTCTTGGGTCGATTGGTGTGATTTTCATGATTTAGGTTTTGAAGGGTTTTCTTAGATCGCTAGTTAGGGCTTCTTGTTGATTTGTATACTTCTAATTCTATCCTTATTACTGAATCGACTAATCTCGATTTCATTATTGCACTGGTTATACATATTTGTTATTCTCATGGGTTGATTTATGGCCGATTATGCTTATAAACCCTAGTTTATAACTAGGGTTTAATTAATACGTAGCGATTATGTGGTTTGGTACTGGTTGTTTTCTTCTTGATTCGATTGTGTTCTGTTGGTTAGGGTTTGTTTATTTTCGTGTTGAATGAAGGCATAGTGAATCTCATGTAGCCGGTTCCACATGATGTAAATCTTAATGATTCGCTTTCAAGGGGTATGAATGCCAATGAGGTCGTGAGGAAGAAGCGGTTTCACATGCCCCTAGTGTACAGACTGATAGTATTAATGATTTGACGTTTTGGGACGATGGGCCTCTTGGTGTTACAAGTATCTTGAATATGCAAGATTTCCAATCTCTAAGTGACCATATTGATACTACAAGTAATGCTATGTTTACGTCTGGTCCATCTACAGTTTACGGTGTCGAGGACACCACTAAGGGTGCTAATCTGCCTAGTGGTGATGGTATTAGTGTAGCTCCTAAAGCTGGAAGGGTACATGTCTCTCCTTTTCATACGAGTTATGCTTCTTCACCTATGGACAAATTAACCGTGCTATGCCAATTGTCCAATCTGTTGAGGTTAATACATTACCTATGTCGTATGTTAGTGCTACAAGTGGATGCAATTCGCAAATGTAAATGGTGCTACATCAATTGATTCGATGAAGCGCAAATCTAATTTTCGTAGGTTGGAGTGTAGTAAAAGTCTAATGGGGTAGATCTCTCCATTCCTATGAAAGTCGTTGAGGAGGTAAACTCTAAATTTGAGAATACCCTTTATGGTTATTTTCTTGGTAAACGTATTGCTTTTTCGGTTGTTGATTATTACGTCGTAATACATGGGCCAAGTATGGTATTCAAAAGGTTATGATGAATGCGAAGGGTTCTTTTCTTTAAGTTTTCCACTCGTAAAGGTGTTGATGATGTGCTTGAAAACGGACCGTGGATGATTAGGAATGTGCCAATTATTCTTAAACGTGGACTTTGAATACTAATCGCTTAAAAGGATTTGACTAATATTCCGATATGGGTTAAATTCCATGATGGCCTTGCTATGTTTTCTGATGATGGTCTCAGCCTCCTAGCTACATTGATTGGTGCACCAAAATGTTAGATTCTTACACTAGTCAAATTTGTTTGAAATCATGGGGTCGAAGTATTTTTGCTAGGTGCTTGATTGAAGTTAAGGTAGACCAGGTTCTTAGGGAGAGCATCACTGTTGAGATACCATTACTTGATGGGACATGATCTACTATTGAAAATATTCGGGTTGAATACGAATGGAAACCGCCTCGGTGTGATATGTGTAAATTGTTTGGTCATACGATTGATTGTCCTAAACTGCTCCACTTCCTACTCGACCTAAATAGATTGTTATTGATGGTTATCAAACGTCATTAACAAGAATAAGGGTAGGAATGGTCAAGTGTTCCGTAAAGGAGGTTTTACTAAAGTGGGTCATAAATTTAGGTATCAACCTAAAGTGCCTCCTTCGAACCCAAAAGGTGGATAATGCGAGAAGAAAGCTACCGATTTGGCTAGTACGTGGGACGAAGATTGCTAAATCTAATCCTTTTGTCGCACTAAATACGATCGATTCGATGAATGTGGCAATCCCACCGATGTAGAGGATTCGGTAATACAATGGAAGCAAATGAGGTTGGGTCTCTCAAGACGGTAATGTATCACAAGATCCGCTTGAGTGATTCAATGGAAGCTAACGAGGTTGGTCCTACCCCTAGTGTTGAGAAAATTGGGGAGTTTGAAAAGCTTCTATTGATGGAAAGCTACTCTTATTGATGATAATGGTAATCCTATTAAAAGGTTGATTATCAAGGTTATAATAAGGATTTCGTGTACTTCTTTTACTAAGAGGGTTAACCCATTCACTAAAGTGGGAGAGATTGTGGATTCTGATAGTGAAGAAGATGAGGTTGTGAACACCTTTGATGAGTCGAGTAATCTATTTGGTGGTGGTCATGATCGCGAAGATGATTATGATGACTATGATTATGATAACTATGCAGATCAGGTTTATGATCTTCCGGAAATTTGGATGCCTATTATGACACGTATGGTATCAAGCTCCAAGGCCCGTAGGAAGTAATTTTATCTCCATAGGAGTCTAATGTTATCTTTGAGTAGTGGTTTATTTTCTTATATAGAGAATATGAAGTATCTTGTTATGTAAGCTTTTCGCCTATGTATCGGTCGAGATATGGGATTCACCCATATCCTTTGTACTTAAACGCTTTTTAGAGTAATATATTTACGGGTCTTTGACCTTTACCCACAAAAACCCTCACAAGTATTTGAAGCATAAAACGACCTAAGTCACTAGTCGATAAAATTAGAGAGGCGGTCCACTCTTCGATAAAGTCAAATGTAAACCATGAGCAAGTTTACACCTCGACAAGGATCAACACAAGATTTCATAATCAATATCGAAGCTCGCAAAGATATACACCTCGTGAGCAACCTCGAGAGTTAAAGTCAAACCACTTGATATATATTCAACCACTAATGTAAGAACAATGGTTCGACTTAAGGACTCACTCAAGATCTTCATATATCGAGCATTACGACTCGATATGTTGTATACTTTGGTGAATACAACAAGCTTCAAAGAAGTCGAACACCAAAGTGAATAAATACTTTGTAACCGATATGGATTCAAGTAGCAACGCATAGGAGTCACCAAAAACCGAGTATTGGGAGACCAAAATGTCTCTAGGACTCGAACGCCTTATCAACTTAAAACCATCATGAAGATCTATGCACTGACTAGTTAACACGATCGATATACTTAGCGATACTTAACTAATATATGAAAGATATTCGCTAAATAGGAAGAAGGATTCTCGACACTTGGGTGGGAGTAATTCAAGATAGCAAAGAGGAAAACATTTGGGAAGATAAGAACTCATCAGTAGAAAGGAAAGCAACTAGCATGTACAAATAGTTGTCATCACAGTAAGGTAACCCTAGCCATACAAAGGCACATGCTCCTTACTTTCATTTTGCTTCTAGTTTGTAAGTTACTATTGTTTTGACTACTAACAGAGTATCTCCCTAGTATATAAAGGGAGGATGGTAGACATGATAAGCAATTGATTCCATCACGAGAATCTTCCTCCTCTTCTAGTGTCGAATCTTCCTTCATAACTCAAGAGTTCCATTAGTCATTATTAGGAATAGTATTTTGCAACTATCCATAGTAAAGCATTTACCTTAAATTCTAAGTGAGACCGATCATTGTAATGTACAAATGAGTATTATTAGTAGTAGTGTAAAGATTGTATAAGCATGTTCTTATCATTTTAATGTTCATCGCTTATTTTCATTTGCTCAAATTGTTGTTCATACGTTTCATAGTTTTACACAAATATATCGGACCAACATTCTCCTTGCATTTCCATAGTAGAACTAGGTCCACATACCGATGTCACATTAACCTTCTTTTGCACGAAGCGGCTTCCTATCATCACTCAATAGCACAAGCTTCCCATCAACTATTTGACTTTCAAGATTATTGATCCTTTCAACAAGAAATGTAGTACTTGGACGCAAATAAATCAATAGGTACACTCACCTATTTATCCATGTTCCCATTCCATTACCAAAATCCAAATCTTTACGAGCCTCCATCCACCATCAAGCTTAATAGATCAAAACAATTCAAGTGGAAGGAACCATAGTATAATTTTTATCATTAGTTTCTTTCGGTGTCCTTGAAGCCATAGGTAGAAAGCAAATTTAGTCTTCGAACCACAAATTGGTGTTTTGAGTTCTCTAATTTCCAAGAATATTTGTTTTACTTTGTTTATTTCCTAGATGTGACTTATATGGGTCTAAGGTTTATTAGAGAGTGGTGTTACGCTTTTAAAAGCATTGTAAATTATCTTCTAAAGTTACGTGACATTTATACATATCTCTTTTTTTAAACCCGATCCACATTCTCACACTTTGTCGAAATATCGACCATACTGTGATGGGATTGAGTATGAACTATTCACCAAGATAGCCTCTTTTAGGAAGAAGTTTAGAAACATTTTAAAAATAATGGAGTACAAATAATCAAAATATGGCTCAAACTTGAAAAAGTAGATAAGCTAAATCAAAATTTGATATTGGAAAATAATAAAGGAAGTGATTGGCACACGCTAACTTTTTATTGGAACACTCACTATACAAGCGGTTAAAGTAGGTTATACATAGAGTACAATTGTTCAATGCGTACAATGGAGTGTCCCAATAAAAATTGAGAGTGTGCAATCACTTCCATAATCAAATGATGGTGTCTCGAATTTTCTAATGTGATTGAAAAGTACAACATGTTTCACAAACCCACAATAGAATGACATTAATTTTTCTTATAAAGCAAACAATCTAACCTAAATTGAGAGCGAAATGGTAATAAAAGACAACTGAACGTGAACCACCATATAACTGTTTAGTCACGTTCATTGTTGTTTACAAATTTTGCAAGCACTTGAATTTAATTTGGTTTTGGTTCAGACTATCGTGAAATAACCGAGGTCAAACACCACTTACCATCATGATCCAATATCTGAATAGGCAATTTTATATAAACCCAACTTAAACATCAAAATCCCATGGTTCTTTAACATATTCTTTAAATTTTACTTATGTACTAAAAACTTTTGTAAATATAAATCTTAGACCTAGATAAAATTTTGATTTTTACGTTAGGTAAATATAAAATTCTCTTATAATACAACGGTAAAAGTGCAAACTTAGCAAAACTAATTAAAGATGGTAAAAAAATGAAAGTAGTTTTTTATGGAAAATTACATTTGCCCATAAATGCTATATTTGGAAGCTACCATCAATGGCACCTCGGCAGTCCGGTTGCTGGATCATTTACCGGTTAGATTTAATTTTGTTTTGTATCATATAATTAGTTTTGGTATCATTAGGTCATGTTAGATTATTATCAAATAGCTATCTAGAGAAAACTGGTTCACCATCCTTGTTCTCATTCATAAACTAAAATTTTATTGATGACGTGTAATTTCACACATTTTTAAAAGGTCTTTTAGCCTCTAAACTCGTATACTTTTGATCAAATATTGCTCTGAATTGCTTCTATTTGAGTTTTAGGTACTTGGGAGCAATAGCGGACCTCTTTGAGGCGGGAGGTCCCGCCCCAAAATTTTCGGCACCTAGTGTAAATATTATAGGTTTTAAGGGTAATTTAGTTGAGGTTACAAACAAATCTCGATTTGGCCCCAAAATAATTGGTCAAGTTCCACCGCTTGGGAGAGCAAATGCGAAAATTTACAATTTTAGGCTTGATTGACGAAGAAAAAACAACAAATTCAAGAACACGGCCGGCATTTCGACATGCTCAAATGAGTGTGAACTCCACACTTCCCTAACTCAGAATCGAGTATGATATGAATCCCATATGTCTCTACTAAATCACAATTATCTAAATAGTTGATGACACTAAAATCAACGACATATAATTGATAAAATTTTGTTTTGAAGTGATCAATCTATGGGTTAAAAGTTACAAAATCACCATTTGGTAAGGATTAAAGTTATTTTAGGCTTTTAGCATTAACTTTGTTAGAGTTTTTAGATCTTTGCTTTATTGCCAATGCATTTATGCGTATTTTCGTTAAGAATCCGATGAAAAGGATTTACATGTGAAAGTTATCATTGGTTTTGGTTTACACAATCCTCAAATTAGGAAGACACCGATTCTTGTTTTCGATTTCATTTTACTACAGATGTATGGACATACTTGTGACCTTAAGTAGCTTTTGTGGTAATTTCGACAGCCCACAGATTCTTGAATTTAGATGAAAAAGGTTGAAAGAATGTGAAAACAAAAATAATATGCCAACATAATAATGAGAATTCTATTTTTAGCTCAGGAAAGTTGTCCATTGTTTAATGTGTTGAGGTAATAATGCAAAGCTCTTTATATACTAATGTATGCATTAACAAAACTTATGGAACACAAAGTCTGTTAGGAAATTTATATAATTTTCAAAACTTTCATAATTGCTTTATCATTTATGATTTCTCTATTGACGAATGTTAGAAAATTTAATCGGTTCATGAACCACAACTATATATATAGTAATATACATCTTAGCTGTTATGCGAAAAAGTGGTTGAGGTAAAAGCAAAGTAATTTGTTACATTTGTTATGTAGCTCTTTACTTTGTTATTTAGTTTTTTTGTTAGTTGTTGTTATCTAGCTCTTAAATTTGTTAAGGCTGTGCTAAAATGGGATCCGGTTTTAAGACTTCAAAATTGGTTGTGAAGAGCATATCGGGTAAAGAAGGCGAAAAGGAGAGTTCTTTCTCTATTTTCTTTTAAGATTCCATGCATTTTATTGATTTATAAGATTTGAGTTACACCGCTTCTATAAAACTTATGGAACACAAAGTCTGTTAGGAAATTTATATAATTTTCAAAACTTTCATAATTGCTTTATCATTTAAGATTTCTCTATTGACCAATGTTAGAAAATTTAATAGGTTCATGAACCACAACTATATAGTAATATACATCTTAGCTGTTATGCGAAAAAGTGGTTGAGGTAAAAGCCAAGTAAATTATTACATTTGTTATGTAGCTCTTTATTTTGTTATTTACTTTTTAGTTGTTGTTATCTAGCTCTTAAATTTATTAAGGCTGTGCCAAAATGGGATTTTTCCGGTTTTAAGACTTCAAAATTGGTTGTGAAGAGCATATAGGGTAAAGAAGGCGAAAAGGAGAGTTCTTTCTTTTTTCTTTTAAGATTCCATGTATTTTATTGATTTATATAATTTGAGTTACACGCTTCTATAAATTTATTATGGTTTGAGAGGTTTTTGCCCCTTTTTGGTTAGCTATATGGATCTATTAAAGAATTTCTTTTCCTTGTACAATTTCTGTGTTTATTCATATACCAGGTTTTCCAAAACTCTATTTGAATGTGGTTGTTGGAAGAAATCCAACAAGCGGTTTCTAGAGCGGAACCCGAATCAAGAACTACTCCAACAATACCTCGATTTTAAAGGATCACTACTGATTTTAATTGCTTTTAGTTTGTGCTGCTCTGACAAATTTATCTTTGCCTTGTACAATTTTTATGTTTAACCATACAGCCAGTTTTTAAAATTTTATTCGAATGTGGTCATGTGGCAATTTTTCTATAATCTAAGGTTTTTATTATTATTAGTTTTTGCTACAATCAATGTTTCAGTGCGATCAGATAATATTTTCATCTCATCTAATATTACCTAAGTAGATTTTATCTAATTCAAACATACTAATTTTTTGATTTTTTAACACTCTGAAATAATCCAAATAGAATTAAAGTTATTCATGACTCATGTTACAGAAAGAGCTGATAGTGTCTTATCTAATAGATATGTACCAACTTTAGGGTACTATTTCTATTTTATTAATAGATATGTACCAAATTTGAGTTAATAGATATGTACCAACCTTAAAAAGCTATTCCACTATAAATTCTATAACTATTACCTTTCATTTCTTCCTTCAAATGGCAATACGGTTAGCCGGTAAGAGGCTTCAACCACTTGCAAAGACATTGATCTTAACTTATACTACTTTTAGATCATACGCTCTTCTACCAAAGTGATTCTCACAAAGCAAACGTAATCATTATTCGTATTTTCACTAATGTTTCGTGTC